>JAODUP010000570.1:422500-572500 GCA_025642065.1 Paralvinella palmiformis | reverse complement strand
AATGTTCTGACTTCAGCCGAGACGTTCATAAATTTGGCCAAAATGGCCGACGACAGCCGTCCATGGATCATTCCATTTGAGGTTTTCTTCACGATCTGATGTCGTTAGCTTATGATATATTATGTTCTTTATGTCCCAAAGGACATAACATTTACTCGGAGCTCTCCTACGGACGGTGATTACGAAGGTCTATAAATTGGAAAATTTATGCCCCCCCCACCCCCCACTCCCCCGTCCAATATCACCTCCCCCCAACCACGGGATGTGTTACTGACGACGTTTTCCGTATTCCTCATGCATCGTAAAGCCGCCAATCAGCGTTCGACCAATGATCCTGAACGCCGAATTGGACAGAAGACTGCAGAAAATCAAGACGACAGATGACAAATTCTGGTGCTTTGACCCGTGAGAATGTGTCTAGGCGTTTTGTGTGAGCGCGTGGCCAGCATGTGTCCACACGAGGCCCACTAGCTATTACAAGATGTTGAGTTGAGTGGACGGCTGCCTCAGAATCAGCATCCTAAGCCACTGATAATAGATAAATACTGAGTATTATATCCCATGTTTACATTTTCCACATATTGTCCTTTACTCAGCGGGAGCATGATCCGGGAATGTTTACGATACAAATGAGGAGTCCAGTAATCATGATTTGTGACGAGAATGTCCTGATCCGTGATCTTTCCGGATTGAGTAGACGACGTATAAATGGACGGACACACACACACACACACACACACACACACACACACACACACACACACACATAAACACCATACAGTGATATACGCAACCAAATCAGACCAAAACAAGCCATTACTTCATATGTCTGTGTTTATCCCGTTGTCATAGTGACCAGATATAATTATATTTATAGCATTCAGGTTTTCGACAACATTCTCAGAAGTCTGTTCGCTGTCATCTCAGCTGAGCTCTGTCACTGGCATGGGAGAAAAACTTCACTTCAAAAATAATCTTCTCTATTTGACCAATCACCAATACTGGATTAGCTCCATATAAGCCTGGAATCAATTCATTTCTAACGCATTTTGGAACTGGACACGGAAAACAGGAAAATAAACAGGGAAATAAACTAGCATATATAAAGGGAGGGGAGATATACACACATACACTCGCTCACACACATACATACACGCACACAGAGAGAGAGGGAGAGAGAGAGAGAGAGAGAAAGAGAGAGAGAGAAAGAGAGACAGACAGACAAACAGACAGCCACACACACTTTGTCTTTGTTTTAGAATACATATATAGCGGCAATGGCTCAGAACATCAACATCTAGACATCCTTTTAAACCTATTCCTCCACAAGTCTATACATAAATAAAAACATACATACATGAATCAAACCATAAAATAATCTACGCCTCCACATATCTATCCATACATACGTAGATCTAAAGATGTGTCTGGGCTACTCATCAGCCTGTGGGGCCGAGTTAATCCGCTTTTCGTACGTGACAAATGTGTCACGGCCACAGGGAAGCGTTTGTGTGTAGGCTACGCATAAGAAGCGGAAGTACATTCAAATAGTACCCTTTGACACCATAGCTCGCAGTAAGCAACACGTGCGTGGGGGTATTAACACTTATACAAGATAATTACTTTGAAACCACAGTTTACATTCAGCAGTAATGTGTCCTGGTTCCAGAGAACCCCTGTATATATGTATACACCACAATTGCTGACACCAGCTTCATTCTGGGTTCGAATTGTTAAACGAATCCTGCCTATATGAACCGTACGGACAGAGATATGTGCGTGCGCGCGTGTGTTGGTGTAAGTGTCTGTGCGTATGTCACAGTTTTTAATTTTCTAGCCCTTTGAAGATTTCTAAGTTTTCATACGATAACGCAGAAGATGGAAAGCACGTGACCAAAACGAAAAGAAAATCATCAAGAATTCTAATAAACACGACATTCTCGACAGTAAATGCTAAATATTATATGTCAATTACCGACAGCAGTAGTCTTTGTCCACGTAATCCATTAACCATTAAACGGGCATGGAAGTTGAAAGTTGTGTTGTTTTTATTGTAGCTCTGACCAATCAGAAGAAAGCTCAGTGATTTAGCCAATCAGAGATTGTTGTACCACAAACACGTGACGGAAGTATCCCGAAGATTAGCTCCCCCGGAAGTGGTCACGAACTGTGCCGTGACAAGTGACCTATGTCGGAGAACGGCGGTCAGTTTAGCCCCGAATCTCTACCCTTTATCAAGACTGATTGATTCCAGGAAAACAAACCTATAATTAAGCTTATTTACCTGATTATCAGAGCAGATACAACTGGCAGCGAGTTGGCTATTAGCCAAAGTGAGGATTCCAAGGGCAAACCTTTACTCGGCTGTGTTGACCTTGGAATCATTATTTGGAATGGAATGTGTGTGTCTTTATCAGGTTATTCTAGGTTAACTGGATAATACTCTGTTGCCATTGTATGTACGTGTATGCGCGTGTGTGTATGTGTATGTGTCGGTTTATATTTTATATCATTATTTACTGTAACCTATTTTTTATATTGAATAGCCCTTGTCCGGATTTTATCTGTCCATTATAAATCTTTCATCGGGATGTGTCTCATCGGAGAACTTAAAATCAACAATTGGTGATCCAGAACAACACATCAATGTCGTCAAAATTATAGCAAATAAATCCTGATGGGAAATTGTACGAACGAGCCCCAGTTCCCGAATAATTGGTGCACAATCGTACGTCGATACCTATGAACGACATCGCTCAGTAGCAAATTAATCACGGCATCTAGGACGATTATATCCAGAATGCGACCTTGACCCCGTACCCAAATCCTACCCATCGGACGACACAAAGGCATCCCTAGCCATTATCACTCTCTCGCCAAATATCATATCAGTACGTGCTTAAGAGATTAATACCGTAGCGTTTTCCGCTGCCAGGCCTAAAACTCGAAACCCTTTCTCGAGCCTTCTCCGCCCTTTATCCGCCAATTGCTTGACCTTGCCGCCGTCGAACGCCCTTTCAGCCTGGCCTAACAGTCCTCGGGATCGGTGAAACAATTGCCGAGCGGAGACGATGCTTTTTGTGCGTGTCACGGTCCATAGCTCTCTACGGTGTAAGTGTAGACCACGATATAGTCAAAGATGGTACAGTGACGCCCTGACAAGCCGGACTGTCGGATTAAATAATTCTCGCCCCTAATCGGTATCACGTCTTCTATTGGCAGGAGAAGGACGTACCGATATGGCAGCGGTTACGTCAGCACTGCGCTCCAAACATTGAGGTCGTTGTGGGTTCGAATCTGGTACATACCGGTGTTCGTATGTGTGGTATATTTCCCTAGAACGTGAGTTCGGTCGTATATTCCAAGCGTGGCTAGTGCCAAGACTACCTCAACTACTGATAGATGTTAGTATTTGAGAGAAATGAATCGCGTCTAACATCCAGTATGTCGTAACCTCCTCAATGCGTTGAGAAAGAGTTCCGAATGACATTTGGGGGAGTCGGTTAGGGGTAATAATACTATAATTGTGAGATATACGACTATTTACACAAAGGGCTCGCGTCACCTGTACGATGTCTTCTCACTCGATCTACCAAAACCAGAACACACTAACTTTCTTATCTGACAATACTGGGCGCCTACGTGGTCTAGCGGTAGCGTGTTGGACCACATATCACTACCACCCGTGTTCGAATCTCGGCGTGGCCTTATCTGAAGGTCGTTTCAACTTTGACTTCGCTGCATTACCTTGGGAGGTCGCTCGGCCCATTTAGCCTACCATGTGCTCAAACGTGGCCGTAAAACTTCAATCATCATCATCAATCATCATCATTATGTGACAATACTAAATTACCTCTAGAAAGCGGCCATTTCCCTAATCACTTGATCGCAGTCAGTTGACAGCAGTCCAAAATTGTAAGTTGTTTAATCCGAGGTCTATGTCATATTAGATCACTTGTGTAATCCGGTCAAAGTTGACAGATCACTGAGCCATATAGTTATGATCGTTATTATGTTTTTTATATATATATATATATATATATATATATATATATATATATATATATATATATATATAGTGTTTTGTGTGTGTGTGTGTGTGTGTGTGTGTGTGTGTATAAATGTATATGACATTGTTTGCGAGAGATTTCTACTGAATTTTAACTCCATATAAAGAGAAGAAATATGTTTTCTAATGACTTTGGGTCTAAATGAACAAGGAAATCCTGTATTTTGTTTGTCCGCTTGTGATTTTTATGCACGAAAACGTGGGTTCTTTCTTAGGTAGATCCATATATTAAGTACAATCGATACATGTGACCTGTAGTTGACATTTAATAGGTCAAATGTCGTCAGATGTAATATTTAGGTCATCAAAACTCAGCCATCTTATTGACGTCATCTTTCTCGACAAGAACTAAGTAAAACAGATTCCTGGCGAAGCTTCGCGGTGGATGGGAAAAGATCATTAGAAATTATTCAATACAAAATAACATCGTTTAATTCGAAACACGTGATGTTTTCATCTAAAAATATACCAAAGATGTATGTTCAACCAATGACAGACTATGATATAATCTATCAGTTTGAATAAAGTGACACAGGTACTGAATAGTTCGAAAACAGTGTTATCGTCATCTTAAACATCCCCGACTGTGCCAGACTAAAGACTAAAGACTATATTTTACCCCTCATATTTCGACCCCTACAATAAGGATACCGACATATACTCCACGGAGTACATACTGCTCTCCGATGTGACATCTAAATTGTGCTAAGTCAACGAGCGGAGAAATAAAACAGCAAAGAATTGCTGGGATTTGATCCCAAAGCCTTTCGTATTAGCGAGTGCCACACGACTGTCTGTTGTATAACTCACAAAATACGGGAACTGTCATTAATCCGACCATATTGACTGATGCGTCTACGATCAATCTATTAGGGGCACCTCCGTGGTCTAGCGGTAACGTGCTGGACCACAGATCACTACCGCCTGTGTTCGAATCCCGGCGTGGGCATATCTGAAGGTTGTTTCGTCTTTCACTTCGTCTCATTACCTTTGGAAGTCGCTCGGCCCATTTAGCCTACCATCTGCACAAAAGTGGCCGTAAAACATCAATCATCATCATCGTCATCATCACCATCACGATCAATCTATTAGAAAAACACTTCATTAAACGATATCCCGAATTAGCTTTGCTTATCGCTGATTGGTTAGGACGGCGACCTCAAACACGGGGTAGTTGGGAACGTATAAAGCCAGTTTTGTTCCGGCTGTACTGGTTTCCTGTACGTTTCAGATCGCTGTACAATATCCTGTTTCACACATTTAAAGTACTGAATGGAACCGCATCGCTGTATCCAAGCGATCTGATCCAAAAGTATCTACCATTGAGACTGGGGTACCAAAAAGCTACATAACAATGTACGGAGAGACTAAATCGTATTACGCACCCATAAAGTAAAGAAATAGTTCTCAAAACTCGCTTATTTAAACTAGCCTATTTATAATATAATATATATATATATATATATATATATATATATATATATATATATATATATATATATATATATATAAACCAGTGTATTTGCGAACAAAAAGTGTATAGAACATGCTTTAAGTGTTTAGAGCAACTCAAGTTCAGTAAGAAGCTCTGTAAAATATTATTATTATTATTATTATTATCTAGATGTACGGCGTTTTGTTTCTAGGGTATCAGTATGTTTCTCTTTCTTTCTGTCTGTTTGTCTGTCTGTAAGTATTTCGGCTACCTGCCTGTCTGCTTGTCTGTCTCTCTGCCCGTTTGTCTGTCTCTCTGTCGGTTTGCCTGTCTATCTATCTGTCTGTCTATCTCTCTGTCCGCTCATCTGTATGTCTGTTTGTAAGTGTGTCGGTATGGCTGCCTGTTTGCCTGCCTATCTATCTGTTTGTCTGTCTGACGGTTTGTCTGTCCCTCTGTCTGTCCCTCTGTCTGTCTGTGTGTCGGTCTATTCGTCTGCCTATGATCATGCCTATATGTCGGTCTTTTTGTCTATATGTCTGCTTATCTATATGTCTGATTGCTCGTCTCTCTATCTGCCTGTCTATCTGCATATCTATCAACACAGTTATTGACCGAGAAAATGACATTACTAAAGACATTTGATCAAAGATCAATTATTGATTAGTTTACCACAAGTTGATATCATGTGGGGGTGTCGAACAGGTGCTGCCACCTGGTCCAATACCAAACAGGGGACCTATCTCACTGGGGGGGGGGGGGGGATATGGAAAGATGTCTCGCTACATCTGATCACTAGAGATAAATGACTAGATGAAGTCAACAAAATGTATCTATTGATGTCAATTTATATTGTATAGATTGTGTTTGTTAATAGTGTGTGTGTGTGTGTGTGTGTGTGTGTATGTGTGTGTGTGTGTGTGTGTGTGCGCTGCGTGTGTGTGTGTGTGTGTCTGACTATCTATGACTGTGGGCCGCAAGCACGAGCGTGCAGAGAGGTTACTCTTACAAAATAAGTAATAATAATTTTATTATGACATGTCCACACACACATTGAGACATTCACGCTTACACACCCGCGCGGACGGCGCGCGCTCACACACACGCAGATTGAGAAAGAGGGTCATCCTGTCACCATCATAGACAACCCACGACGTTTCTAAGTAGAAAATCACGTGACCAGCTCGTGTAGGTACTGTAGCCTGCCATCAAACACAACAATTACAACACCACCAGCAACAGCAACAACAACGAAAGCAACAAAAACAACAATCAACGTAACTGCAGCCACACAATATGGCGTCACCTCAGCTGACAATTGGCCAGACAGACGTCGTGGCAGTCAACTCCAAAGCGACGCCATCTTTTCAAATAAATCTCGGACAAGTCTTGCTCTCAAACGGTGAAATCTCGCAGGACGAGACCTCAGGCTGTGCGATTGTGGGAACTCGCCTCACGGCCCATCCATCTCAGCGGGATGTCGATACTTTATCGCCTGCCCCGCCGTGATTCTACCTGCGAAAGGCTGCCATTAAGGATCCCGGATGTTGGACAGCGCGCCATTTTGAAAAATGGCTGCCATCCACGTCACGTCTGAATGGCCCGGATGTTTTTGGCCCCTTTTGTTTTCAATGAGTTACATTGTACTCGCGTTGATGAAGGTTTCTGGTGAGAATGAATTTGAAAGAAAATGCTTCTTTTCATTCGTCCGTCTGAAATTTCGTCTTTGCGAGTAAATAGTTGACAAAGGCGTTGATTAGTTGAGCCAAAATAAACATCAACTGAAATGATAAAATGGGTACCTCTTTAATTTATTTATCTGTTTATTTATTGTTTTCGTTTGATGCATCGTTTCTAGTAAAAAACAAACATTTGGTTAAAAATACCATTCACAAATTTAAATATTGTAAGCAGATTTTAATGTTTTGACCATTTCTAGAACGAAAACAAAACTTTAATGGCAAATACTAGGACAGCTATCAGCCACACGATTCAATAAGGGATAATTCTGTCGTTCCTCAGCAGTAATGCTGTGAAGTATAAATACGGAGCTTCTCCGTTCGAATACATTCATACTGGCTGAATGGGACAATCAATGTTCTTATTTGAGTGAGTGAGATGAACTTGACGGGGAACTAATTAAAAGATTCAAGTTTATTGAAATATAAAGCTGACAGGCGAGTGCTCTAAGTTGTTAGCCGAGTTAAAGATGATTTGGGCGATAATAAATAATATTAAAATTATTAATAATTGAGATTCTTCATAAAACAAATATGAAAATTGTTATAATAGAATATTGAAATAAAGCATAACTAGTGTCGTTATCTGATTGGCTCTCTTGTGTTATTAATAATAATTCGAATAATAATGGTGGCAACAGCAACATCAACAGCAATTATAACAACAACAACAACAACAGTCGCAACAGCCGGAACAATAAAAACAACAAGAAATACAAAAAGATATTTCTTTGCGTGTATGTATATATGTATGTACATATGTATGTATGTATGTACGTATGCCCGTTTATTAATATATGTGCTTTATAGTTTGTATATGAGTTTGTGTGTGTGTGTGTGTGTATGCGTGCGTGTGTATGTAGTGTGTGCGTGCGTTATGTGTATGTATGTATGTATGTATGTATGTATGTATGTATATATGTGTGTGTGTGTGTGTATGTATGTGTGTGTGTGTGTGTGTGTGTATGTGTGTGTGTGTGTGTGTTGTATGTAGCGGGCCTGTGTGCGTGTGTGTGTATGTATGTATGCATGTATGTGGTATGTATGTGCATGTGTGTGGCGTTCGTGTAAGCGTGCGTGTGCGTGTGTATGTATGTATGTATGTGTGAATATTTGTAGTATGTGTGTGTATTGAGTATGCGTGAGAGTGTGTGTGCGTGCGTGGGTGCGCATGTGCGTATCATCATCACACACATACCTTATCGTGGATAGCTGTCTATCTAAGACACAGGCTGTTGACCTTAATTAAGACTCCATGTCGAATCCGTTCTATAACTATCCAAGTTGACATCTAAGTGACATTGATGACAGCCAAAAGAACAATCCACGACAGCTGCTAACTGCTCTCATTGGCAGCCCACCTTGTCTCTTCAGTAACTCTATATATATTCGTAAAGACCAATGTCTTTCAATCTGGTTCGTACTACAACCCTTTTTTTTCTTCTTGATAATAATCATCACAGCATCCCTCAATTAACTAACCGATTACGTGTTTATTGATTATAAATCCTGATTATAGGATATTGATTATAGTTCTGTCTTAATTATGTTCTCCCCCCTCTGCTTTTTGTAATGTATTCGGTCTATGGTTTATATGCCAAGAGGTTCTGTGATAAAGTTATTACAACAGAACTGCAATTGCAGATTCAGGCTACTAATAAATTAGATGCAATAGAATCCTCGTATTTACAAATGGGACTATCGCAATTATTGCAACTTGACGTCATCTTTTCGGCGGTCTCATTGTTATAAGTCGGATCTCCGCCAGGTGGCGCCAAACGGCTAGCAGCAGTAGGAATGAAAGCTGGTGACATAATTAGCGCTGCCATCACGTGGCGAGCGATGGATTTAGGTCAGGTCAGGGGCGGGCCGTTAAGAAATAGTCGACAAACGCGGAACGAGTTTGTCAACGTCAGAGGGAGCGACCTAGTTTACCCGAAACGACCTAATTTATACAACCGGAAGTGACCCTTCATCGTGGTGACTTCAGACAAAATGGCGGCACCGTAGAGGGGATGGTACGGAACGTCTGCCTAAGAACATTGCTTCGTAGTTTACTCTGTGATGGAAGACAAGTGATTACGGTAGGGTGACTGTTTTCACCTGCTAAAGCCATTCGCTAATAATTTAGCCGTCACATCGGTCGCAACAAATGCAGCTGTCGCAGCTGTCACATCTGTCACAACTGTCACCGTTGCCTATTCGGTGGAGATGTACCAAGAAGTTGAACTTAGCTTGTTCAAAGTGGGTGTTTGTGTGTGTTTACGCGCATATTTGCGAGGGTACGTGTGAGTGCATCGATCTTCAATCCAAGCATCCATATATCAATTTAACTTTTTATCTGTGTCTCCGGGCTCCCCCCCTCTGTGTGTGTGAGCGCGCGCACATACACATACCCCTACGCACACCACCATACTTATAATTCCAGGCTTAATCAGGAAAGTACATGTAAACGATACCATACTCTCTACAGATAAGATGATCAGATGAACTGTCAGTCATATTATACAATAATATAATTATTAATCAAATTTGTTTTAACTCTTTTGTTATGCCTGGTGATAAATAGATCTAGATGTCAATATCTATAAGATAAGTTCAGATATCTGAGGTGATGTGGCATATCTAGATACTTCATGGTATATAGTATAATATCTAGATACCAGACCTTGTCAGATAATTCAAGATATCCCACGAATTTGGTATGCATAGGATGGTATTTGGCGTACGAGGCTATATAACGTGCGTGTAAATATATCAGGTTAGATGGTTTGTCGGCATACAAGAGACCATAAAATATGCTTGAATTGTGGTGCATGTGTATGCCATAGGCCATGCCATGTATTTAATGTATTTCTAAGCTTAAGTTCGACCCTGTGTAGTTTCGTAACCTTATAGTTTCGTCACCTTCCACATTTTGCCACAGTTCTGGGATCGTCAATGTTTCTTAGTTGTTATTAATATAAGCAAGACATAAACAAACAAAGCATTTTTCATATCTTTGTCCGTATCACCTCAGACACATACAGAAAGGTGAGTCAGTTAGTGAGTGAGTGAGTGAGTCAGTCAGTTAGTCAGTGAGTCAGTGAGTGAACCACCCATCCACCATTCCATCCACCAGTTAGTTAGTCAATCAATCTAATACTTGTGGGGCATTTAGTGTATTATACCATTTCTTTAAGTTCCTAAGTTACTCATATATCACGTGATGTTAAATCATAAATAGCCAACAAATACGTCATCACCTCAATACATCATTTATTATTTATATTAGATCCGGAACTCCAGTGATATCCAGGATGCTTCTGGAAGTTCTGCTTGTTATAATTGTTCTCGACGATAGGTATATCAGGCCGATGCTTGCCTGATTCCGACAGGTGTATTGTTGGTGTCTAACAGATGACTGATTAGTGTCTAACAGGCGTCTTGTTGGTGTTTAACATATGTCTAATTAGTGTCTGACAGGTGTCTGGTTGGTGTCTAACAGGTGTCTGACAGGCGTTTTGTTGATGTCTAACATATGTCTGTTTACTCTCAGACAGGTGTCTGGTGTGTATCTAACAGATGTTTGATTAGTGTCTGACAGGTGTCTGGTTGGTGTCTAACAGGTATCTGGTTAGTGCCTAATAGGTGTCTGGTTGGTGTATGATTAGTGTCTGATAGGTGTCTGGTTGGTGTCTAACAGGTGTCTGATTAGTGCCTGACAGGTATCTGGTTGGTGTCTAACAGGTGTCTGATTAGTGTCTAACAGGCGTCTGGTTCTTGTCTAACAGGTGTCTGATTCGTGTCTGACAGGTGTCTGGTTAGTTCTCATATCTGTCTGTTTAGTGTCTGGCAGATATCTGATTGGTGTCTAACATGTGTCTGCTTATTATCTGACAGATGTCCGTTTGGTGGCTCACAGTGTCTGCCTATTGTCTGACATATTTCTGGTCGGTGTCTAACGGCTGTCTCCTTAGCGTCTGACATGTGTCTCACGGATCTCTAACAGCTACCTGCTTACTCTCTGACGGGTATCATATTGATGTCCAACCAGTGTCTGATTATCGTCTGACAATTGTCAAATAAGTATTTTATTTGTATTAGACAATTAAATGGGTTTTTAAGACCAGCGAATAAGTATTACCTAACAGCTGTCAGACAGCTGTCAGACAGGTATCCAATTAGCGCCTATCGGCGACGATTGGGAGGATGTTCACATTCTCGTATCAAGCCTCCTCCGTCCATTCAAATCTGTAAATCTACATAAAGTAATTTATCTTTATGTATTGTTATCCATTGATTAAATGTTTCTGCTAATTCAAAACCATCGCACAAAAACGGGATCATCCGCTCCAGGTGGCTTGTTAGTGACACGTTAATCATAGAATTGTCAAATCAAAATTTAAACAAAACGCCAGACATCACACGGCTAACAGTCAGAAAAAATAAAACGAGGTTTTTTTAAAATTATTTGGCGCACATCCAATTTTGTGCTTATGAATTTTTAATAATTGCGGATTTTAATTATCGTTCTAGACGGGAGATGGCTTGAAGAAAATAATGTTTTAGTTGTTTATAATTTAAAGCTTAACTGTTGTTAAATGTCTTCATTGGAAATGAGTAAAACATCAGCTCAGCGCAGATGTTTTGGATGTTTTCAATAGCAGTCCCTTATAACAACTGTTTAGACTTGGTGTGTTTCCTTAAACAATCCTTAAATATTCCAATAGTTCGTCGCGAACCAGTTATTCATATTTTGGATATTTAGATTTGTAGAAATCTTGGTTTGGAAAATCGAGAAATTGGTACCGAAATATCATTATAACATGTTATCCGATAGGTGGCAGCACTAACTGGAAAATTAGTTCGACAAGTTCAATTATTTATTTATGTCTTGCATGTAAATATAATTCACGATTTCTGTACAAGTCGTATTATCAGAAAAGAAGACAAAATTCCTTTGTTTTCTTAACAAACATTATCACAAATAAAAGTTAGCGTCAAAGGAGTCAAATTTCCCATGTTCCGGACAAAGAACTATTACAACTACGTTTTTGTTAACCTGGCTGCTTTATTAAACATAATTCAGAACCCGAAATGAGCGATAATAATACTACTACTAATAATATTTTATGTAGTAAATGAATTACTATGAGGCGTTTTAGGTTTAGAACATAAATAAGTGTTAAACTCATATAGCACAAACATATGTATGCACAATAAACTGATTTATATATTATAAAAAGGCTAATTAAAAAAAGGTTTTAGGAACCTTGCAAAATATTTCTTTGTTTGCTGTAAGTTTAATATGGTTTGGCAAGTTATTCCGCAGCCTGGGAGCTGTATGGCATTTTGGCAGAGAGAGAGAGAGAGAGAGAGAGAGAGGGGGGGGGGATATTATATAATAATGTATTGCCATTGTCCAAGGGTTGTATTTCTCACTTGATATTAACAGGACTTACAGATATAATTCACCTGCTTCTCCATTCCTAGAGTATTATCCAATATAAACCCTAGATTTATTACAGACATAGAAAAATCTATATAACTGGATCCTACTTTAATGTGAAGATTCTCAGTTTTCTTCACTTGTTGCTTGGATGAAAAAACAATGAATTCGGTTTTATTTTTATTTAATTTCAGCGTGTTGCTGTTCATCCAATTACTTATGTCTTCAATACAAGCTTCAACTGAAGACGAGATATCATCCCATTTATCATATGGCTTTAAAGTCATGTGCACTTGTGTATCATCGGCATAACAGTGATATTTAATATTATGCCGTTTAATAATTTCGATTAGGTTAGAATAATTTGTAACAGATTGGTTTGTTTTATTTGGCCACACTGAGCCACAAAACTACCACCACACGCCCCCCCCCCCTCATGAATTCATTCAAGTTCTGAATACTGGATCTACTTGCTTAAATTTGTGTCAACGTCTATCATATCTGATGAAGAAATCAAGTCACCAATAAGAAAGGACTTTCATGTATCTCCCCGTGCGGCCTGATCGAAGCTTCCAAATTACCTACATCCACCCTGCTTCTGGTGGCACAATCCAGAGACTCCCGGATCAACAGCACACAAATCTCCCGCCCACAGAAGATTTACTGGTCTTATCATCCGGTTGTGAATTATCACCTCGTCGAGAACATCCCCTATTGTGTCTGATCGGGAACGGCCTGCTCCGGAATATCCCGGATCTCGTGTTAAAGGCTTTCACGTCGTCGGGCCGTCATCTCCGTTCTGATTTATCCAGTCGTAAATCATCACGTGACCTTTGTCGGTCATAACGGGTTCGTGTAAGACCTTTGTACAGACCTCCGAGTCAAGTGCTCCAGAACGATAAGTGGTAGACAAGGAGCGTTGTCTTGATCAAAGCCGTGTCAGGATCACAACCGTGTCTGGGTCAATGGTCTGTCTGGATCGGGACGTGTCTGGATCAAGGATATGTTTTATGAAGGTTGGATCGAGGGCCAAGGTCCGAGTTTTGTTTTGAGACATCTTTACAACAGGAAGCCAGACTAAAGACTCGATTCCATAAGTCACGTGGTGTATGCTAAGCTAATCAGATGTGTCGGTGTGTGTCTGGTGGTTACAGTAAAAACAACTACAGTAAAACAACTACAGTAAAACAACTACAGTAAAACAACTACAGTAAAACAACTACAACAAAAACAACGTCGACATAGCTACTAGGATACTATTGATGCAACCACTATAACAACATCTACAACAACAACTACTACTACTACTACCACTACTATCACTCCTACTACTACCATTACTACTACACTCATTCTAATGGCGCAGTGGTTTGAGGACTGAGGTGTAGACCTCTATGATTTGAGTTCGAATCCAGCCTATGTCTGGGTTTGTAGGATTTATCAACAGAAGTCTCTCGGCCAAATGTCCTAACTGTGGCCAGCACTGAGGCTAAATAACACCAGTCAACTACAATAACAACAACTACTTTAACTGCTTCAACAATAACAGCAACTACTACTACAACAAAAGCTACAACAACAACTACTACAACAAGAATTAGTATTGATGTCTCTCCAACAGAATTAGTACAGTTGGTCCTCCACGTTGTTCCATGGCGATATACATCAGAATCTGTCTTGACGATTACCCCTGCTAATAGACAATAGCTCTTAAAAGGCACAAAAGACAACCTTCCGTAATTAACTGATCGCATAAAGTCGGGGAACAGTACCTAACATAAAGGAAGACTTGATTTAATGACTACTTCAAATGGTTCTTGTGCGGACTGGGGGGGGGGTTAACCAGAGAATTAAGCCCTACCCCAACACGGGATAGGGTGGTGTTGGAAGTGTGTGTGTGTTTGTGTTGTGCGTGTGTTTTAGGATACATATATAAATGGTGGCACTGGCTCAGAAAATCAAAACCTATAAATTCTTCAAAATCCATTAATTTATACATAATTAAATCAATATAATGTTGAATTGATGCATTCAAAAACGTACACATCTATACATACGTATATATGTCTGGGCTACTCATCAACCTGTGGGGCCCAGATAATCCGCTCTTCGTACGGGACTAATATGTCACGCACACAGGGAAGCGGTTGATGTAGGCTGTGCACAAAAAGCGGAAGCAAATGCAAAATTACCATTTGACACCACAACTCGCAGCTAACAACATGTGGTTCAATAGTATGTTAACACATTGTGTGTGTGTGTGTGTGTGTGTGTTGTGTGTATGTATGTGTGTGTGTGTGTGTGTGTGTGTGTGTGCGTGTGTGTGTGTGTGCAGCGGGGCTAGGTTCTATTTGTAGCTTTGGGTATTTAAACATCAGCCCTTTAATGAATGTTGATTTGTTTACTAAAGAGCCTATAAATCGTCTCACTTTGTGTTATATACTAAATACTCGAAGGAATTTTACATAAAATCGCTAACTAATTAAAGGTGACTGACCCATACTTCAACTGCAGCCGTGGAAACAATAATAATTAAAGTATTTACTTGGTGATATGTAAGTTCTTTATATATCCCCAACCAGTTACTGATCAACATCTGCGTGGGCTGAGCGAATTATTTATCTACATCTGCGTGGACTGAGCCAGTTACTGATTTACACATGCGTGGACTGAGCCAGTTACTGATCTACAGTTGCGTGGATTGAGCCAGTTACTGATCTACATCTGCGTGGATTGAGCCAGTTACTGATCTACAGTTGCGTGGATTGAGCCAGTTACTGATCTACATCTGCGTGGACTGAGTCAGTTACTGATCTACATCTGCGTGGATTGAGTCAGTTACTGATCTACATCTGCGTGGATTGAGTCAGTTACTGATCTACATCTTGCGTAGATCTGAGACCAGTTACTGATCTACATTGGGTGGATTGAGCCAGTTACTGATCTACATCTTCGTGGACTGAGCCAGTTACTGGTTTACATCTGGGTGGACTGAGCCAGTTACTGATCTACATCTGCGTGGACTGAGTCAGTTACTGGTTTACATCTGATGGACTGAGTCAGTTACTGATCTACATCTGGGTGGACTGAGTCAGTTATTGATCTACATCTGCGTGGACTGAGTCAGTTACTGATCTACATCTGCGTGGACTGAGCCAGTTATTGATCTACATCTGCGTGGACTGAGTCAGTTACTGATCTACATCTTCGTGGACTGAGCCAGTTACTGATCTACATCTGCGTGGACTGAGCCAGTTACTGATCTACATCTGGGTAGACTGAGCCAGTTATTGATCTACATCTGCGTGGACTGAGTCAGTTACTGATTTACATATGCGTGGACTGAGCCAGTTACTGATCTACAGTTGCGTGGATTGAGCCAGTTACTGATCTACATCTGCGTGGACTGAGTCAGTTACTGATCTACATCTGCATGGACTGAGTCAGTTACTGATCTACATCTGCGTGGACTGAGCCAGTTACTGATTTACACATGCGTGGACTGAGCCAGTTACTGATCTACAGTTGCGTGGATTGAGCCAGTTACTGATCTACATCTGCGTGGACTGAGTCAGATACTGATTTACATATGCGTGGACTGAGTCAGATACTGATCTACAGTTGCGTGGATTGAGCCAGTTACTGATCTACATCTGCGTGGACTGAACCAGTTACTGATCTACATCTGCATGGACTGAGTCAGTTACTGATCTACATCTGCGTGGACTGAGTCAGTTACTGATCTACATCTGCGTAGATTGAGCCAGTTACTGATCTACAGTTGCGTGGATTGAGCCAGTTGCTGATCTACATCTTCGTGGACTGAACCAGTTACTGATCTACATCTGGGTGGACTGAGCCAGCTACTGATCTACATCTACGTGGACTGAGCCAGTTATTGGTTTGCATATGACTGGACTAAGCCAGTTACTGATCTACAGTTGCGTGGATTGAGCTAGTTGCTGATCTACATCTTCGTGGACTGAGCCAGTTACTGATCTACATCTGCGTAGGTTGAGCCAGTTACTAATCTACACCTGCGTGGACTGAGCCAGTTACTGATCTACATCTTCGTGGACTGAGCCAGTTACTGATCTACAGTTGCGTGGATTGAGCCAGTTGCTGATCTACATCTTCGTGGACTGAACCAGTTACTGATCTACATCTGGGTGGACTGAGCCAGCTACTGATCTACATCTACGTGGACTGAGCCAGTTATTGGTTTGCATATGACTGGACTAAGCCAGTTACTGATCTACAGTTGCGTGGATTGAGCCAGTTGCTGATCTACATCTTCGTGGACTGAGCCAGTTACTGATCTACATCTGCGTAGGTTGAGCCAGTTACTAATCTACACCTGCGTGGACTGAGCCAGTTACTGATCTACATCTTCGTGGACTGAGCCAGTTACTGATCTAGAGTTAAGTGGACAGAGTATATCTACAAGTATATCTAGAGTTATAGTATAGACATAAACATCTAAAGTCAGTAACCAGATTAAAAATTTTAACTTGTTGATAATAACCTACAATTATATCAACTTATAGCTACATATCCTTTAAGATTTCATATGCAATCAAGTGTTTTTAATCTATTAATACATTATCTTTGTGTTAGTATTCTGGATTAAATATTGTGTAACTGTTAGAGGTGAGGCCATCTGGATTCTTCCGGATATTTATAATCGTCACCCTAGACCTTCCAACGAGGGATTCATTAATGCCATAAAAAATGATCGATATTATTGAGCTACGGATCTGTGCGACCTACGACCGACATAGATCACTGGTGAATCTTTGCATAATCAAGGTTCCGATCGATGACGTTCTGGATTTACGCGTCATTTTAATCCCAGTTTGGGATCCGCCTGGCCAGTACGTATCCAGGGACGAGTTATCCGTGACGAGGGCACCGTTTCTAAGCTTTCGGGATCCATTTGTATTCTGGATAGCGATGGAGTTATACCTCTCACAGTCAGGCTAGGCAACTAATATCTCGACAGACAATGGATGTAAACACTATCCAGACGCCAAAGGCATCGTAATTATACATATTACGTCCATGAACAATGACGTACCCCAACCCCGGTGGGGGGGGGGTCCGTCTGTTAGATAAATTTCATATATAGTCACCTAACAAGGATACCTTCCAGAATTCCAGTCAGTAGCACTTTGTACTTCATACTTACTGGTTGTGGCATTGAATCCAGTGCTATGTATATTGGAAGGCTGTTTCAGCCATCAATGGGCCAACGAAGCCACTAACCTAACCAACATCCTACACACAGAACAGACACCAGGTGCCTACAAACACATAATAACAGAATATCTTCAATATAATCAAGACACAGCCAAATTAAGTACATGGTACAATAAAACCATTGTTCCCGGCATTCACATCATAAATAACAGAATAGCAGACGTACACATACGCCGCCTCCGCTGCTGGGTGCACACAAAAAGCTTTGTCGGCCCAAATAATAAAGCACTCTGCTTACATTGCAATCAAAACTTCGACCCCGTCCACTATCTAATTAATTGTCCCGCCTTCCCAGCCTGCCGACAACCTCTTAAACAACTCTTAACTCCGGCACAACACAACCTAACCGACACAGAAAAAGCAGTCATTGCAATACGCAAAGTCACAGCCAGGCCACACATAATAATACCCTTATTTAAAAAAGATCCCTACATCTGGCAAAAAACAAACACACAGTAAAGTTTTTGTAAAGGTTCGGCACCGGTACGTCCGGGACCGGAACTTTACAAAGTCATTTTCAGATACAGAAACTCTACGGAGAAGGACTCCACCATAGAGGCTGTGCCAAACAAGCGACAGCCTGGGATACTCCCGAACTACAAGCAAGCAAGCAAGCCATCAATACAAATAGAGGGGGAGAGGGGGGGGGGAGAGAGACAGAGAGCAAACAATATTATATCAGATAGGTACGAAGTAAATTTGTCTATATTTATTTTTTCACGTCCTATTAAATTAAACATATCACGATTGTAATTCCTCATCGTGGAAGCCTTTACGTTGATGAGAAGTATAATAATATTTGTAAATAAATATCATCTACTTTGTTAAACAGGATGCACTTACTTAATCCATACATTACCTCATAAAGAAATGTTGGTGTTATTGTCTTTTAACATTTATTTCAGTATTCTTTTAACATGTTATCTGTATTTTATTTTGTATACTTTTGTATATTTTATTGTTTTGTGTATTTTATTGTTTTGTGTATTTTATTGTTTTGTGTATTTTATTGTTTTGTGTATTTTATTGTGGTATACAGCCGTTCTCTTCCGATGGTAAAATATTAAGAAATATATTTATTTCGATTTTTTTTAATAAAAATACTCAATCGTCTCACGTCCAATGTATATAATTTGTTATATTTTTTCACTCTATTTTATTTGGATTATAATGTTTGCTATCAACTTAGAACAGTCATTGTACATATTATATATTGGGTGATATACATTTAGTAATTTATTGTGTATTTCATCAGTTCGATACAAGTTTGTCAAAACTTAAATGCAATCCTGAAAAGCTTTCTTCGTTCAAAAACTAATTTCTCAAAAGAGAACATATCATACCAGTTCTGCTTCAGCTGCAGTGGCTTCCTGTACGGTTCAGATCGCCGTACAAGATCCTGTTTAACGCATTCAGAGTACTGAGTGGAACAGCACCACTGTATCTAAACGATCTGATCCAAAATGTATATGCCGGGGCCCCTCTGTGATCTAACGGTAGCGTGTTGGATCACAAATCACTACCATCCATGTTCGAATCTAGGCATTGGCATATCTGAAGGGTGTTTCATCTTTGACTTCGATTCATTACCTTTGGAGGTCGCTCGGCCCATTTAGCCTATCATGTACACAAACATAGCCTTAAACACCAATCATCATGAAATCTATATGCCAGTGTGGCTGCTGAGAACTGGGTCATGTTCACTTTTTACGGTACCTAAAAGCCATACAACAACGGTACGGAGAGAAATCCTTCCGAGCATCAGCTCCCAGGCTGTGGAACAAGTTACCTAATCATTAAAAAAAAAAATTTAAAAAAATTTCGTTAGGCTCTTAAAACCCACTTATTAAAAATTTTACTATTTATAACATTTGCAAACCAGTGTATTTATATTTAAGGTGAGTTTCTCTTATAAGAGCTTAGAACATGTTGTAATTATGTTTTTTCAGTGTAAAGCGCCTTACAGCAACTCAAGTTGAATAAAGCAATATATAAAATATTATTACAGTAGTTCCTGCTTTATAAGACCGCCCCTTCTGCCGGAGCAAAATGGTATTATAAGGCAGGTGGTCTTGTAAAACAGGTCGGTCTCATTAACCATCTTTTAGGTTATAGCATTTAGCGTTCTAAATAGGTACTGTGTTAGGCACACAAATTTTTATTTTTAATATTTAACAATTGCAGCATAATAGATTGTGCTGTTTCAGCTGCGTTGGGTGGTTGTATTGTGGACATAGTGTTCAGACACTGAGAATTGTTGAATATCAATATAAAATCCATCAGTTGTCGGAGCTGAGTGTGATACTCTGATATAGCGGCTGGAGGAGCTGGTGTTCTAAGTTGTTCATCACCACCATCATTTTCCTGATCATCGTCATCTTTATCGTGTCGACCACGAGCTTTGAGCAATAGACTCTCCTTTCACGTATCAAGAAGTAGCGCAATGGTGTCTCTAATGCTGTCATAGTGAACATAATCAGCCCATTAAGTGCCATCCATCAGCTGATCAGTCTGTTGATCTGGGGAAGGAATGTCAATGACGGGTTCAGCTTGCTCCTCACCAAATCCATACCGTACGAAGAACTTCTGGATTGCCTCCGGTGTGACCTTCTCCCGGGCCTGTCTAGCTAAAAGGAGGGAATCCAAAATATTCGCTTCTTAGCAAGGTCGCTTGCATCATCCATCTCACTCAGGCGGTGCAGGATGTGGCGGAGTACACGATGGCGGTAGTGTACCTTCAATGTGTGCATACACTCCCAACATCACATGGCTGTGATGTGAGGTAATGCTGGGAGGCAAGAACGCAAATTTTACATTGCTCGCTTCAACTGTTTGATGGGCAGGCCAATTGTCCACAAACATAGAGATCTGGCGTTTTGGGTGAGCCACCTTGTTGTTGGTTTTGTTCAGTTAATGGATGAACAGTTCAGATGTCATTCAGGCTCTATGGTTGGCCTTATACGTCAACAGCTGAGCAATGTGCTAAAACACGCAAAATGACGCCAGTACTAGTGGTGTTGCCAGGAAAACCCAACATGGCGTCTGATGTTTGGAAATGTTCTTGAACGTTTTTGTTTCATTAATAAATGATCTTCGTGGACCTATCTAATGGTTTGGAGTCGCGGATATTGATATATATTGTTGTGTAGCTTTGGTTGTTATCATTTAGCATACGTATAGGTTCTATTTCATAAATGTATATAATTAAAACCGCATTTTTATAGTACTCGGAATAAATCGGGAAATGATCACGTGATGAACATGTGACCGGTTTGGTGTATCCGTTCTAAGGTGAAAAAAAGAAATTTTAAAGTTTATATTAATCTGCGATTAATTCTGTTTCACACATGAATAGGCTTTTCGTTTCCGACTATTTCTATTGCGTGTCATATGTCGTCGGCTATACGGGTCAGAAAGTTGACCTTTTGCCACGATTGAGAGGTCGTTGGTCGTATGAGACAGATGATTGCCAATTAAAGGTCAAAAGTATGGAGGATCGATCCGTGCATGGAAAAATGGTCGTACTATTATTATTTTTTTGTTTTTTTATTATTATTATTATTATTATTATTACGTTGACTCCAAACGTTATAGGACGCTGAGTGGCCTAAATTGTGCCGATGTGTCGTTAAACATCCATCCATCCATCAATTGCATTGAGGGTAAGTAAAAACTATGTTGGTCGGTTCGAAGAAACGTGTTGAGGGTAGTGCAAGACCATATTGGGGGGTGGGAGGAAGAGGCATATTGTGGGTAGCGGAAAGAAGGACACGAAGGTTGGAAGTGAATTGTATATTGAAGGTAGGAGGGACATTTTAAGGGTAAGATCATGAGGACCGTATCAAGGGAAAGGATGGGACAGGGTGGGGGGACATTTTAAGGGCTTGAAAAGGGGGAACATATTGAGTGTATGAGAAGAGAACATTTTTAGAGTGGAGTGGGAGGGATATGCTTTGGATAAAGAGGAAGGGAGAGATGGAAGTAGGAAGGGGATTAATTAAGGTAATGTTTACGACAAATGATAGGTAGAGGAGGGATAAATTGAGGATAAGGCAGGTATGGATGGGGTGAACAGATTGAGGTGAATAGATTGAGGTGAATATATTGAGGTGAACATATTGAGGTGAATAGATTGAGTTGGAGAGATTGAAGGGGCTGATTGAAATAATGAGATTACATAAAAACAGAATAGGGGATAAGACTGTTTACACACGCACTCACACACATACGCGCGCATGCATGCAAGCATAGAGAGAAAGATATTAGTTAAAGGATGGATGGGTAGATGGATTATGGATTGATGGATGGATGAATGGATGGATGGACAGAGGAATGGATGGATTGAGAGAAAGATACGGGGATAAGGAGAGAGGCTTAAGATAATGGCAGTGTAAGCTTGATTATTGTTATCGTTATTATTATTGTTATTGTTATTATTATTAATGTTATTGTTATTATTAATGTTATTGTTATTGTTGTTGCTATTATTACTATTATCATTATTGTTTTTGTTTTTTGCAAAAACAATAACGTCTCTTACTCCTTGCAATAAACATAAATATAAACCTAAAAAGTTATGTTCCTGGATGGCAGACAGACAGACAGACATACAGACAGACAGACAGACAGACACAGAGAGAGAGAGAAAGAAGAAGACAGACAGGCAGGTAGGCAGGCAGGCAGGCAGGCAGACAGACAACACTACCGTTAAAAGAGACATACGCAAAATACCAATAAATGGACGGATAAACATTCAAGGAATAAAACCAATGGGCATTTAGACAGACTGATTGACCAACAGACAAATAAAAAGACAGACACACAGACAGACAGACAGACAGACAGAGAACCATTAATCACTAGCATATGTTCCATTTGTTCTCCAGTCAGTCCACTATATTGTATTTCATCCCTAACCGCAAAAAAACACACACACACGACATCTATAATAATAGTTGTAACCTTTATGGTGCCGTCGATAATAAATTATCTTTTTATAACTTCACGATTATGTTCTGATAATAAAATTATGATTGATGGCCACCAATTCGTTTTAGCTCACCAAGGGCCGTGCGCATGCGCGGTAGCTGGAATTCAATGTGGCGAGCGTTCTCGGAATTCTGGAGTTACCTAGAAACGTGCCGTTTCTAAAACCAGATGTTATTAAACAAATATAACAGTTCAACTGAGGATGGTGGAGGCTTCTTTTTCAAAATAAATTTATTCCATTTCGAAATATAATTACAAGGACGCGAAATAACATAATGACGCTAACGTGAATCGTCATGGCTCTTTAGAAAGGTAGCAAATTAGAGGCTGCGAGGTTCTAGGGTCGGACCCACCTACTTGCTATTGGTCTTTTATGTGCTTCGATTGGTTGACGCAGACATAGATATGAATACATGATTGAACGATCTTCAATTATTGGGGGGGGGGGAGGAGAAGCGAACAGATAATTAGCAGCTATAATGAGAATACCACGAGGGACGTTATGATGTTGACAAACAGTACTGATCCATGCCGAATAAACGAACACTTTATTCTCCCTTTCGACCTACCAACTTTAGGGTACAACTTCGACTGATCCGAAGTCTTCACTAGTTACTACCGGTAAATATTTTAATGTCGACTGATGCAAAACCGAACTAATTCAGATCCCTGAGGAGTGTACTAAATTCCTTCAGTGGCTTTCAGTCTGCTGCTGACTAAGATTCGAACCTGGGATTTAAAGATTAATATTAGTCAACTAAAGAGCATTATTATCACATCATACTTTAATTACAAACAATTATATGCTAGTTTATTGATGTTCTCTGAAATAAAGCGTCATAATAATAATAATATGTGATATTTATATATCGCCCTATTCAGCTAGAAACTACTCTAAGCGCTTTACAATAATATTTACAATATTATTACCCCTGACTCAGATCTATTTCCACTCAGCACATATTTCAACTCCAAGGGAGCATACAACGCATGCTGCCATTATAGGCGCAAACGTTACTCAAACACATAGCCATCGCGTCCTTTTTTTGGATGAGTGAACCAATCCCCATATGACAGCATTGCAGCTCACGGAGCCTCGAACCCGCGATCGTTCGACTACGAGTCCTACGCTGTAACTCTGCGCTATCACGGCTCGACCTGATGACTAAATAACGACGAAATCAGACGAACACATTGAATATTTGAAGGTTCGATTATTAGACATTAGAACGGTAGACTTTTGTTAAATTTATCAAATGTCTACAAATACAGTCAGAATACGTTAATCCGGATATCGTTTATCCGACAAAACCACCTTCCGACATATTATAGTCTGTGACAGATTTAGCTCCATTATAAATGACTCTCTAATCCGGAAAAATCGCGTTCCGCGTTCAGACTTCGACACTTCATTTCGCCAACAGAATGTGACTTCTCAATGTAAAATGACCTCGATCATCCGATAACAAGAAAATGCTACCAAATATTTCCGCTAGTTCAGTCATGCAAGACACACCGACATATTGTTAGTAATGGTTCATTAACAACCCACCCGCGATATTTGCTATATCGTAACCAATTACAACCGTCCTCGACCATACACACCGACACACGATGCTACCATTGCCTGTGGCTATCTCATAGCCAATCATAATCATTACTGGCTAATTACGAACACAAATGTGTGATTTTTCCAATGAGCAGATCATGAGTTAATCTGATCAACAAAGTGACACGAGTATGTCGTCGCGTTGATATTTCTGCTGCCCAGAAACCTGACATCTGTCAACGAATTCGACTAAACAGACCTTTATGTTGGATTTTTATTCTGCTCATTTACTGTCATAATTGTTGAAAATAAATAAATACACCACGACATTATAAGTGTCATTGTGGTGCCAATGGATGTTGTGTATTATTTTTGTTACAAACAACCGTGTGTCTTTACGATCTAAAAATGTGTGACACAGACTACCGCCATGTGACCGACTCGATATTCCGACATTCGCGTTTATCCGACACATGATCATGTGACAAACCTTGTCGGATTAACGGATTCTGACTGTATATCGCTCATGCTAATAATGTGAGTCTAAAGGAGTTCACAGTGTCCAAATTCTGCAGGTGGCTGATATTGTGTGTTATATCTTCGAGTAGAGATGATGATGGAACAAGGCAATATGACAGTGATCTCAATAAGTACGTTTAAGTAATATTTTTACTCGGCGGGGGCACCTCCGTGGTCTAGCGGTAACGCGTTGGACCACAGACCACTACCATCCGAGTTCAAATCTCGGCGTGGGCATATCTGAAGGTTGTTTCATCTTTGACTTCGTTTCATTACCTTTGGAGGTCGCTCGGCCCATTTAGCCTACCTTGTGCACAAAGGTGGCCGTAAACACCAATCATCAATCATCATCATCATCATCTTTACTCGGCGGCTAAATGGTTTGACTGACTTGCAGTTTTTCACGTCGTCTTGCAAGGTTAGTCAAGCCTTTGGGCATTGATGAATAACAGTTCTCGTTTTTCTAGCTATGATATGAGGATCCCGGAATGGGGTGTTTAATGACTGTGTGCAAGAAAAATATTCGTAAATAGCGTTTGTAATGGAGTAAGTAAAGTACCATTGGTGTACGGATACATTACTTTGCAGAGTTGGATATTATACATGTCCATTAATTTAGGTAATGCCGAGCTGCTTAAAAAGTGGAGTTTTCGGTGCATTGTATCCAGAATTGCACATATTTCTGATTGATTTCTTCTGTAATATTTCAAGTTTATGCCGTCTGTATTGATATGATGAACCCCATAACATTGTGCTATACGTAAGATGATAATGATTAAGGCTGTAATATAATAATTTCAAATTGTCATTAGACAAATATTCTTTTGACAGCATGAATTATATATATGATCAACTGGATAACCTTTTGACATTATGAGTGATCTGGACATTCGTATTGAAACTGTTATATAAGGCACACGTTTCAGTGATGAATTTTCAGTGGTATATTTGTCAATCATAGAGGCAGTCGGGCCAGCTGCGTATCCAAGAAAAAAATTACATATTTAATAAACGTACAAAACATAATAGCAGAAGATATAATGCACGTCATCAAACCAGAAAGTAACATCTAGGTAAATTATGTTTACAATCTGGTTACATACCAAAGTGGGAAGCCATAACTTGAAAAATAACGTTCGCATACCATTTAAGGAAGTGATAGAGGCAAACTGCTGAACCTATGTACTCTTTAGGTTACCCCTCATTAGTCCCTTTAAAATTTGTAGGTATGCGTGTGTGTGCGTGCGTGTGTGTTTGTGCGTGTGTGCGTGTGTGTGAGTGTGGTAACCAAGAAATCTGAAAGTCCTGGTCATCGTAATCATCATACAGTTACTTGTCTCTTTTTCTATCAACTCATGAAAGAGTAACTAGCCAGACGATAATTGGATGTTATCAATTATACGACTATGATTGACAGCTAAACTCGATATACTTCTCGGGGTGTTAGGCTGGTCACCAATTGTGTGGAATCATTAACCAGACGACCGGGAGTAAACAAACGGGAAAGGAACGCTACTCTTGCTCTTTAGAGTATTTCAATTGTCTGTTTGGCTTTCTATACGTCTATCTATCCGCTTATCTAATCGTCATTCTGTTTGCCTGCTAGCTTACCTGTTTCTGTCCAATTCTCTCGTCTCGTCTGTCTATCCGCTTGCCTGTCTGCTGCCCACCTGCCTGGATGTCTGTCCACGGGTCAGTTTGGCTGTTTATATGTGTCCGTCTCTCTGTTTCTCTGCCTGTCAGTCTGTTTGCCTGCCTACCTGCCTGTCTGTCTGTCTGTCCGTCTCTCTCTGTCTCTCTCTATCTCTCTCTCTCTCTCTCTCTCTCTCTCTCTTCTCTCTCTCTCTCTCTCTCTCTCTCTCTCTCTGCCTGCCAGCCTTACAAGCTTGTCTTTAAAGGCCATTATTTGCCAAAATTGTTTTTAACAAAGATACCCCTTTCTTTATTCCAGTTTCCTGGAAGCTTTAGAATGAACGTATTGTCCATTCAGCCATATTTAGCTTTATTCTCTTCCTCAGTTATTGTGTATCTACAACATAATATATAAATCTTTGGTGTACTTTATCTTCGTTGTATTTTATATGTTAGTGTAAGTTGTTAATAAAATCCATTTATGACACTCGTAATCCAGATTTATAACTTATTTAATGTCGATGTATGACAACGTTAAATTGTTCCTGCTGATTATAACACTTTAGTGAATCTAGATTATTGAAATTGTTAATTGCTAATCTAAGAATATTAATAATTTGTTTTTCTCTCAGTCAAAAGGTCGCGCTAACTCAAATAACAGTGACGTGATCATTTTAAGATTGTCACGTGCTGACGTCTTCTCCGTAGTAATATTTTAAAATAACAAGCCAGGAACTATAGCATGGATTCTGGAAATATGATGACTATGTAACTAGCAAAGGTCAAGGATGGATCCGTATAGAATCCGGGAACTTTCATATAGGATCAACGTCGTTTTGACGTATAATTTGACGTGAAATTGACGTCATATCGAGAACAATATGACGTATGCTTGCGATAGAACCCAACAATGCTGGCTTTAGCTCATATTTATAAATCGATGGCCACATCACATGATTGTTGGATGGAAGACATAAAATACGACCTCTCCCCATTCGTAATAGATAATCTATCCACATACAAATATAATTAGGTTTTGCCCTGAAAATATAACAAAAACAATATCCTGCTACGAGTTACTCTAATATGGTGTTGATCAGAATATATAGAACGCAAGAGTTGTCTTTAAAAAATCGTTGGAAAATATCATTTTCGACACGTGTGCTCTTTTCCATCCAAACATTCACTCTGTGTACGAATTATTAGAGTAATAGGTTAAACATCAATCAGTGAGGTTTAAATCGTGAACCAAGTGAGAATGGTGTTTCAAAATTCATTTAATCTGAGAGCCATTGTTTCGACCTACGATGTATACAATAGGAACTGAAACATACCAACACCCATCAAACAGTCGTAACTGTAACCGACTTTGGCATGTCACAAGACGGCATTAGAATGACAGGACATAAAAATAACCTCAACGAAATGATGTTTTCACTCATTCATTAATTTGCCTACTCATGCATTCACTCATTCATCCATTCCACTTCACTGGAACTTAATTAGATCTCTCAGACAACTCCATTAACTTGTCTACTTCAGTCTGGCCACATCAAGTTTAGAAGATTCTTCTATTATGTGGGATCCTTACCTGCCGAAGAATGTCAACAAAGGGTATAGTCTAGGATACAAGTATGCCATATCAGTATTCTATTAGCATGGCGACGATGATTGGTGTTTTACGGCCACTTCTGTGCACATGGTAGGCTAAATGGGACGAGCGACCTCCAAAAGTAGTGAAACGAAGTAAAAGATGAAACACCCTTCAGATATGCCCACGCCGAGATTCGAACTAAGGTGGTAGTATCTGTGGTTCAACGCGCTACCAACTAGACCACGAAGGTACCCCTCTATTAGTATAGAAGGAGACGTGCATTATTGACACTAGATTTGGCATTCTAAACCGGGACATTCTCCTCAGTAGGCACCAGAAAACAAGAGCATACACTTTATAAACAAGATCATAAGTGGCAAGGTCACAGTGACACTACCTAGAACCAATTCCAATTTCGGAATTTGAATTGATTATTTTTTAAACTGGAATTGGAGTTGATAAATTTTGAATTATAATATTTCTTCCATGACAAATTTAATTGGTACTTGGAGTAGGTACTCGGGGTACCTACTCATGGTAAAAAGCAGTAGGTAAAAAAGAGTCGGTAAAAAGAAGAATTGGAATTGAAACATTTGGAATTGGAATTAAAATATATAAATTTGATGTGGAATTGAAATTAACAACATGGAATTGACCTCATGTCTGCCTAGAACTAAACAATAACAACAACCAGATGTCAAACGGTAAGATATTCGTTTACACCCTCCCCCTGTCCACCCACCCCTGAAAAAATACATATTTCTACAGAACAATTGAGGAGCAGAGCATGAGAATTTGACAATTTATAAACTCCCTACAAGTCTCTCAAAACAAAAGATGTACTACAACCACTGGAGAGAATACTCATTCCGAACTTTAACTACAATGAGAACTCACTAGCTCCCTCACTCGCTCACTCACTCACTCACTCACCACTCACTCACTCACTCACTCACTCACTCACTCACTCACTCACTCACTCACTCACTCACTCACTCACTCACTCACTCAATATACTTCACATCACTTACCATTAAAACATCTCAACCACCATCACCACCCCACCACCACCACCACCACCACCACCACCACCACCACCCCCCCCCCCCACCACCACCACCACCACCACCACCACCACACCACCACCACACCACACCCCACCACCACCACCACCCAGATACCAAGTCTACTTCACCATTACGCATTAAAGACATCGTCATTTAATGACGTAAATGTTCAAATATAATATTCCAGGTCTAATTATATGTGAAATTTTAAAAGGTATCTAATCCATCTAATCCAACAAATTTATATTGTTATAATTTTGGATTTAGTTATTTGAGAATACAGTGCTCCGACTTGATGACATGCACCCAGTGAACGCGACCAGATAAATAAACGATAAAATCACTTTTCATTTAAACCCGACAATAAATAAACTATAACATCAACAGTTTTATTAAAAGCAGAATAAAACAAGAGCTTATGATTTATCGCCCAATAATAAAAAAATAATAAATTCACTATGAAAATATTGTTTATCTCCCAGAAAAAGGAATGAATACGAGAGAGTTTTGTTGATAAAAATTATATTAGTATACTAGTAATATATATATATATATATATATATATATATATATATATATATATATATATATATATATTATAATTAAAATACATTTAGTAATTTAATGGGTGTTGATAATATTCTTTATAGTTCACCGGATGATGAAAGAAACAGACTCAGTATTCGATGTTACAAAACTCTGATGGCTGTTCTTTGCATTACTCGCTCCCTCGCTCTCTGCCTGTGTGCGCGCGCGTCCTCATGCCTCTATCTCTGTCTCTTTGTTTGTTTGTTTATTTGTTTATCTCCTAACGTCAGAATAGAGTATTCAGTGAAGCCCATCGACCTGTTGTCTGTTTGACGACAGACTTAGTTCATAGAGAAACAAAATATTTTTGTGTCTCGGCCTTAAGCATAAGAACAAAAACATGTGAAACTAATTAACAAAGACGTGTCGGATGAGCGAAATAATACTAGCAACAACGACAACAACAAACAACAGGCTAAAAATATCTAGAAACAATTTTGCTGAATGTCACCTCAAACTATTATTGTTTAATGTCACAGTGAGGGGATGTCAAGTTGTTATCAATGTCATATTGATGACATATAAATATCATTTGTTTATGTGTTATGGTGTAGTATTATATAAGTTGATATTGTCACATTGAGGTCATGTCAAGTTGTCAATGTCATATTGATGACATGTACATATCATTTATTTATTTATGTTATGTCATGTGTTATGGTGTAGTATTATATAAGATGATATTGTCACATTGAGGTCATGTCAAGTTATCAATGTCATATTGATGACATGTACATATCATTTATTTATTTATGTTATGTCATGTGTTATAGTGTAGTATTATATAAGATGATATTGTCACATTGAGGTCATGTCAAGTTATCAATGTCAATATGATTTGTTTATGTTATGTCATGTGTTATAGTGTAGTATTATATAAGATGATTTTGTCACAGTATTGAGAATTAAACTCAATCCACCAAAAGATTATTTTGATTAAAATAAATTAACTGGACGCCAGTTATCAATAAATATGATTTATTACGTAATACATATGACTCAAGGTTTCATAAACACGTCCCACTATTATTGATAACATAATTCTAGAATACTATTGATCTGTCTGACTTTCAATCTGTCTGTCTTTCTGTCTTTCTTTCTGTCTGCCTGTCTGTCTGTTTGTTATTCTGTCTGTCTGTCTGTCTGTCTGCTTCTCCATCTAACTATCTGACCTTTTGTTTATGTTGTTGTCTTATTATCTATCTGCTCATCTAACTGTCTAACTCTCTGCATGAATATCAGAACACACACACACACACACACCACACACGCACGCACGCATGCACGCACACAAACACACACACACTCACACATATATAGGGACTGGTGAGACATTACACATGTCTCAGCAAGAAAAGTCGCCACTCTGGATTCAGTCCCCTGAAGAAACGTCCAGAGTTTGAATTCACGGTTCGAGATTCTCTGTGCTTGTGCCTTATTATATACAGCTAAAACACACATATATACGTATGTGTGTGTGTGTGTGTGTGTGTGTGTGTGTGTGTGTGTGTGTGTGTGTGTGTGTGTGTGTGTGTGTGTGTAACATAAATAACAAAACAAATTACTGATATATATATATAAGGAAAAATAAGGACATTTCTTTTGTAGCTTAGTATTAGAGAGGCTAATATTGTTATGCATTCTAAGCTTCAATTTTACAGTCTGTCTTAGTCTAGGTTAGGATTGTATAACAGGTAAACAATTCTCAATATTTGTACTATTTGGATCTTAACCTTCGATGAAATTTATATATTTGATATTTAAAGCTAAATACGTTTGTAAAAAAATATTAAAAGGACGCTAAAGGCGTCCTTGATGACACAGTTGTTAGAGCAATAATAACAAATACCAGCCACTAATAACTGTTGTCTTTGACATCGGCAAAGGAAGTGTACCTTTGTGAAAGAATAAGGAAATTCTTCCATTTCACAATACATGTACACAACGTTTAAGTCACCGTAATAATAATAATAATAATAATTTTAATAATAATGTACATAACGATATACTGAAATAGAGTGTAATTTGAATGTAGTAGAATTTAGATCAATTTATTGCATTGTGGTAAAGTGTAGCTCAATTTATTGTATTCTGGTAGAGTATATATCAGCTTATTATATTGTGTTAGAGATCAAATTAGCTCATTGTATTGTAATAGAGTGTAGATATGTCACACCTGTAGTATCTATAATCAGGATTAATAATAATTTGTATGAGATATCAAAGACAAATGATGGAACTTGGTGATTTGTCGAAACTGTAAAATCAACCAGGAAATACACCTATTATGTTCCTGCCAAAGATCACCTATTTGTTTGCAACATTTACACTATCATAATATTAGATTATTAATAAATAACGTTTGTTTGAGGTTTTCCTAATGAGGTCAATGGGAAGACAGCTCAGGCTATATGGGACCTTCAATTTCCTTTTTGTTTCTGATTTCATTAAAGGCTTTTCATATGTGTTTGGCATTAGTAGTGTATAAATGTGTTTATGTTGGAAATTCCAAATACATTTCAGTTCAGTTAATAAACTAGGGCTATTCTTTATGCTATGTCATTCCTCTCTGTCTGTGGATTTAATTATTCACATTGTGATGTAGATTTGTTTAAAACAGACGAGAAAAGGTCGTGAGTTTAGTACCTATTTATGTAACGTATTACGTCTCATATTTCTATCAATCATTTTGTTATTTTTTCATTAAAAGACCAAAATACACACAAGTTTTGTTTGTTTGTCAGCGATGTTACTGGAACTAAATAAACATCAATGTGCTTCTTGTTCCGTTTACGAGCAGATTAAGTCGGCGTATTTAGATAGGCACGAAATTATCAAATAAAGCTACGCCTTATTGAATATATTATAAAAACACAGGTATTGCTTGTTGGGGCGGGGTGAGGTGGGCGCGTAAACGTATGGATAGATAATACCTGACAACTTTAAGCAAGAAACCTTCATCCTCATATATATTTCTTCCAAATAGGTCTCCAACAAGTATGTGTTTATTTTAAACGTTCATTATTAAGTTATCTTAGATGTGTTGTTGTCTGGGTAGATTGTTAGATCCCTACAGTTATTATCGTAACATCAAAATGCCATCTAATTATATCACAATATCAGTTGATATTGTATATTAACGAGATATAATATACTATCAGATTCGTTATTACACCTTGTTATAATCGTCACGATATGGTAAATTTAGTATCTAGTGTCTACCTGGTGTCACACCTGAGGGTCCAACATCTAGTGTTTAGCTGGTGTCACACCTGAGGATCCAACATCTAGTGTTTACCTGGTGTCACACCTGAGAGTCCAACATCTAGTGTTTACCTGGTGTCACACCTGAGGGTCCAACATCTAGTATTTACCTGGTGTCACACCTGATGATCCAACATCTAGTGTTTACCTGGTGTTACACCTGAGGGTCCAATATCTAGTGTTTACCTGGTGTCACACCTGAGGGTCCAACATCTAGTGTTTACCTGGTGTCACACCTGAGGGTTCAACATCTAGTGTCAATTGGTGTCACACCTGAGGGACCAATATTTAGTGTCTACCTGGTGTCACACCTCAGGGACCAACGTCTAATGTCTACTTGGTGTCACACCTGAGCGACCAACATTTAGTATCTACCAGGTGTCGCACCTGAGGGACCAACATTTAATGTCTAATTGGTATCACACCAGAGTGACCAACTTCTAATGTCTATTTGGTATCACATCCTGGGGGCAAACATCTAGTGTCTACTTAGCGTCACACTTGAGAGACAAAAGTGTGTTACTTGGTGTCACCCATGAGGATCCAACATTTATTGTCTACCTGGTGTCACATCTGAAAGACCAACATTTAGTGTTTACCTGGTTTCACACCTGAGGGACCAACATTTAGTGTCTATCAGCTTTTCAATCTGAGGGACCAGCATTTAGGGTGTACCTAGTGTCCCATCTGAAGGATCAATATTTTTTGTCTACCTGGTTTCACACCCCAAGCATCAACATTTAGTGTCTACCTGGTGTCACACGTTAGGGACCAACATTTTGTGTCTCCCTGTTGTCACAACTGAGGGACCAATATTTAGTGTCTACCTGGTGTCACACCCGAGGTCCCAGTATCAGTATGATAAACATTACACTGACTTTACACTCGGTAACGGTAGCAGGCTATCATTAGTCAGTATTGTGTTATCCTGAAAACATTAATACCTTAGCAACCTGACACCTGTATTAAACGACCACTCGTCAACACCAGTCACTTGATGCCAACACCTTTAGTTAAGGTATTTATCACAATATAAAAACCGGTTCACGACGGTTGAGTGATAGAGTGCCGTGTTAGAAAACGACCAGTTCTTGTTTCAAATCCACCAACTAGCCGCTTCACTTTCTTATGTCCACTGCGTCACTCGGCTTTCTAGTGGCGCGCTGATTAGAGCGCTACGCTAAAAACCTAAATGTTGTGAGTTCGAATCCGACTCAAATCTGTATTTGCATGATCTATTTCCCTATGCAGCTGACCTAGATTATTCGTCCCACGTGTTATCAGTACCGATAGTAAACAACTTAACTCTTTCATAAACCAGTACCTGGACGGATGATAAAAGACGGTATTTAATTAAGTACTCTCCATGTACAGTATAACCCTCTGGTGGTTGAGGACATCGTCTAACTGTACCGACCCATAAATTTAGGGGGGTGGACGCAATGTGCGAAACACCATTAAGAACCTGTACTGTAACAAATAAAATAAACCCCATAGAGTTGGTGATTTGAAACTTTGAGAACAAATTCGTTATCTAGGTCAGTTGATGGGTCATATAATACAGGTGTTAGTGTTATATATTGTGTGTAAGCCAGTTGGCGACAGGTAGTATCTAATACTGCCACAGGTGGCGCCAGGACAGGATTACATTTTCAGGTGAAATCAAGTGATAGGAGTCTAGCTAGAAGAAGATGTTCCGGATGGCATTATAGATAGATAAATAAATGTCTTTATCTGTTCGGAACATAGCTATGGCTTCAATTGCGGGATAGAAATACTTTCTGAACCAAGGACTATTATTATTATTATTATTATTATTTATATTATTATTATTTATATTATTATTATTTATATTTATATTATTATTATTATTATTATTATTATTATTATTATTATTATTATTCATAACCGGCAAATATTGGCAAAATGTGAATTATGCCTATACAGGACATTTTTTACAGTTAATCTGTCAAATTAAGTAACATAGTTAAACCTTGTTTTACACCATTTCGTCTTACGTCATTCACCTACGTCACGTACGTCATAATTAAAAGACGTGAAATAAATGAATTACCAATAAAAGATAAAATAAGCTAAAAATAGTTTTAAACATTATTAAAAACAATAAAATCATTTTTAAGTACATATATAATAACATATTTATATCAAAGGGCATTTAAAATACATTTAAGGCATAACATCAGGTTTAAGTGAAAAAGCCGGCTTTTGGAACAAAACACTAACTTCGGCCGAGATATGACTGTATATATGACCGAAATAACAAGACAAATTATTAATATATAAGACAAAATGACATTTATTTTGTAGTTTAATATTAGAGAGGTTAATATTGTTATGCCTTCTCAGCTTTCAGGTAATATGAGTATTACTTAAATGAATCTTTCAGGTAACATACTCTGGTAATAGACAGAGTACCTGATCACACAATGAAATTATATATGATAGTATATATATATATATATATATATATATATATATATATATATATATATATATATAAGAGAGAGAGAGAGAGAGAGAGAGAGAGAGAGAGAGGGTGGAGAGACATACACACACACAGCACACACACAGAGAGAGAGAGAGAGAGAGAGAGAGAGAGAGAGAGAGAAGCTTAATTTCAGTCACTGCTTGAAATAAGAGATCAATAACTGAAGTTGGAATCAATCTTAGCACAATAAACTTAGTAGGCTATATTCATTAAGCCATGAGTCTTCATTTGGGTTGTGTCATCCTTACAGAAACTAACACCTTTTTTTGTGGGTGGGGGGGACCACAAATATGATAACATATACTTATTAGACTTGCAGTCCATTCCGCTTTTATGACTTATGTTCAGTAAGTTTTAGGAAGAGATAAAAATGTAGCGCAAACGTAGTTGGTGTTAAAATAATTTAAAAAAAACTAGTCGTAAATATATTTTCTGGTTTTGTGGCCTGAACTTTCTATCCAGCTTCGTCGAAATAAAAAACCTATTGTCAAAATTATTATTATTGTATGAGTGATACAACATAACAATATATTTTATGACTAATTTCTATCAACTTAATGTTTAATATAATAGTACACATCTAAAAGTCTATATACAAATATAAATTTGTCTTATTTAAGTTTAAGTTTGTTTAAGTTGAAAGCTGCCTGGATAAATAAATAAATAAATTATATATATATATATATATATATGTGTGTGTGTGTGTGTGTGTGTGTGTGTGTGTGTGTGTGTGTGTGTGTGTGTGTGTGTGTGTGTGTGTGTGTGTGTGTGTGTGTGTGTTTGTGTGTGTGTATAAAGAATGGTTTTAACAGTGGATGTTCTTAAGATGGTAGTAAGCAGCTCTGCATACTGATGTGACATGTTCATACATGTTAATACAGTCGTCAAAACTAATCCCTGGATTTTTTACTGACCCATTAGGGGTAATGCTGGTGTTTAATACAATGTAGTGATGTTAAATATAAAATATAAAATATTTGTTTTATTTTCATTTAGTCGTATAAGATTTTGAGTCATCCATATCCGAATATCGCCAATATAATTTTATAAATTCTTCACGAAGAGGAGAAACTTAACTCATTGTCAGGATCCAGTGATATATACAGCTGTGTGTCATCAACATACAAGTGATATTTAACCCCATATCGCTTTGGAGTGATCCCAAGAGGACTGGTATACATTGTGAAAACCAGAGAGACAAGAACTGAACCCTGTGTTACACCAGATAACAAAAACTGGACGTCAGATAAAATACCATGAACAGACACTCTCTAGGAGATTTGTTCCAGATTAGATCGAAACCATTCAAGTACTTTACCTGACAGAACAAACATGTCTTTTAACCTAGAGAAAAGTACATTATGGTCAACTGTATCAAACACAGCAGACAGGTCCAAAAGAACAAGTACTACTGGCGTACATTGACCAATTAACATCATACTTTTCACCCAAACCAAGGCTGTTTCAGTGCTGTGACCACTTTTATATAAACTGTAGTGATTGATTAAGGTTATTATTGATTAGATATTTGTTTAGATGGAAAGCAACTGCCCTTTATACAACTAGATAAAAATGTAACACTTGAAACAAGTCTGTAAATGTTTAAAATATTACAGTCCAGAGTGGACTTTTTTATTAATGGTTTTACAATGGGAGCTTTCGTGGATCTTGGAAAAATACCCATAGGTAATGATTTATTAACTATGTTTGTGATATGGCTTATCAGAACATCTAGGCAATCTTTCGCAAGCTATGTAGGTAAAGGGTCAACTGGACAGAAGGCATTAGATGATGCGTCTCCCTCATTTGAGGTAACTAAGCCATGTAAAATAACTGTCATTTCGGCCATTATTTATTTTATGTCCGTAAAATCTTAATTTAGTATCCCATCGTGTAGTGTTATCATAATATTATGTCTGATTGGTACATTCTCCTGAGGCTACGTATGTCATTTCCATGTTGATAAATAGTCATATTGATGAAATTGTCTTTATGTTTCAGCAGATGTCAAATAAATTTGATTTTATCTCGGTAGTCACACACCAAACACAATCTCAATGTGGATAGTCGCACACCGCACACACGCCGGCTCTGATATCAACATATTCCACATCGACAGCCATGTTCCACACCACTAGACCGATAGCCATATACGCCACACTGACAACACTACCCCCACACCACCACAATCCCACACACACGACCCACTCTACAACACTGATACCCCACACTGACAGCCATACCACCACACTGACAGACACACGCCCCACTCTACACCACGGATAACAGACACCCCCACACTCACAGCCATACCCCCACACTGAAAGACACACGCCCCACTCTATCGCGCTGACAACCAAACACCCCCACACTAACAGCTATACACCGCATCGTCACACTGACGGACACACGCACCACTCTACCACACTGACAACAGACACCCCCATACTGACAGCTATACCCCACATTACCACACCGATACCGACGAACCCCACACTGACAACCATGCCCACACCACAACACCGACGGGCATACGCCCGACACTCCAACACTGACAGCCACGTCGCACCCTACCACACTGACAGCCACGTCGCACCCTACCACACTGACAGCCACGTCGCACCCTACCACACTGACAGCCACGTCGCACCCTACCACACTGACAGCCACGTCGCACCCTACCACACTGACAGCCACGTGCTCCACACATCGCACACTGACAGTACCACATCTCATCACCGAGACAATCACAACCATCATAATTGAACTTCGAAATAGTTTCAGCATATTTCATTATTATTGACAGCTGTCATGTCAAAAACAAATTCGTGCTCACTGATGTATAACACGTCAGGTAGCGCTGATTGCTGACTGTCACATCAAATGTTCCCTGAATGTTCACATGCCCTACAAGTGCCAATATATGATGAACCACAATAGAACACGATAGCACAGTCTATTGGGACTGTCCTGAAAAAGTTCACTATACCAATATAAATATGAACCGAAACTTTTAAACTGAAAATATTACGAGGCTATGATAATAAAGGCTATGTTAATAAAGGCTATGTTTACACAGAACATATATAACACATATATTTTGTCTTGTTTTATGGCGTTGTTTTTTTTTGTTTTATGGTGCTGTTTATTGTGTGATGTTGTATTTATTGTTTGATGTTGTATTTATTATGTGATGCTGTATACGTGGTGTGATGTGTTGTCTTTCTTGTATGTATTTGTTGTATGATTTCTTTTCTATGGAACGTTTGATGTTATATTTGTTGTATAGTTTTGTATGTGTTGTATTTATTGTGTGATACTGTATTTATTGTTTGGTGTTATATTTATTGTGTGATGTTGTATTTATTGTGTGTTGTTGTATTTGTTGTGTGATATTGTATTTGTTGCTTTTATAGCCTGGAAACTTGGTATTTGTCGTAATACCTTGGTTTTCTTGCATGGTGTGTGACGTTCTATTTCTTGTATGTTGTTCTTGTTTTCCCTTTATTTCGCTGTTCCTGTCTTGTTATTTTGTGTTGTTCTCAGTTTGTCCTATTATGGGTTTTTTTTAAATTTTGTTTTATCGTGTGATGTTTTAGTCTTGTTAATTTTTCTTCCTTGCATTAGTCGTGTTTTGGGATCTTATAAAATAAATGTACTTCGGCCATCATAAATATAATTTGTTTTATTTTTGAAATACCCAATATTTCCCAATATTTATTACAATTTTCACACAAAAACAAACGTCGAGGTTAATTAAGCGGTCACCAAACTGTTCGATGACTGGATGCTATTCGCGAATAAAACACGTCAAATGATGAATGGGTGTAATCTGGTGGAAACCATCAATAATAGAATTCTATCTGGATCACGGATGATCCCGAATAAACATGTATCGATTTTCTGGATACCAGACAGTGATATATAGGTGGTTTATTGATCCAGAAAGATTTTGCTAACGATAAAATAAGAAATAGTGATCCTGGAAGTTTGGTATTTTACTTTGATCTTGTCGCTTTTTGATGGAGAAGTCTTGATATTTATTCTCTGACTGGCAGATTGGTCGGAGATTAGTGAGCAAGTGTGTGTGTGTGTGTGTGTGTGTGTATATATATATATATATATATATATATATATATATATATATATATTATATATATATATATAGTGTGTGTGTGTGTGTGTGTGTGTGTGTGTGATATATATATATATATATATATATATATATATATATATATGGTTGTGTGTGTGTGTGTGTGTGTGTGTGGTGTGTTGGTGGTGATGGTTGGGGTGGGATGATGAGTGAGTGAGTGAGTGAGTGAGTGAGTGAGTGAGTGAGTGAGTGAGTGAGTGAGTGAGTGATGTCAGTGCAGTGCAGTGAAACATGCATGAGAGATAAGAGAGGGTGAGTGAGACTGAGATAGAGAGATAGATGAGTTTAGTTATTTTGATAATTTTGATTTTGGGAGTGGAACTGGGGGGTTGGAGTATGAGGTTAAGGGGGGGAGTGAAGGGTGATTTTTTGATTTTTGGATTGTAGTAAAAAAAGTTAATTATTTGACCATGTCCGTCATATCAGTCCAGTTCCCCAGGTGAAACAGAAACCCTCCACATTACAATTCAGGACGGATAGTGAAAAAGGGAGAGGGTTTTGAAGATGGGGGGAGGACTTTTGGGTATGTTTTTTAAAAGCAAAAAAAGAGAGATAGATAGAGGCCTTTTAGTTTCCTCCTATGTCAGACGTTTAGTCGCCAACGTCATCACAGAGGCACGTGAAGAGAATTGATGAGATTATAAGATTACTGTTCTGGATCAAGTCAACGTTCTCTTCCTTCCGGATCAGACCCTATATCCTATATAACAAATCCCTTTGTGACCACATATCACGAACAATCCTTTATAAATCCCCTTTACGACACCGGGATTAAAGATTAGTGGTGTTTATAAGGCACGAGGATTGGCGGCCATTTGTGTTCAAATCCACCAGAAACACTGGTCACGTCACTTCTGACATGACCTCTGACTGACACCATTATAGGATAAACGATGAGAGAACTGTATCGACATCGTTCATGTGTTTGTGTGTGTGTGTGTGCGTGCGTGCGTGCGTGCGTACGTGTGTGTATGTGTACGCTTCATCAGTGAACTAATTTATCAAAGGCGTGTAGCGTCGTACATCAATGATGATGATTGATGTTTTACGGCCACTTTTTGCGCATGTTGGCTAAATGGGCCGAGCGACCTCCAAAGGTAATGAAGCAAAGTCAAAGATAAAACAACCTCATGTGGTAGTGACCTGTGGTCCAACGCGCTATTAGTTAGACCACGGAGGCGCCCACCTGATATCCCCCAGGAATTATATGATTTATCTGATAAAACATTCCTTTGACACAATTATCACTCGAATTTGACACACAAAAGAGTCTCCATAACAAATGAGCCACTTCGACTCAAAGTTCATGATACGAACTATGAGTTCGGTTACTCAATATCGGAGGCGCCATCATACATCAATGCCCGAGGAAGTGTATGGGTACCCATATATCTGGGGTGGGCAATTTCCCTACTTTTTAAAAAAAAGAAAAAATTTTAAAATCCCCCCTTAAATTTTAAATTGTTAAGGGGCAACAAAAAAAAATGCCCCGTCCTTTTTAGAAAGAGAAATATTTAGGCTAAACATCTAAAAGTATAACAGTGAAGTGAAAGATGAAACACCCTTTAGACAAAGCTAGGCTTGGTTTGTATCCCGTTACGCCTTAAAGTTCTTAGAAAGGTCATCCAGGAATAGATGTTCCTTTCATTTTGGGTTTGATTTCATTAATAAACAATAAATGCATTCACGAGGATTATGTAGAGAATGGACAGTGGGCAAAAGTACACGAGTCTAATATGTCCATCAACCAGGTACATTAAATAATTAGTCCTTAAACCAGGCGCAGTATATATTTGGTCCATAAACCGAGTATATTATATGATCTTTGCATTAACCAATTTAGGGCGTCTCCGTGGTCTAGCGGTAGCATGTTCGACCACAGATCACCACAACCCGTGTTCGAATCTCGGCGTAGGCATATCTGAAGGTTGTTTCATCTTTGACTTCGCTGCATGTGCAAAAAAGTGGTCGTAAAACATCAGTAATCATCATCATCTTTATCATCATAAACCAATTATATATATATATATATATATATATATATATATATATATATATAATATATATATAGGTCCATAAACAAAGTTCCATAAACAAAGGGCATTATGTAATTGATCCAGAGACAGACACATCTTATAATTGGTCCATAATAAGGGATATTATATAATTGGTCCATAAATTAGGTCCATCATATAATGTGTGTAGACTAGAGTAAATTTCAATACTTTCTGTTGGTTTCGTAAAATAACAAAAAGTTTTACGAATTACAAAGAACGATATAATGTGGCCATTATAGTCCGCAGGAACATCGCGAGCCAAAAGTGTACCCGAGCCACTAATTGATGTCCAATTAACGGCTAATTGCTAATTAACCGTCGTTCTTTGTTGCTTTTGTTTCAGCCCACGTGACTGTTGACGCCGAGTTAGAAATGTTTCCCGGATCAGATGCATTGTCGCTGACACGTGAAGTCGGGAAGGGGGGGGGGGCTTCTTTACCTGCTGGCTATGTTTGTGTGTTTGTGGTGTGGGCCAAGATGGGGGAGGGGGGGAATTTCCTGGCTGGAAAAACCGGTCGAGAGGCGCTGTTGGCTTCCGCTTTCATTAGCTGCCGTCACGTGATGTCAAAATGATATATCATCTTCTTCTTCGGAAACGTGCTGACATTCTTTACAGATATAGCGCCGGTGACGACAAAACGGCGATTGGATTAAGGCAATTTCATAGTTTTGTCGCCAATTATCTGGAAATGGCTGATGATTTGTCTTGTCAAGTTGGTGAATGATATTAAAGAATATTAGAATCGCCACCAATCCCGAAATGCCCAGGAAACGGAAAACTGCCCCAAACACGTGTATGGTAGAGTAGCACCTGTCCAGTTGATCACCTACCATATACAGCCACTAAAATGTAGCCTCCCCGACTCACAAATCAGGTTAGGTCAAGAGGTCAACACCAAACTTCAAAAGCAACTTCGGGGTGCTGTAACTTTATGGGCAGCTTAGATGATGTTTTAGGTAAAAGAGGTGCGCTAATTTTTATTGTGTACGATATTACACGCAGACGCACGCACACACGCACGCGCACACACAGACAGACAGACAGACAGACAGACACAGTCTATTTACCAAACAATATATAACAGAATAATAACGTTTCCGGTTACACAATAGCTTAGCCTATATTATATGAACATAATCACACAACTAACAAGATTGCCATAATGTATAGCTAATCCCAACCAAGCTAGGTTCCTGGATCCCATGAGTATACAATTCCCAATGCCGGATCATGATTAAGGCAGTCTGGACCCGTCCAAAATCCGGGAGATATTTAGACTACCATAATCATACATGTCTTGGCAGAGCTGGTCTTTACAGTCATACATAGGATAATAGTTTATTTTATTATAGCTATAATGATAATATAGTAATTTGATAACTAGTCTCAGGATAATCTTTCTATTTCAGATATTGAATTACGCCGACACCAGTAATTCAATGGGTAGTGTCAAATTACATCAGTCCACTCCACATCCACATACCTCAGTCTACTCAACTTCCACATATATCAGTCCACTCAACTTCTACGTATGTCAGTCCACTCCACCTCCACATATCTCAGCCAAGTCCTCTCTTCCATATATATATCAGTCCACTCAACTTCTACGTATGTCAGTCCACTCCACCTCCACATACCTCAGTCCATCCCAACTCCATATACCTCAGGCCGCTCAACACCCACATACGTCAGTATTATCAACCTAGACACACCTCAGTCCACGTTGCCTCAACATTCAGCAATCAACTATTCTTTAGCATACCTCAGTACACTCAACCTCCACATATCTCAGTCTAAGCAGCCTCCACATACCTCATCCTCTTTAGCTGTAGACAATATATATAAATAATACTGTCTAAGTAACTGTTGTTGACTCAGTTGTGTGAGCGCCGGACAAGAAATCGGGTTAACCTTGGTTCGAATTCGTCCGCCAGCTATTGCCGAAACCTTGTATTGTCCGTATGAACATACCATAGTGACTGGTAAGAATGGGATTCGATCCGACCATCTCATATTTTCCAGCGCACTACATGGCCAACTCTACCGAAAGTTTACTGACCAGAACCTACAAGTATTGATAGGATTCGAACAAACAACGCGTGATTCATAATATAAATCAAGAGCACTATTAATTGAGCTATCTAGCGTATGTGGATGATGAGGACTTTGTAAGATGTCATCGGAAGCTTTCAGACGACTAAAGAATTCTGACATATCGATCAGTTATATAAACATATAACACAATTATATTTCTAGGATAATTAGCTACTACTGACACTCACTCTGCTGATGTTGTGTTCGCTGGCACATTACAACTGTGCCACGTTAGACTGTTCCCAGGATCCGTCGAGAACGGGACAGTCACATTGATCCATACCGTATTTATATCATTTGACAAATTTCATAAGATGATAGACCACGGACCATAAATTGTATTAAAACTGATAACAATTTGTTGTCGAAAGACGATTTTCGTTGGCGGCCTGACCGGACGTGTCCTGTCCTTATGTCGACCGTTGTTATGACGTCAGAACGTCGAAATTACGTCGTACGTCGTTATGGCGTTGAACAGTCGCCCTAATGAAGTTAAGTAAAATGTCATAAAACCCACAGATTGTAACAACCAGTTGAAACAACAGCAACAACAAAAGCACCACTACCACCACCACAAACAACGACAACTGTAACAACAGTTGTAACAACAACAACTGTAACAACAACAGCTGTAACAACAACAACTGTAACAACTACAAAATCACCGCTACCACCTCCAACAATAACAACAACTGTAAGACCAACAACAGCTGTAACAACAACAACATTAATTGTAACAATAACAACAACAAAAGCACCACTACCAACAACAACAACAACAACTGTAACAACAACAACTGTAACAACAACAACTGTAACAACAACAACAACAACTGTAACAATAACAACTGTAACAACAACAACAAAGCACCACTACCACCCCAACAATAACAACAACTGTAACAACAACAGCTGAAGCAACAAAAATAACAACAACAAAAGCACCACTACCATCACCACCAACTGTAACACCAACATCAACAGCTGTAACAACAACAAGAACAACCACAACAAAAGCACCACTATCACCACCACCAACAACAACAACAACTAGAACAACAGCAGTAACAACATGATGAAATAAATGACAGTAACAGAATCAACAACAACGATAAATATTAACGAGAAGACGACAACGACAACAACAAATATCAACAACAACATCCGTAAAAACAACAACATCAACAACAATAACAACAACAATTACTACTAACATAACAACAATAACAACAATACAATTTACAAACTACATTCACGATGTTATCTAAATGAATCCAGAGTGCTCTGACATAGCACTAGGTGGCGCCATAGTCGTACCAGAATTAATTGTACCTATCAGATGTCAGGTGATTTAATTACGTGTTCATCGACTAATTTAAATATATGTATATCGTCCTGGCGACGCCTTCGGGTTACCATGGCAAGAAAACGAGAGAAAACCGTGTGGTATTTAGATTGGCCACGCCATGACGGGATTACTAAATGTTGTCAAGATTTAGTTTGAATTTGTGAAGCTTTAAAAAACTTTTATTGAACTTCGTCAAGCTAAGATCTTACGCACACTTGTATGAATAACCACCTTCCCGATAACACCGACACAAATGGGCTCCCCCCTCACACACGCACTCACAGAGACTCTCACACACATATATACATACATACATACACACACACAAAAACACACATATATATATATATATATACACACACTCTCTCCTCTCAAATCAAATCAGAACACAAACCAACGAAATACGTTTTATCGCCCATCTCTTATTCTTTACGGCGGTCATAACAGCCATATCCGGATGTGACGCTCCCCCCTTCCCACATGAACTATTGGCCAACTTTATGAGGGCGCCACCGTCGTCCTCTTTCCGACGCCGATCATAATAGAGAACATCTCGACCAACAGCAGATTATAATCTATCACTTTTAGCTTTATAAATTAATTACGGTGTCATTTTATCAATACAGTAGATCCCATTAGACGACTATTACCCTAAGACGGCCAATTGTAGACTTAATCTTCTATATTTATGATACAGTTGCTCGTAGATTCTTATAATCAGAGTCTTAATAGGGACTTACTCGGGCTTTGTTTCTTTCAGTACCCAGCAGTTTTGTTTATATGTTTGTTTGTTTGTTTGTTTGTTTGATTTTATTTGTTTGTCTATGTTTGTTTGTGTTCGATTTTGTTTGTTTGTGTTTGATTGCGTTTGTTTGTATTTGATTGCGTTTGTTTGTCTTTGATTGCGGTTGATTGTGTTTGATTGCGTTTGTTCGTGTTTGATTGCGGTTGATTGTGTTTGATTGCGTCTGTTCGTGTTTGATTGCGTTTGTTTATTTGTGTTTGAAAGAAAGTAAAGTAAAATTTAAAGCAAATCAATCGCTCTATTATTGATTAATGCTAAAATCTATTGACAGATAATGGTACGTGAGCCAAAAAGCATAACCCACAGTTATGCTGATATGTCGGATTAGCATTGTGCGGTATTCAAATCTCATCATATATATACTTGAAGCATGTTTCATCTGTCACTTTACCTTCTTGATTTTGGAGATTGTTTGGCTCATTTATTGAATGGTGTATGTAGAAGTGGCCATAAAACTGAAATGGGGGATTCGAACTCACAGTCTAGATGTCTATGACACAGCGCGCTACTGCTGAACAGCGGGAGCGTACGCTCCGGTTCTGTGTCTTAGATAATTAAGTTATTTCCATCACCATTGTTTTGAGTATTAACCATAATATATCAAAAGAAGCGTTGTTAACGAGACCCATCATTTGTTTACCTGTTGCTAGGTTATATTACGTGTGGGGGTGTTTCGGTAATTGTTGATCGTTCTCTAATAAAGTTTATATCACGTGATATAACTGTCTGTGATATAGATAAGACTAAGGGATATATTGTGGCTTGTGCGCGTATATGTATTTGTGAGTGTCGGTAACTAACTGTGCGCGTTTGCAGGTAAATGTTGCTATTTTACAGCCACTTTTGTGCACCAGTTAGGCTAAATGGGCATAGCGGCCTCCAAAGGTAATGAAGCGACGTGAAAAATGAAGCACCCTTCTAACATAACCTCAGCCGGAGTTTGAACCCAGGTGCTATGACTCAGTGGCCAATCGCGCTACCAGTTAAGCCACGGAGGTGCCATGCTTGTTTACATCTGTACGTGAGTGTATTCATGTATAAGGTATTCATGTATAAGCTGAGTGTGTGTGTGTGTGTGTGTGTGTGTGTGTGTGTGTGTGTGTGTGTGTGTGTGTGTGTGTGTGTGTGTGTGTCGTGTGTGTGTGTGCGCGCGGGTGAGAGAGTTTGTCTGTATAGACTGACATGTATATACGTGTTTAGGTATTCACGTGGACATTTCTAAATACCTTGTTGCTGTCCTTGCTCATTAACCTAGATCCATCTAATTACCTACTGAGGCTATACAAAGGTTTGTTTACCTTCTTTAATCTAGGCGGATGGTGATGTGACATTTGTCCTTGCTCCTACTGACCTCTGACCTAACTGTGGCATCTCAGGTATGCCCTAAATAGTTGATTGCTGTGTAAATGACGCCAGTATTTCTAACAGCCTATTACCTCCCCTCGGCAATAATAATAATAATAATAATAATAATAATAATAATAATAATAATAATAATAATAATAATAATAAAAATAATAATAAAATATATGTTAATAACAGGAGCCAATTAACGGCGTGGTACGTTGAAATGATTTAATTATGTACATTGTTTATATAAATATTTAATTCTTGAACCATTTCTAAAACTATAAACGTTCATTAACTGTTAATTATATTATATTACCTCAAATAACCAATTTCAAAATATACTTGTTACTTTATGATTATCACAAACAGTCTCTAAAATCCTAACAACCCAGAATGGAAGAACTACCCCCACCCACCCCCGCTCCAGAGTGGATGAGAAGTTTATGATATTTTCTTGGCTGTGAGGTTGGTTTATCTCATCACAAGGACTCCAGGAGTAATGTCATATGTATTATCTCTCATGACACTTAAATGAAGATGAACGGAAGTGTCATTTTATGACAATGTTCTGTGACAATGTTCTATGACGATGATTGCTGCTTTACGGCCACTTTCGTGCACATGGTAGGCTAAATGGGCCGAGCGAACTCCAAAGGTAATGAATCGAAGTCAAAGATGAAACACCCTTCAGATATATGCCGACGCCGAGATTCGAACACGGTACCGATAGACCACGGAGGCGCCTCCACAATGTTATATGGGGGATGTGTAACGGACGGTCCATTAACGTCAGATATCAGCACCCTAAAATTAGTACCTTGTTTGGTTAAGTGTAGATCTGTGATTTATCTGGTTAATTATCTATTTTTGATAGATCTTCAGTTATTGTAGATGTCGTAATATTCCCAGAACCTTAATTTCGCGGTCGGCCAATTGCGTAATAGCGTTCGAATATCGTTCTTGCTTCTCTAAATATCGCATAGTATATATATATATATATATATATATATATATATATATATATATATGCCGCACAGAATGACAATAAATAGTGTCATGCTCTAACCACGAGGCCAAAAAAGGCTGTGTCAAAAGTTACGAGAGAACTACTTTCATTAGAGTACTAAATATATCGGATTGGATGCCATAAGGTGACAATCTTGCTGACCTGTAAAAGTAACTCATCTTTTTTATCACTATCTGATGAAGGCGATGATAGTTGACGGTTTCGAACTGTTGTCATTTTGTATTTTGCTCAACTACACTATTACTGGATGATTATGATCTATATTATTTCAAGGCAGTGATAATGATGTTTATTAAATATGCTCTGTAACCCTACCATGTAGCCTCTGTAACCCTACCATGTAGCCTCTGTAACCCTACCATGTAGCCTCTTTAACCCTACCATGTAGCCTCTTTAACCCTACCATGTAGCCTCTGTAACCCTACCATGTAGCCTCTGTAACCCTACCATGTAGCCTCTGTAACCCTACCATGTAGCCTCTGTAACCCTACCATGTAGCCTTGCATTAAGAACCCTACTTAATTTAATTTCGTGAACACTGCGGTCATGTTTCTACTTCCATCTCTGGCTTTCTACCACCCACTCTCACCCCCGGGACCTATCTCACAATTTACCCTGACCCTACCTCCAAAATTCTGGGGCGCCTCCGTGGTCTAGCGGTAGCGTCCTGGACCACAGATCACTACCACCCGTGTTCGAATCCCGGCGTGGGCATATCTGAAGGTTGTTTCGTCTTTCACTTCGTCTCATCACCTTTGGAAGTCGCTTGGCCCATTTAGCCTACCTTGTGCACAAAAGTGGCCGTAAAACATCAATCATCACCTCCAAAACTCTACCCTTAGTCATACGAGCGGAACTCTACCCAGAGCTCTACTGAAAGGTTTAGATTACCTTCGACTCGCAGAAAATTCTATATTTAACCTTAGCTTTATAATCTTTATTACTCTACCTCTAACCCTACACACAAAACCCTGCACAGAAAACCCTACACCAACACTAATGGATTTGCCGTTGGCCGGTTGTCATTCCGGATCAGAATCAAGACAGTCCTGATCCGTGCAATATGCAACACAATAATCCGATAACTGGGATAGGTCGTGCACCCTTGTATACTGCGTGACGGCATTCTACTTAGCGACCTCTGACCTACGTCAGCCGAAGTGGGTCGAGAATTCAAACGGGTCACGACAACAGAAATTCACGACGATGATAAAAAACGGACATTTTGAAATGTGCGATAACATAGGAACAGTTTACTGGCACCCGGATGTCGTATTAAATGGTCGGCTTTGGCATCACCTGTCACGTGGTCGTAGTTTTTTTCGTGGCTACGACCTATATAAGTCGGTATTTTTATGAAGGTCAGCCCACAAATATCTCTCTAAAAGCTTCGCGCTAAATCAATCGAATGTTTTATCTTCGATTTTCATTATAGTCGGGGGGGTGAAGTTATTTATGTGGCCTGAGAGTATAGCGTGATTAGTTCTGATTCATGGACAAACCTTCCTTGACTCAATATGCGTGTGTCAGTATGTGTTTATGCGTGGATCTCTCTCTCTCTCTCTCTCTCTCTCGGTGTTGTGTGTGTGTGTGTGTGTTATGTTCCATCTAATAAAGGAGTGGGTTCAGGTTTTCGTGATGTTTATAAATCTTATAGAATTGTGACCAAATGTTCACTACCTGAATAGAAAACAAGCTATAAATTTAATAAAATGTAGCTATAATTATATTACCTCCGACGAAAACTGAAAAAAAACCCAGATATTTCACTCATCTGTGTAGACGTGTGCGTGAGAACGTGTTTTACTAATGTGGAAATAGGGCACTGGCACAGAGTATCATGAATGGGGGAGACAATACCTGGACGATTCACTAGGACGACTTATCACGCTGCTATATTTAATGTCCGACCAGGCCGTATTCTGGATTCCGTATTTAACGAAGACTACATTTAACATTTAAGGAACGCAGCGAGACGTTAAGTTAAGTGGATACCTCGCTTAGCCAACCATTCTAAATCCGGAATTAGCCACAACGCTGGCTAGTTATCCGCCGAGTAACAGAAACAAACACTCTAAAGCGCTGTGCAGTAAAACTTCAAGACAGAGTGCCTAAAACTAACCTGGGAATGTGGAAAGATGAATGTTGTTTACTCAACAGCCTCAAACAACTGATTCTAAACACGATATATAACCCTCTTAACGGCTCATTCGCTGCTAGGCTCCTCTAAAGTAAGGCCTGCCACACTAAATCATATGTCAAAAGTCAAGTACAGGTAATATTATCTGTGAGTGTATTGGTCGACGATTCTCGGTGATATTTTAATGGATCAGACAGATATTAAAGTTGATTGTCATTGATACATGTATGGTTGTAAGTAAATAATGTGAACTCTGACCCTGGTATCTCCTGTTTTAATGGTTTTATTAAAATTGATCATTATGGTAAAAGTCTCATTTCGCGTTTCAGTAAACTAGAAAAGGTTTTTGTTTATAATAAAAAAAGGGTTCTTGAGTTTGTTCACTTCCATTCCATTCTGTCACTCGATACCCAGAGTTTATATTCACAGCATAAAATGACTGAAATATTGTCGAACCAGAACTGTACACGTTTGCGTAGATAAATATGGAAAATTAATAAATATAATGTATTTCTTTATAGGAACAGATATCTTGTATTATGGGTGAAGGATTACGATTAGTAAAATTGAACGGTTTGGTAGACAGACACACACGGACACGTATTGAGAAATACACAAATATATCAGCATATCCATACATAACTCATGCATATACACCTAACTTTATTTGACTATAACACAACGTTACCTCAAGTTATAAATCAAATGTAGCATCTTCACGCTATCTTTATAACACAACTGATGCCGATTCTGAGGGTGTGAATCCTGGACACTTCCGCTCCAAATTGCCTACGGCTGTGTTATAATCCGTAAAACTGATAGATCCCATAGTCTCGACTGAACGATCTGGATAATCCACTCCCCCCCACCCCCACGCCCAGATTCGCTCCCGTCATAGACATACGCTCTCATAGCCATAGACGTAAGTATAGATAAACGATACTCCATCTAATTAACTCTAATTAACGAAGGAAATAATTCTACTTACCTATCACTGTCGTTAAGGTAAGATGACGTCAGAGTGCACAAATCCCGGTTTATGTTACTTAAAATATTTATTTGGAATGATTGTCATTATATCCGTTTCTTTGTCAGTTTGTTTGATTCTTTCCTTAAAACAATGTCTCTCACATTCAGCGAATCATCTTTTGCTGAAAATAATAATAATAATAATAATAATAATAATAAAACAAATTGCCTTTAATGACTATGATCATATTAATAATAATATTAGTACTAATATAAATATTAATCTCGACAACAGTATCAATAATAATATTAATAATAGTAGTAGTAATTATAATAATAAAGCCTTTGTCTAATTACGTGTAGAGCAAATAAATAAATAATCATGATAATTAATATCCCACCAAGATCCCACATCGACCTATCTCAGTTTATGTTAATATCAAGATCAAACCGCAGCCCATATATCTACCTTATTGGATGACGTCACGGTTTATGCCCATCCCACCAACACGGAAACTACATCAAACTCGGCCATAGCTCCAGGCTGCTTCCGGTTCCGGTCTGTTATCGCGTGGCAAAGTAGAACCAGGCTGGAAGTTCGTAGATAGATGGCACTGGCGATATAACAAGAGATAGTGGGAGGTCACAAATAGATAGAAGGATGGTACAGGAATTGGGAGGAGAAGGATGTCCATTTATATGGCGAGGATACAGACATAGATAGCAGGAGGATGTATATATTGGCATAAAGAGAATAATATAATGGACATATAGATAGGAAGATGGTACACGTAGATAAAATGAGGATACCTCTATCGATAGACAGATAATACACGTTTAGATAGGATGTCACTATGATTGAGAGAAAACAATACACATATAGGTAGAAACATGGTATACATATAGATTAAAGCGAACACATATAGACGCACGGATTATATATATATATATATATATATATATATATATTGTGTGTGTGTGTGTGTGTGTGTGTGTGTGTGTGTGTGTGTGTGTGTGTGTGTGTGTGTGTGTGTGTGTGTGTGTGTGTGTGTGTGTGTGTGTGTGTGTTTCGGTATGTATGTATGTATGTATGTATGTATGTATGTATGTATGTATGTATGTATACGGCGGTGTGAGAGACACTTATATTGGTAAACGGTACACGGCTGAGATTAGTCCTGACAGATACGCGCGAGGACTTCCCATACACGTGGCGCGAGATCGATCGAAACCGGAAACTGGCCTATCCATATCGGGTGGCGAACTAAAGTCACGTGATCCAGAATTGAAAGGGTTGAAGGTGATAGCGTAAAAGACAAAGATGATCGCCACCACCTGTCTTTTGGTCACATCAAAGACAATTGTTACCTAATAATACCCCCATCACAGCTATATCACAATTATAGTACCAATTTGAATAACGTTAATTCTGGACTAGATATTAATACATATCAAGTTATAAGTTTGTAGTTTGTATTTGTAGAGAAAATAAAACGGTAAACATCCGTTTCTTATAGTAATAATACATAGATATGATGATGTTTTCAAACCGTTGCCAACAATAATGTGCATTTTGTACAAACATCTGTCACTAATAATATAGGCTACTATATGTTTGAGAACAAGTCTTCACATCTTTTATTTTATATATTCTACCAGTTGTTAGTATCAAAGGTACCATATAATCTATTTTTGGAAATAATAATAATATTAATATTAACCTGTTATTTTTTTTTATTATTATTATTATTATGTTGTTGTTTTGTTGTTATTGTAGTTGGGTTTTTTGTAAAATAAAACGTAAACTACCTAAATTTATATCATTAGCAAAATGGTTGTTTTCTTGTATATCAAGGACAAATATTACTTATTACTGATGTATTTATTACGTTAATAAAGATGTTTCACAAAACATGTCAGAATATTTGTGTGTATATAATAGATATTTTGTGACAGTCATTTTGTTATTGCCTTCTAAATAAACAACATACAATTGTAACCTATTCGATGTTTGGCACCTTGTTATATACTCTATTTACACTTTGACTGTACAACATGGCCAATATTTATGCATTTTGACTGTACAACAAAGTAATTATTTATATGATGACTGTGTAATAAAAGCTTTATCCGCAGAATGACTTTACAATAAAGATGGTATCAACAGAATGACTGTACAACAAAGACAATAGTTACTTAATGACTGTATCAATGACGGTATCTACACGATGACTGTACTACAAAGACAATAGCTACTTAATGACTGTTGCAATTATGGTATCAACATGATGACTGCACAACAAAGACAATAGTTACCTATTACCTGCCCATTCAGCATATCCTCATAACGTCAATGTGATGTCCGTTTGTTATCTTCCTAACCGCGGACGACACGCCCCCTGGCTGCGAGCTCGATCCAGTGGCTCCCCCTATCCGTGATATTTATGCCTCCGGGTTAAATGGTGGTCTCCACCAATTCCTCAGAATCATCAACACTTTAGACTTCTCGTCGGGTGGCCTCTAGAATAAAACACGGCAGCTGCTACTCGTCACAGCTGTCCGCCTGTTAATAATGGCGAATAGTTTCGGCTAACTACGGGATGTGGACTGGAATTATTAATGATCGGCAGTTGTACTTCTTATCACGGTAACGTGAGCCGCCATTTTGTAGCAGACGATCAATTGGTTCTATTCTTTGTTTATATATGGGGTGAGTCAGGAGGTAGATCAGGCGAGGGAGGTGTTCAATGTTTTGGAAGGCCGCCATATTGGATGGCATATGGCTGAATTGTAATTGTTATATGATTATTGTAAGTGGACATGGATCTCTGTTTCTCAGTCTCTATTTCGGTGAGTGAGTTAGTGAGTGAGTTATTGAATCAGTGAGTGGGTGGGTGGGTGAGTCAGTGAGTGATTGAGTCAGTCAGTCAGTCAGTCAGTCAGTCAGTCTGTCAGGTCAGTCAGGCAGTCAGGCAGTCAGGCAATCAGCCAGTCAGTCAGGCAACCAGGCGGGCAGTCAGTCAGAGTCAGTCATTCAGCCGGTCAGGTAATTAGTCAGTTAATCGCTCAGTCAGTGAATAAGTGGCTGAGTGAATGAGTGAGAAAGTGAGCGAAAGTGGAGTGAGTGAGTGGATGCTTAAGACTTACCGTCCACTATATTCACATCAAGAACATATAACGGCGTCGCCTCAACCACGGATTTTGAAGTCAGAACTGCGAGTCTGCGGTATATTACATTACCAACTCGACTATCAGAGCAATCCTCCCAGCCCGTCTATCTCTGATTAGTTTACGTCTAAAGTGGGTCCATAACGAGATGGTCTAATATTTAATAATCATATATCCTCATTAGCTAATCAGTTGATAACATTACCAATAATAAGGCTCTTTTAGTTCATAACAGAATGATTGTCATTAACTTATATAAATATCTCAAGTTATTGGAATCTGGTTACTCTATGGGTGGGGTATATATATATATATATATATATATATATATATATATATATATATATATTATATATATATATATATATATATATATGAATTTAAAAAGATATTCTAGAAACTATATACACGGTAGTCTTGCGTTTATACGAAATACAAGTATTGACAACTACCTTGTTATATAGAAAGCTTGGAAGGGATAATAGCATAGACTTTTACTGCCTGGGTTCGAACCCCCGGCCTAGCTCTGTCTGAAGAGTGTTTCATCTTTCGCTTCGGTATCGTTCGGAAAAGTGTAGGTTTGTTCTTTAGCCTCGGCTCTGGTCATGCCAAAGACATATGGCTGATTGAGAGAGTTATATCCTACAAATAATCTATATGTAAGTCCTGTCATTATCAAATAAGAAATATAGGACTTATTCATAAGTACATAAATGATGAGACATGCAAGACTTTATTATTTTTTCCCGACTGTACTACGACAATGCATTGTTATATAATATCCCCCTATCTCTGACAAGCTGCCTACAGCGAGTGCAGAACCGTGCTGCACGTCTGGTGACAAAAAGGGAATAAACACCCGTTTTGTTCCAGCTGCACTGGCTTCCTGTACGTTTCAGATTATTGTACACAAGATCCTGTTTCTCACATTCAAAAGAACTGAGTGGAACAGCACCACTGTATCTAAGCGATCTGATCGATAAATAGATACCAGTGAGAATGCTCCGATCTGAGTCCTATTCACTTTTGAGGATACCAAAAAGCCATACGATGTACGGAGAGAGATCCTTCCGAGCACCAGCTCCCAGGCTGTGGAACGAGTTGCCAAACCACATTAAACTCGCAGCAACTAGACACATATTTTGTAAGGTTCTTAAAACCCATTTATTTAAATTGGCGTATTTATAATATTAAACCAGTTTATTATGTTTGAAATGTGTTTGCTCTATATGAGTTCAGAGTATGTTTTAATTGTTTTAAATGTTAAGTGCCTTAGAGCAATTTTGGTTGAATAAGGGCGTTATATAAAATACTACTACTGTTATTATTATTATTATTATTATTATTATTATTCTTGGTTTATTTCCAATGCTAACCTCATCTGGGGAATGCATTTATTGTCACATCATGTGTCAGTGTCAGTGTCAGATGCCATAACTCATCGAAATATTCTACAACCAGTGTGAACTGTAATTTAAAACATCGTGTTTTCGCAAGAACGTCTGCCACTGACACCTAAGCCTAATCCAGTGCATGCCTAATTCCGCTGTAAATCCATCATTTCGTACATGCGCGCGCACTTACGCGTGTATGGGTGTGCGTTTCGATATGTTAATACTAACTTGTGTGATGATGCTTGAAAAGGAAATGTGTACAATGTCTTCTGTTGAAGAAATCATTATCTTATCTATTTACTTTATCTTATCTTGCAACGGTAATGGGGCGAAGTGAAAGATGAAACACCCCCAGGATATGGATAAGCTGTAATGTGACAAGGAAAAGGCGTTGATAAAGTTCTGGATGTTAACGAGCGTGAGTCTTATTACTGATGGTTTTAGCTGAATTAGCGAACAATACGAGCCGTGTGGCCCAGTTAGTTAGAGCGTAGGACTCGTATCCGAAGGGTCGGGGGGTTCGAGATTTCGCGGGGCTGCAATGCCGTCACGTGGCAACTCGTTCACTCATCCATAAAATGAAAACCTAACAGGACGTGATGGCTAGGTGTTTGAGTAATACTGTACACCTTTAATGGCAGCATGCGTTGTATGCCCCGTTGGGCGTTGAAGTGGATGCTGTTTTGAAGCTGGTCTGAGGCGGGGATAATATTATTGTACAGCGCCTCATAACAGGATTATCTGGTAATAAACGTGCATCATTATTGGATTTTTATTATACAACACACGATAGGAAGTGTTTAGGCAATGCTAGGGGCGCCTTCATGGTCTAGTTAGGTAGCGTGTTTTGGGTCAGAGATCACTACCACCTTAGCATATTTAGGGCCCTACCACCACTTCTAGTTCATCTCTATTTTTAATATCTTATTCCTGGAGGTATATGAGAGGAGAATTTCACAGAGAAACAATTTTTTTGCAATTAGTGATGGGTTGGACCCTTTTTTTGAATAACTTGACCGGATTAATTGGAGGTCGCTCGGTCCATTTAGACTGCCGTGTGCAAAAAAACATGTGGCCGTAAAACATCAATCACCATCATCATATTTAGGCAACGTTTGACACTAGTAAACCATACGTATTCACCGGTACAACCATTCATGTATATATATTAATACTGATAGACAGTATAGATAGGCCTAACCAGTAGCGCGGTTGGCCACAGGTCTATAGAACCCGGGTTCCAATACCGGGCGAGCTGTGTCAAAATTGGCCCGCAAACCAGCAACACGTACATTTACAATAGATAGTTGATAGATATTGGAACTACACATCTTTGTCTTACAAACGTTTTCAGTGATTCATGAATAAATTCAAATCAGACAATATTCAGGTGTCCGTGCAGTAGGCACTGTGACTCATCCGCGGCGCGTCATTCGATAATATTTACAGCCAGATATAGTCCTGTAATATCGCACAGTCCACCAGTTCCAAGTGTACACCCAGTCAGTAAATGAAATTCGTGTAACCAAGACAATATGTAAATTTTACAAGCTGTACTACTTTTACATCGGGTATTGTTACTTAGTCCGCATTGTTTGGAATATATTCAACAACTATCTTAAAGATAGTATGATACTATTTAAAGGAAGAGTCGTGTAAACCATGTTATCCTTTAAATTAGTGATCTTTGTGATATATATATATATATATATATATATATATATATATATATATGTGTGTGTTTTCCTGTTTATTCAATGGTTGTTTATATCTCCCCCCCACCACCCACCACTCACAGGGGAGCAGTACGGAAAGATGGAGACGAAATACCCTGAGGGTGGTCACAGCCAGAGTGTATTACGTCATCAGAGGTGTCTTTGGGGCGCCTCCGTGGTCTAGCGGTACCGTGCTGGACCAGAGATCACTACCACCCGTGTTCGAATCTCGGCGTGGGCACATCTGAAGATTGTTTCGTCTTTGACATCGCCTCATTATCTTTGTGGGTCGCTCGGCCCATTTAGCCTACCATGTGCACAAAAGTGGCCGTAAAACATCAACATACAACATGACCTTAACACAGACAATAATAAGAATATATTCCAAAACCGCTAAACCGTCATAAAAAGTGTAAGAAATATAGGTCAAAATTTAAGCAAGAAATGGCTAAAGTGACAAAACTTTTTTAAACGTTTTGGGAATAGGCTGGGGCTTTTTGGGAGAGTTGTATATGAGTTTAGCATGATGCGACTTCTGGCATTGTACATTACGATCTGTTGACATTGTACAAGTTGGACGATATCAGTGAACGAACATAGGTCGCAGTCGTTTCCTTGATCAGATATCGTTTAACCTGACTAATGTATCTTAGCTGAAGATAACGGGTCCCTGTTACGTCATATACACGCTTCACTATAATGCGATGAGGCTAAAACATTATAGTTTGTCTGGCTGCCGCTAGATGTCGTACCAGATACGAATATTATCTATTATGTGGCTTCCCTTTGTTGCGACGTGACATGGAAGCTAGGGAGATGTTCCTGTATCGAGTATGTTCAATAACAAAAAACAAAATGTGAGCTACTTCTTTGTCTAAATATTTCCCTGTTTCTGGCTTTCCAATTAGCTAGAGTTCTACTTTTAGTCTTTAATGTGAAATCTAATTAATTCCTATGAAAGAAGGGAAGTAACAGTAAAACTTTAACCGACCAAAGTATCAGGAACAAGTATCAGGAAAAAGTACCAGGAAATAAATTATCAGGAAAAAGTATCAAGACAAACGTGTCATGAAAAAGGTATCGGGATATAAAGTGACAGGTGAATTTCATGATTATGGCATAGATCAATATATCAAGTCTAAATGTGTAGTACATGATGTGTGATTTCTCGGGGGTTTTTACCATAATACTTCACTCGTCTGTATTTCAATGGTATCTTTTGACGGTCAGCAATAATAATTGCAATTATGTGTACAAATGGTATTTGTCAATTTGATATAAATTTAATGTATTCCCTAAAAATAATGGTCGTTTATTTTTAATGGCAATTTTCCAGTTAATATTGGCTTCATCCAGTTGTCTTAACCAGCTGATGTCGACTTCATCGGTAATAACAATCCCAATGGTTTCCGTACTAATTACCATAAAATTTAATATAAAATGTGAGATCACTGGATCAAGTATCGGAATCAATGCTATTCAATGCAACATGGAAACGGAAGTCGTCAAGAGTAACAAAGGCGGAAACAAAATATGTCACGATGGGTGCACATAGGAAGACAGCCCATTGCTATACTGGTCCCACAATTTCCACATTGTTTGTAAGTTATATTAATATATTTTAACTTTCAAATCTCATTATTATTATCATGATTGGAAATTGTGAATAGCAATTACTACTACTACACGTACGCAAAGTCGTGTTTTAATAAGACCAACGTGTGGTGGAAGAGCTAAAAGAAATCAAGTCTAGGAATGTGCCTGAAGCAACCAGAAATAGTGGTCCATGGATTGGCAACTTCTGGCGAGGTTGGAACGACGAGTAGGAACAGCCTGGTCGGACATTACCATCCGTCTGCGTGGAAGACAATCACGTGAATCCAGAAGGAGCATTCAATCGTCCAAGCTGTCCTCAATACGCAAAAGAAACGTGTAGATAAATCTCCAGCACTAGAAGCGTCCAAATAAAGACTCGTTCCCATGACCAAGGAGGAGTTCCTGAATGATTTTGGCGTCATTGTACGGCTATTGTAGTATGCATTGCGTCAATTCTTCATTTTACCGATTTATGATATTGGTTCGCATCATAATTCGTGTCCTATTGCGCATGCCCAATTACAGTGAATCATATAAAAAAGGCGTTACTCTTTTTTCCTATTACTTGTTTCTTTGGTAATATTTTAGCGGATCTTTCAGTTTCAGAAGCTCATCAAGGTAAATGCGACCCAATCAAGATTTGGCTTTGCTTTAAACAGTTATTTGGTAATGACTCATACTGGACGTGCAACTATGCTGCGGAAACAAAATATGCCTCCGCACATACTTTGGGCACGAGTCATTAATCACGTACGAAGAGTGGATTGTCTGGTCCCATAGGTTGACGAATAACTTATTATCATTGCTTACGACATATTTATATTTAGGTGCTTGTGTGTATAGATTTATGTAGGTGGATGACGATGATTGCTGTTTTACGGCCACCTTTGTGCACGTGGTAGGCTAAATGGGCCGAGCGACGTCCAAAGGTAATGAGGCGAAGTCAAAGATGAAACAACCTTCAGATAAGCCCATGCCGTGATTCGAACACGGGTGGTAGTGATCTGTGGTCCGACACGCTACCGCTAGACGACCGAGGGCCCTTATTTACGTAGGTGGAGGATTATGTTTGTTTAGTTTTGTCTATATCTAGGTTTAAGTACGTTTAGGTTTAGGTATGTTGAGGGTTATATATGCTTAGATTGATCTATCTCTAGTTTATATATATATATATATATATATATATATATATATATATATATATATATATATATATATATATATATAGCAATTTCTGAAGTAATTGAAGTCACCACTGATAATACAGATAGTATTCTATAATCTAAATTTATTGCTTTATACTATGTAGTAACTTTTCTATTCTTGTTACATGATGACAGACTTTTATATTTGTTATCAGTGATAAATTCTCAGTAGCCATAGATGTTCCTAATCCGGTCGCAATGGTCAAGTATCATTGTTGACCTGATTGGAGAGGTTATTCTCCTGGGAATGTTGCTATCTGTGGGATGTTTATGCCATGATGATCTCAGTCGTTGGTTACACATCCCGAATCAGACCACCGTCGAGACTAAACGAAACAATTGCCGACTGACTGACTGACTGACTGACTCACCTAATCAAGGTGAATGGATTCGACTTAATTTATTTACAAAAACATTTCACCAAAATATTTTGTTTCCATTTGCTGTCGCCATATCCTAAAGACTGAGCTCAGTATTAATGGATAATCAATGGTTGGTGTTCACGTTTTCAACAGACTGTGAGATAAAGAACACTGCTAGGTCTCGGACGGTTACTGTTACACCACAACAATAACAGCAACAGCTGTTATACTGTCTGCTGCTGAAGCGCAACAACGACTCTCCCGTCGTCTGTAGCTACACCGCAACACCACTACGTTGTTCTCGTTGGTGCAATGTAACAGCATTACTGATGTTTGACGTTACACCAAACCACCAGAGCATGTTGTCATAACATAACGGCTGTACTAATATGTGTTGTTATACCTTAACATCACAGCATGTTGTTACAACATATAGATTCTCTGTCAAAACCGTACAACGACGGCTGTCATAATGTCTGTTGTTGCAGTACAGTGATTACACAACAATAACATCCGCACTAACGATTGTTGCCATACGACGACAACAGTTGTACTAATGTTGTTTTGTTTTTTTACACAACAACAATTACTCTACTAACATTTCCTGTTTCATCAACAGCCGTAATAACGGTTGTCGTTATTTTACCACGACAACCCCTGTTAGTTGAATTAAATTATTTATTAATCTGCACCAGTATTAGTTCCTTTTTTTATTTTGGTTTGTAGTGGTGTGGATCTTATTATCATAAAGTGGTGTACTAGATCATGTTAGTTACGGGTGCCTCGGTGGTCTAGTTGGTAGCGCGTTGGACCACAGATCACTGCCACCTGAGTTCGAATCTCGGCGTTGACATATCTGAAGGGTGTTTCATCTTTGACTTTGCTCTATGGCCTTCGGAGGTCTGGATTTAGGTATATACATGCCTGTGCAATTAGAAGCCAGTGTGATCTATCCAACTAGAAATACATTAGCTAGCAATAATATACACATACTTGACAATACGCCATCACCTGTCAGTCACATAAGCTCGGTCATGACCCTGGTAAAACAAGTTTATCCTCAGGTTGATTTGAACCCAGGATCTCGCAGTTTCTTGCCATCCGCACTAACTACTGAGCCACCACAATCCCGTGCCCTCTTCTCCCGTGTTCCTGCTGTATGTTGTATATGATTTCAGGCAAGTCATATATTGCTGACTTCCGGATATAGTATTATCTTCTCACACTTACATAAACTAGCTTCCGACATCTGGGGGGGTCACTGACATGTGTTTGTGGTGAAGGGGAGTCAGTAACACATGTTGAGGGGTCACTGACAGGTGTTTATTGATATTTGTATTCTTGGACGGCATTAATTAGTCTAGTCTAGTCTAATCTAGTCTGGTTCATTCAGCTCTAAGCTATAACAATAGAATGTCTCCATTGGCTAAGTGGTAGCGTTTTAGGCTACACCTCTAACCTCCAGTTAAAATCCAACCTTTACGTTGTTTGAAGGGCGTTTCATCTTTTACTTGTCCCTTTACCTAGTGTGTGCATATAAATGATCCCCCAAAACAGATCAATATTTTCTATCCTTTTCTAGTCGTTTTTACTCGTTTCTATTCTAGGTTGACATATGTGTTCCGATATGAAAAGTGAAATGTACATTCTGTAGTTTTAATGACCTGCCAACATTCTGGTGGTTTAGTGTTCTGAGAAGCCGATATCCTGACAGCCCTGAGTTCTGACATCCCAACGTGGACTAGTCTATAAAGTTTCTAAATATTCGGAAATTTTGGCAGGAATTACAGTTTTAGAATGTAAACCTTCGGTAGTCATGGCGACAGACTGAAATTGCATCACACTAAATTACTCCAGAGAGATAGCTATAGCGGGACACTGAGATATATACGGACACAACCTGTAACCTGATAGATCTCCTACATAAAATATGTCATCTACTGATGTAGGTAGATAGAGACCTATCTGTTGTTTGTTTGTCGTTTCGGAGAAGACAACAAACGGTAAATTATATGTGATAATCATCTTCCGGTGTCATCTTAATATCAAACATTCATTACTGTCTCTGATGTCGGGATCGTTAGGATGAAGTGCTCCTTGAACATCAGGTAGTAACAAGATCAGGTAGTAACAACATCAGGTAGTAACAACATCAGATAGTAACAACACCAAGCAGTAACAACATCAGGCAGTGACAACATCAGGCAGTAAAAGCATCAGGTAGTAACAACATCAGGCAGTGACAACATCAGGCAGTAACAGCATCAGGTAGTAACAACATCATGTAGTAACAAGATCAGATAGTAACAAGATCAGATAGTAACAACATCAGGTAGTAACAAGATCAGATAGTAACAACACCAAACAGTAACAACATCATGTAGTAACAAGATCAGATAGTAACAAGATCAGATAGTAACAACATCAGGTAGTAACAAGATCAGATAGTAACAACACCAAACAGTAACAACACCAGGCAGTAACAACATCAGGCAATAATAATATCAGGTAGTAACAACATCAGGTAGTAACAAGATCAGATAGTAACAAGATCAGGTAGTAACAACACCAAGCAGTAACAACATCATGCAGTGACAACATCAGGCAGTAACAGCATCAGCTAGTAACAACATCATGTAGTAACAAGATCAGATAGTAACAAGATCAGGTAGTAACAACATCAGGCAGTAACAACATCAGACAGTGACAACATCAGGCAGTAACAGCATCAGGTAGTATCTGAACTTGTGCTTGAGAAGAAATGTATTTGGATTTATCAAATACTTTATCAAGTACTTTCAGTGTGTATTTATCTTAAATATTAGGATACAGATGGTTTCTATAACAACATGTAAACCATAGCCATAGAATTATATGCATTTCTTCGCCACGAAGAGTTCTAAAACAACTGAAAAGCATCGCAAACAAAGCGAACATAAGATTATAATCAATCTTGCCTCAACGAGTACTATTCTTCTTGTGCTGGTATTTTGACGGACTCACTAAGCCAAAGGCACAACACGGTAGTTGTCGCTTTTCCTTCCTCAGAACTCAGGGTTTATAGAGCATTGGTGATAGAACAACAATCTAAATTGTATGTTATATGAGTACGTTTATGAGTAAAAGGTTTACTTTTGTTTTGTTTACTTTTTTCATGTTTTTTTGTTGTTGTATATAACAATGTATGAACAAATAATATTACAAATAATAAATAATTTAAATTCCTGGATATCACAAGATGGTGAAAATAGTATTTTTCTATTGTGGTCTTTAGCTTAACTGATAGCATTAGTTGGCCACAAATCTATAACATTCGGTTCATATCCCAATAGGGTTAATAAGTAGTAAGTAAGTAAGTAAGTAAGTAAGCTTATTTCCATTTCATATATATATATATATATATATATATATATATATATATATATATATATATATATATATATATGTATATATATATATATGTATATGTGTGTGTGTGTGTGAGTGTTGTGTGTGCGTGTGTGTGTGTGTGTATATATATATATATATATATATATATATATATATATATATATATATATATATATATATATTTAGCACAAGGCTTGCATATTGATTAGAATGAATAATTAAAATGAAAATTGAGAGGACCAGTATACCATTAATGATAGCTTACTACTGGCCCTATGATGGATGAGGGATGATTGCAGTGTTCGATGGTGACACAGCACTGAGAGGAAAGAGACGATACTAGCGTTAATCATAATTTAAAGATGCCATATAAATAAGAGCACAAGAGTGACGAGGAGAAAAGAGAAGCATCAGGACAAGAATCTACAAATTAATATAAAAAAACGAATTTGTCGTATCGACCTACGTCATTTTGTCTAGCACAGAAAATTAATAAAATGGGAGGTAACTGGTTTGATAATAACCAGGGGTCAACCGTAACAATCGTTGCATCTTAGATTGTAGCATTTCACCCTTTCTGGATATGACTCAAATATGTGTGTTTTAAGTTGATATTTAAAGTGACCCCGTGTGGTTTGGTATGTCAGCACATTCATCCATTTATTTCATATTTTGGGAATGCTAATCAACGGTAATCTACTAGCAAATATATTATAGCTTTGGTTACATGCAAATGTTCTGTTTTGTAACATAGCGTTTGGCAGATCTCTATTGAATATGAAAATGTCGTTAAACGATATTTCTTAGTCTTAAGATCAAACGCCAAAAGTGCTGCCTGGTATTCCACTAAGTCAGCGAGCTTTAATACACGAGAACTACGAGAAGGGGGGTCAGTATGGCTGTTGTACTTCGCATTGTTGATTAAACGGATAGCCCGTTTTTGTAGCAAAATGGTCTGATGTAAAGCTGATTGAGTCGCGTTTTCCCAAACTAGTTTTCCGTATGAAAGATGAGAATGAATGAGTGAATAGTATAATGTTTTCATGCATTGCTTAGGGAGAAAATGTTTAACTTGTTTTAAGGAGAATAATGCTCGAGATACTTTCTGATTAATGTGGGATAGGTGATGTGTCCATGTTAATTTTCATCGAATCAGAATACCTAATAATTTGGCCGCTTTTTCATCACAATCTTTGCCTATTCTATGCAAGAGGGTGTTTTCAATCAATACATTTTTTTAGAAAGATCAACTTTAATAATGGGGGTCTTATAACGATATATTTAGTTTTGTCGGCATATAGCGAAAGTCGATTTGAGCAGAATCATATAAATAGAGAATTAATTAATTTTTAAACCAGTCATGCGCAATACCTCGTATGTAATTTGCTTAACAATATGTCATAACTACGTATGTTAAAGGCTTTGCTCAGATCACAAAAGAAACGAAGCTATTTTTATACATGAGTTATTCTATTACTTTACTAAATGCAGGGAGTAGGCTAATAGCTCTGTAGTTTTTAATAGGGTCTTATCAGAAGATTTATAAATAGGGATGACTTTTGCTATTTTCAAGTCATTAGGTACTATTCCAGTTTCAAATGAAGTATTTATCACATGAGTGAGAGGTTCTAGTATTTCATTAATAGTAGCCTTGAGAAGTTTAGTCGATATACAATCATAACTAAAGCTGGTTTTAGGTTTTAGTTTTGGCGTTATGTTTAAGACGTCAGATTGCGATACTGGATCTAGAAATATACTATGGAGTGTGGGTTTGGGCATAAATGAACTTTAGGAACGTTAAGACCAGTTTGGAGTCCTATTTCTGAATAAAAATATATTAAAAGCCTCAGCGACTTCCTTTCTGTCACCGACCCGGATGTTATTTATTACAAAGTTATTTGTGAGTCCAGATTTGTCATTAGGGTTTTCTATTATTTTGTTAAGGGTGCTCCAGGTTTTCTTAATATTGAACTTAATTTCTTCCAATATATTTTCGAAATAGGTTGCTTTTAATCGACGTTGAAGCTTTTTATGCAATATATTAAATTCTTTATATTGTTGTATGTTATGTTTAGAAGGTATTGATAATTTTTTAAGAGTGGCGGATGAGGCGGTAATCCTAGTTGTTTTAACGATAATGGGAACGAACCCATTTGAGAATAACCCTTCCGGGTAATACTCAGTTTTAAGGTGTTTATATTTTTAGTTTATATTTATATCGCCCATTATGGTGCATTTGTTTTTGTTCACTGGTAACTATAGACATAATGTCGAACATATTTGACTGAAAAATGTCAATAGCGGCATATGGTTCTGTATTTGGTCGATACACAACCCCAATAATTACATTTTTGGCTCTGGAATAAGACATTTCTATGAACAGTGATTCAAAAGAGCTGATGTCCTCACGGATTTTATAATTGATATGTTCTCTAATAAACAGGCCTACACCTCCTCTAGGACCATCGTCACGACAACGTGATATTAGCTCGTGGTATCCGGATAATCTCACACGCATATCACCAGTGGTCCTGAAAGGTTCGCTGAGACCAATTACATCGAAGTTAAACTTATCACCATGTATGTCACGTAATAATGATTGAAATGAGTCCCAGTTGGAGGAAAGTCCTCTACAATTTAAATGGAAGTAAGAAGTTACACTTTCATGGAGTGAGTCGCCATCTATCATTAATTTGAATCCGTTAGGGTCGTATTAGTTACAAGTTCGCGGCGAGTATTGGAACGGACAGTCATTATCTGTTATTACGTCTTCGGTATCCTGGTATAGATATATTAAATCATACATTTGATCTGTCCTGGTGTCATCAAGAGACACCTCACCCATCACGAGATAAGAGAAACGGGATAGAATCATCCCTCCCCTCCAACGCTGAAATACCCACGAAAACGGCACACATAATGAGTGATGAACAGATGAATGACGAGACATATAAATAACAATAAAAAGGTAAAATAAAAATACACAACAAACGTAAATATGTACACAGAAGGTAGTAAGAAAGTACACAACCAATTAATGACGAATGCAGTGTTTATTTGAGGCTCCGTTTATGGATGTAGAATAAAGATCAAGCAAATTTCTCAAGAGTATATATATAAATAGTAGAATATATATATATATATATATATATATATATAAAATATATATATATATATATATATATATGGTTTACTCATCAGCCTGTGCGACACAACCAACTAATCGACTTTCCGGATGTGACAAATCTGTCACGCCCACAGGGAAGCGGTTGTTTGTAAGCTACGCGAAGAAAGCGGAAGGACATACAAAAAGTACCATTTAACACCAGAGCTGGCAGTAAACAACAAGTGCGTGGCTTCAATGATAAATTAATACGTGTACAAGAGACCTACTGTGACACCAAAGTTTACAATCAGCAGTAATTTTCTGTGGTTCAAAAGAAACCTATACAACAGGCCATTACGACACCACAAATGTTGACTTCAGCCTCATCCTGATTTCCAATAGATAAAGAAATCCTACCCATATCAGCCGTCCAGACACAAGTCCTTTATTTTCTGAGTCGCAAGTTTTTGAGTCGCAAGTGAATAGACACAAGAACTTGAAATTTTAAAAAGGTTTCTGCAATCGAAAAATTATTCGTCCTATTTGGGCTGAGTGAAATATCTTCTAGTACTGCAATCGTTGGAGGTATTAGAATTATAGCTATATTTTTATATGCACTAGTATATATATATATACTTCAGCCAGATATACCAGATCTCCCATATGTCCCAGATCTCCCAGGTGTTCCAAATATCCCAGATGTCCCAGATATGGCTATCACTGTGGCTCAGCAAGATAATGACTCACTACATACCCCACAAGAGCCAAAATTAGAAAGATTCTTCTTTATATATATATATATATATATATATATATATATATATATATATATATATATATATAAATATTATAGTATATATTATATATATATATATAGTATTATAAAACTTTTCAAATATAGTCTAATATTATGTAACAATGACGCTATCAAGTATATTATGTACATATTATTTTGATATTACCCCGATATTTTGTCACTAAATATTAGTAATAACTTGTAATTCTATTTGCTTTTATTGTTTATACGAGTACATGATCAAATATGCACCTTACCTTGCGATGAACTTAACCTATTCCTGATCAGAATATCAAGAGGTGCGTGCATCAAGGTGTCGGAACGTCACGTTATTGGAATAATAGACCGTCGGATATTCTGCTATTGGACTATTGGAATATTGTAATATTACACTATTGGAATATAGGACTGTTGGGATATTGGACTATTGGAATATAGTACTGTTGGGATATTGGACTATTGGAATATAGGACTGTTGGGATATTAAGTTGGGGAAGATGGTGGATTTTGAAGCGCATGACTGTCAAAACATTGGGCTTTCACTGTGCGACTGACGTCATTGGGGGTGGGCTTGTTTTGAATTTCTAAGCTTTGTTTGTTAGCCCAATGTTAGATAGATAGATAGATATCTTTGACTATCTATCTATCTAACATTGGGCTAACTAACAGGGGCTTAGAAATTCAAAACCCCCCCCCCCCAATGACGTCAGTCCTATAGTGAAATACAAAAGAAAAATTATTCTACAGGCTGTCTCTAAAACGTAATTCACCATTAACAAAATGTTAGTCCGTACGTCGATCTGTCTGCCTGTCGATCGGTGCAATTAATTTTTTCCCACTTCATTTTCATTTAAATTCTTTTCTAATTACGGTCGCCTCCGAAACTGTCCTAGTGACTACCTTACATAACGAACCGGTTATTGGATTCGAATCACGAGCTAACTCGGTTTATTTAGCTCGGACTCCGTTATTTTGTGAAGATTTCCTTTAATTGTTCATTTCGAGACATCGTTTTTCTTCGACGATTTTCAAATGTCAAGCGCTGCTCGGCTTAGTTAATGGGAAAAGTAACCGTGTTATTGTTGTGGATAGAGGCTAATATCAGAATGGGACGAGACTAGGACACGGCCCCTGGAAATAGTATATAACAAATTGTCATTTGTACGTCTCTAGTTGAGTTGCGTATCTAATACACGGAGTTAACTGGCTCGTTGATGACTACTGATTGAATGGCGGGTTGACGTTAATCAAAAGAGTGAGTGAGTTAGTGAGTGAGTTAGTGAGTGAGTTAGTAAGTGAGTTGGTGAGTGAGTTAGTGAGTGAGTTAGTGAGTAACTTAATAAAAATAATAATAATGTACATTTAATAAAGCACCCTTACTAGCAGGAGCCATTCAAAGGCGATGTACAAATATTATGTAATATATAATACCTCAAATAATATGTCTGTAAAAACCCTGTAATGATTTAAAAGATAATAATTATTTATCTGTGAAAGCGACCTTAAATAGATGTGTTTTTAGAAGAGACTTAAAATTTCCAAGAGATGACGCATTTCTAATACTTGCCGGCAACCTATTCCACAAAGTGGGGGCTGTGAGTGAGTGAGTGAGTGAGTCAGTCAGTCAGTCAGTTAAAGAGTTAATTAGTGAATGGTTGAGTAAGTGGATGGGTGAGTTAGTGAATGAGTGAGTAACCGAGTGAGTGAGTCAGTGAGTGAGTCAGTCAGTCAATCAGTTAATGAGTTAGTAATTGAATGGTTGAGTAAGTGGGTGAGTAAGTGAGTGAGTGAGTGAGTGAGTGAGTGAGTGAGTGAGTGAGTGAGTGAGTGAGTGAGTGAGTGAGTGAGTGAGTGAGTGAGTGAGTGAGTGAGTGAGTGAGTGAGTGAGTGAGTGAGTGAGTGAGTGAGTGAGTGAGTGAGTGAGTGAGTGAGTGAGTGAGTGAGTGAGTGAGTGAGTGAGTGAGTGAGTGAGTGAGTGAGTGAGTGAGTGAGTGAGTGCGTGAGTGAGTGAGTAAATGAGTGACTGAGTTAGTGAGTGAGTTAGTGAGTGGGTGTGTTAATGAGTTAGAGGCTGAGTGAGTGACTGAGTGAGTGATGAGTAAGTGAGTGAGTGACCGATTGAGTGAGTGAGTGAGAGAGTGATTGAGTTGCTGAGAGAATGAATTGGTTAGTGAATGAGTTGGTGATTGAGTGAATTGGTGATTGAGTGAGTTGGTGAGTGAATGGGTTGGTGAGTGAGGTAGTTGGTGAGTGAGTTAGTTTGTGAGTGAGTTTGTGAGTGAGTTAGTTGGTGAGTGAGGGAGTTGGCGATTGACTGAGTTGGCGAGTGAGTGAGATAATGAGTTGGTTGGCGAGTTGGTTGGCGAGTTGGTTGGCGAGTTGGTTGGTGAGTTAGTTTGCGTGTTAGTTGGCAAGTTAGTTGGCGAGTTAATTGACGAGTTAGTTGGCGAGTTAGGTGGCGAGTTGGCGAGTTAGCGATTCGGTCAGTCAGCTTCTCACCGACTGACTGACTGACTGACAGTCGTAGAAAATATATATTTCCTCCTATAAGTGGCAATTATAAATACAAGATCAGGTAATACATAAAATGTTTGTTATTGACCAATCGGAATCCTGGACAGAAGTCCTACTAAACATTTCAGATGTCAGCATGTGATTAAGCAATGCCAGTAGCCAATAAGCAAAGAGAATAATGATCCTTGCAATTTTAATTTTATTCCAACCCATTTTCGTCAGCAGGAGTCCCTAACAAGTATCGTCATTTCTGAAAACCTACTTGTTTTGTCCCTAAATACCATAGCCTCTAAGTGTATAAGAAAGAAAAAAACTAGTTTACATGTTAGTTATGATGATGGATATAATAGTTATATATATATATATATTAATATATATATATATATATATATATATATATATATATATATATATTATATGATTGATTAATAGGATGGAAAGTGTAATGGATGATATGGATGGATGAATGGATATATGGATTGATGGATGGATGGATGAATGGATATATGGATAGATGGATGGATGGATGGATGGATGGATGAACGGATGGATGGATGTTCATACGTCATCAATATAATCCCAACTGTTATTATCATAAATAAACTCCAGTCTACTGACCTTGGGTACATAAAATATTTGTTGTTAATCTTTCTGTCTCATTCGTATAACTTTGTTGTTATTATTGTTATTGTTGTTGTTATTGTTGTTGTTGTTGTTGCGCTGCTGCTCCTTCTGCTCTCAATATCCGGACTCTTTAGCTGAATTTATGAGCGTTGTCGTATTACAAACTCTCATTGGCTGCCCTGAATGCTCAGGGTGTGCAATGTGAATGGGAAGTATTAAGTAATCCATTGCCCTGAAATAGCACGCCATCCTATAAGCCACGCGATTCAAAATACAAAAGAACAAAATTGTCATTGTCCAATTAATACGGACAAAATGATCTTAACCGTGAACATTGTCGATATGTCTCGACAAATTCTGTTCTTTCTGTGGCCGACCTAGAGCTCTCTTCTAAATGAAATTCGTAAAACTTGCAAACATTCGTGGGATCACCTAACCAAGAATTTGAAGCCATCCTTTGGTGGCTAATACCCCTTTTTTTCAGATTATTCAAACAACGAAGTCTTTTCATTGGCATTATTAATCGCTCGATCACTAACGTTTTGCAAGTTGTACATAAATTGGGTATTTTGTGGGTACAAGGATCATATTAAGTCTAAGCTTACACGGAACACTTTGAACTAGCTGATAGGTGACTGATTAATTATACAGGTTGATACGCAGGGGTGCTCGGTGGCATTCAAATTACTAATATGAGCTAGCCAGTACATACAGAGATACACACACACACATATATATATATATATATATATATATATATACAAGGACATGCCCATGGCCTAACTGGTAGCGCGATTGTCCACAGATCTATTGCACCTGGGTTCAAACCCCGTCTGTGCTATAACTGAAGGGTGTTTCATCTTTCACTTCTCCTCATTACCTTTGGAGTTCACTCGACACATTTTGCTTACCTAATGCACAAAACTGGCCGTAAAACATCAATAAACACAGATACACGCACACACGTATATATATATATATATATATATATATATATATATATAACAGTTTTGTTATATTCCAGTGCTGCTACCTAGCGACCATGTAAGACAACTAGGAGAGTTTCTTTTATCCTAACAGTGATAATTGCATGTTGTTTAGTCATCAGGCATAAAATAACGTTTCGTTTTCGCAGAAACAGCAAAACATGGTGGAATGGCATTTTGAGAGAAGATTTTAGTGCCCAAGTCAAATTTCCAAAACATTCCTCGATCCAAAAATGGCGTGTTCAAATTGCCAAACCGGTTTGAACCGTGATAAGATGTGAGTGTTAGGTTTTAAAATGCAATAAAATCGTTTGGAATTAGTTGTTTTCCTTAATCGACAATGATAAGATGAAGCAAGTTATAGAGGACTACTTGTGAGACTACCTGTCTGAGAGAAATTTAAGCGGTGGCCTACCGAATTGGTTCTAGTCAGTGAGACTTCACTCAAAAGATGACATAATAGGGTTACTCTGTGAGGGTTATATCATTATGCCGGCCTCATAATGGCACTATTAATGCAATCTGTTCCTTTACTCTGGTCTCACGGCCTAATGATCAAACAATCCGACATTCCGACAAGCCATTGTTCAAACGATCCACTATTCCGACAGTCCATTGTTCAAACAACCCGATGTTCCGACAGACCATTGTTCAAACAATCCGATATTGCGACAAGCCATTGTTCAAACAACCCACTATTCTGACAGCCATTTTTAAAACAACCCACTTTTCCCACAGACCAATGTTCTACCCGCCCAATGTTCCAACAGCCCAATAATTAGACAGCCCAATATTCTACCCGTCCAGTGTTCTAAAAGCCCAATATTCCGACAGACCAATGTTTTACCTGCCCAATGTTCCGACAGCCCAATAATCCAACAGCCCAATATTCTACCCATTCAGTGTTCCAAAAGCCCAATATTCCAACAGCCCAATGTTCTACCAGCCCAATATTCCAACACCCCAATAATCCAACAGCCCAGTAATAACACAACCAAAAATAATATAACCAATAAATCAGCAGTATTCAAACAGCCCATAGTTACAACATATTATCATAACGTTTCGGGTAGAAAACGTCGTATTTCTCACCTTGAAGATTACATTCAGCGACATCGGGGTGTATTACCTTGACCCACACCTTAATGTTGATTGGTACTCGACTATTCTTCTGTCGACCCAAAGCACTAATAGCAGATATTCCAGGGAGACAGACATTGTGAATATTTGGCTTCAAATAACCTATACATCTACTTAGTAAATTAATGTTGTTTAAATATACTTCCACTGATTGCTGGTTTTATTTAGGTTATATATATATATATATATATATATATATATATATATATATATATATATATTACTGTACATATACAATCCACAAATTAATGTTCACCCTATGACTGTTGTATCAAAGCCCTGTAATAAAGAAGTGTCGGTACAATGGTTTCTCGGATTATACGGCGGACTAGTGGTTTGAATGAGAAGGTCGGGGGGGGGGGGGACGTTTGTCATAAGGGATCAGTATCTTTAAGTCAATTTTCTTTATTAAATCGGCGAAAAATAGATTAATAAAAGAGACACGTTAGCTTCGTTCTCAGACGACGATAGTCTTGTTTTATTTTACGATAGATAAAGCTTTATTTTAGATCGTTTCCACGATACGGAGTTTCTTCACATCGAAATATATCATTGTGACACAATGAGATAATCAAAGCGGTTCATCATTCGAGGTAGGGTTCTTCTTGTCGCTGTAACAGACGTGATCCCGAACCAATCCTGAAAGTGATGGATTTCTTTATAGATGTAGACTAACGACTGACTAGATAGTTAACTGTAGGAAGAATCATTTCGCTTCATAAAATAAAATTGATGCGCTGTTAGATTGGTAAATTGATAATAAATTTGGGTTTCTGAGGGGGGAGGGTGGATTTGAAATATAAATATTGTTTGTTGTCTTGTAATTTAGTTAGTATGTTTCTATCTTCTAATTGTGGTTGTAATGGTGATGGTAGTCGAGGTGTTAGTAGTGGTGTTAGTGGTGGTGATGTTATTCGAAGTGTTAGTGGTGGAGGTAGTGGTGGTGATGTTATTCGAGGTGTTAGTGGTGGTGATAGTGGTGACGTTTTTCGAAGTGTTAGTAGTGGTGTTAGTGGTGGTGACGTTTTTCGAAGTGTTAGGGGTTGTGGTAGTGGTGATGATGTTATTCGAAGTGTTAGTGGTGGTGGTAGTGGTGGTGATGTTATTCGAAGTGTTAGTGGTGATGTTATTCGAAGTGTTAGTGGTGGTGGTAGTGGTGGTGATGTTATTGGAAGTGTTAGTGGTGATGTTTTTCGAAGTGTTAGTGGTAGTGTTAGTGGTGGTGATGTTATTCGAAGTGTTAGTGGTGGTGGTAGTGGTGGTGATGGTAGTCGAGGTGTTAGTGGTGGTGGTAGTGGTGATGTTATTCGAAGTGGTAGTGGTAGTGGTAGTGGTGGTAGCGGTGGTAGTGGTAGTGGTGGTGATAATGATGATTGGTGTTGTTAGTGGTGGTGGTAGTGGTGATGGTAGTGGTGATGATGATGATGATGGTGGTGGTGATATTTATGGTGGTGATAATGATGGTAGTGGTGGTAGTAGTGGTGGTGACGATGATGGTAGTGGTGGTAGTTGTATTGGTAGTGATAATTATGGTAGTGATGATGCTAGTGGTGGTGCCCCAGTAGCACAGCCTGTGGGGTCTGAGATACAACGATCATGTTATTATTCCAGGCTTGATAAGGGAATGTTTCAAAGTTTCGGGGCATACATTACTCACGAATAAAATTGGGGAGGAAGTGTATTAAGTTAGTTTGCAGATTTAACAAATGGCGGGTGTATTAACACTCTATATAGAGAGACATAAAATCCATTTATACTTCATATGGTTTCACCCCACCCCACCTCTCTCTCTGTGTTTGTTTTATTCGGGTTTTGTGCATGTGTGTGCGTTTGTCTGTCTGTGTGTGTGTGTGTGTACGTGTGGTGTGCGTGTGTGTGTGTGCGCGTGCGCGTGTGCTTTATTTATACATATCAATAAGAAAATAGCATCACCATAATTCTACATGTAAATTGATAAAGTCCATATAAACTATCTTGATCATACAGAATCCCATCATAAACACTAAGTTAGGACTAAATCAGATAAGTCCTTCAATATACACAACTCCATTAGTCAAGATGCCTCTCTGTGGGGGACGAATGTTAGCAGTGTGGTGTTAGTGCACTGGCACAGAGAATCAGGAATCGTGACTCCAACCACCTCCGGCGATTCATCGTGGGCTTACGGTTAAGAAACAGAACCGTATAATGTACACGGCTCGAATTTGACGGCAGCAAAGACAGAATCTCCAGTCCAGCTTCTACAAAATGCTGCCTAGAGTTTTATTTAGCAGCAACTAGTTTGTGGACCTGAAAAATATATAAGTCATACACGTTCACAGATATATACAGAAACTGTCCCAAATAGTTAATAAATGCTATTAAAACAAGCTAATATCACGGAACTTAGATTGGATCACAGCTGTAACTTGTTGATGTTGAAATCTAATCAGATTCACCCCCCCCCCGCGCAAGAACAGAGCACGTGACAAATATGGCGGCAAAACATTAACATGATGCAAATAAAAAACTGAAACATTATGGTAAATTCATTTACTTTTTGCACAATTAGGGTCGAACCAAGTAACATCGCTTAGTGTGTATATGCTTACTTCAAACTTTTTAAAAACAACTTGTTAAAAGTAAAACTTTTTGTTTGTGACGTGGATGATTTGGCAAAAGACGAGACTTTATTGTTGATCATATCTCAATAACTGAAAATGACCGAATCCACATATCAGATATTTTTTATTATATGATTAAATTCTAGTCATTAATCACTGCGTCATTAATTACTTATGAAGCTATAATTAATTATTGATGAAGCTATAATAATAATAAAAAATCTTATGTAACTACCATCGTCATGTCCAGGTATCAACATTATATGTTTGAGAAGCAAAGGTACTTCTAAAAAACACATAAGAACCATCACAAATTTCAAATAGTACAATATTTATTACATACATACAATGCCGGTTTTTTTTTATTTATCGCCATTAACCCTAACATAGAAAAAAGATATGTTCGATTAATAATTAAATATTTCAATTATATTTGTAGCCAGGAAATTACAGTTGTTGTCTGAGAAAATGACTGACAACAAATGTTAATTTGTAGATATAAATTTCGTATTATGTCATATAGATTTAATTTATGTTTAGATGTAAATAATTAGATCTGATTATTATCTATTTCTAATATTTTAATTTTAATCTGTCTATGACGTCATGTATTATCGTCAACTCTGGTATTTACATTAATAATTATAATAGCACTCCCCTTATTTCATCTTACATATGTGTGTGTGTGCGGGCGCGCATGTTGTGTGTGTGTGTGTGTGTGTGTGTGTGTGTGTGTGTGTGTGTGTGTGTGTGTGTGTGTGTGTGTGTGTGTGTGTGTGTGTGTGTCCATATATATATATATATATATATATATATATAATGAATTATACTACAGATCGGATGCAAATAATATATTCAAGTCAATAACATCATCTAATATTACAGATGTCAAATATCTAATATTACAGATGTCAAATATCTAATATTACATATGCAGATACATATCATCTAAGTGTAATCAATTGTCAGTTGATGTGTAGTAAATGTGATGATGTCATCTGATGTTGATATGGATCTCGGTGTTGTTATTATTATTATTACGGAGGTTTATTGACTTGCAATATTTCAGACGGGAATGCGACTCCATCTGGATAGTCATTCAATCATGAAGTTAATATTCAGACAAAAAAGATGAGTTTCTCATTCGTGATTCTTTGATGTGCGATACTCATTTGCGTTTTCAGATGAAGTCTCTAAAAATTATAAGCCTACTTCTTTATCTGGAGGGAGGGGGGAGTATCGCGTATATTTATTTGCGGGGGAGGGGGGTGTTCGTGTGTATATTATTTACCGATTAAATCCAACTAAGAAAAATGGTCTGAAAGCTTGAAATTTCTACAAAGAAAGTTCCTAATTCGTTGCTAACGACGATGAACGTCTATTGATCGCAGGAGACTTCAATATACATTTGGACTACCACAAGGATGCTGATACCAGATAAGTGACTGGCAATCATAGATCAGTCAATCTCAGGTAGTATCCATAAGAAGGTACGCATTAGCATTGTCACGTCTAAGATCTTGTTATCTCCCGAGATGATGACGATTTCATCAGGAGACTATCTGTAGCGTCTTCCATGATGTCTGATCATTTCCTTATTAATATTGATGTATCTTTACAGAAACAATCTGTGTAAACATGAGTTATATCATATACAGGAAATATATAAGTTGATTGACAGTGATACTTTTCTTGCTGATCTGAGGGTCTCTTGTCTTGCATTGAATGCATCGGTGGCTCTCTATATAAATAGTATATTGATGGGACTTGTAGATAAGTACGCAGACCTAAAAACAACAGAAATGCCAAGAAGAGCACTACTTCCACGGTACAGTAAGGATATACGAACTTAAAGCTACAAAGAAACGCAGAAGGTATTGTGAGTGGCTCCTAAATCAACAGAAGTTTGTATTTTCGTTGAGAAACGTTCAGTAAAATGTAAGTTAAAGATATCTTTGCCTGTAAAATATCGGAGTTTAACAATAAAAGGATCAAAGCATTCAATGGAAATCAAAGAACCGTTTCCGGTGTTGTGACTGCATAGAAATGAGACTGCCCAGAAAAGGATGTGGCTCATCGTTTTAATCATTTCTAATGTCAAAAGATATTAAATATACGCGATGGGTTCCCTTCTAGCACGTTATCACAGGGTAGGCCATTAGTAGAAATGGTCTGCATGTCCTTGCTGAAACGGTCATCTAATGGTTTCTATGCATTTGATCCTATGTGTGCCTCTAGCTTGTTTTCGAAAGAGCGTCACGATGTTCTAATAGGCGCCATTACAAAAGTAGTTGATAAATCGTTGTCTCAATATGTTTCCAATATCCAAGGAAGCTTCCCTTATCAAACCATTAATACATAATTTAAAAAAAAAACAGTTTAGACTAATATTCTAAATATTTACAGATCTGTTTCAAAACTAACATTTTACCTAGTTATAGAAAGGGCAGTTGTTTTCCATGTAAACAAACATTATTTGAGAATAACCATAATGAATCCCTGCAATTTGCATATAATAGTGGACACAGCACTGAGGCAGTCTTGGTTCTGGTTAAACTGCTATTATGATATTAATTGCACGAACAAATATATGGAATAAATAAATAAATAAATTGTTAAAAGGTAAGTCAATAATACTCCTGTTTCTGTGCCTGTCCCCTATATTTGACCATATATAAATGCACTTTTCTCTATGTTTAAACACATATTTACTCTTTCATGTACCGTAAGGTATTTCAATTATTTCAATCGCATTTCGAACAACACTTCGAGAGAGTATATATTTAGAAAGTTGTATTGCTGATATTCAGTTATGATTAACTAAATATATTCTAGAATCAAATCATGACAAAAATTAAAATTATCTATTTGGCTTCACCGCATTCTGTTAAATCAGTAAAAACACAAGCATCACAATTCGGTGCATCTTCAATTATCTTTAATAGGTAAGTAAAAAATCAATTGTTATTTTTGACAAATATACAAATATGTATGAACATCAGTATGCCAAGCTGCTTACATAAGAACATCAACTATCTGAGAGCAATCTTGGCACAAGAAGCACCTTTGTTACTGTAGTCTAGGCGGGGCACCTGCGTGGTCTAACGGTTGTGTGTTCGACCACAAACCACTACCACCCGTGTTCTATTCTCGGCGTGGGCATATGAAGGGTGTTTCATCTTTGACCTCGATTCATTCCCTTTGGCCCATTTAGACTACCATATCCAGAAAAGTGGCCATAAAACATCATTCACCATCCTCCCTGTATTCCGTGCCTTTGTTACATCTTGCATAAACTATTATACATCCTTGTTGTATGGCATATCTGATTAAAACATTAATAGACTTCAGCGAATTGAGAATAATTTAGCCGGAATAATAACAAATACCTGAAAATATATTAATCACCTTAATTCTTCAAAATCTACATTGGCTAGCCATTAGACGGCGCATCCATTTCAACATCTTGCTAACAATTTAGTAAACCAACACATGATCCCACTCCTGAATACCTGTGTGAAGTGGTCTCAATTAATAATTCACCCCCAAAACTCAGCTCACTCAGTCAGATACTACCGCAGATACTTGTATCTGATCTGAATTTTTTTTAATGTCCCCCAAATTTATGGAACAGGTTGCTGGCAAATATTAAAAATGTATATCCGTTCTAAAACTGATCTGTTCAAAGTTATGTCCATCGATAAATAATCTTTATCGTTCAAATATCTTATTTCAGGTATCATTGTATAGAGTCTTAGAATGGGGGCGCCTCCGTGGTCATGTTGGTAGCGCGTTTGATCACAGATCACTACCACCCGAGTTCGAATCTTGGCGTGTGCATATCTGAAGGGTGCTTCATCTTTGACTTCGCTTTCAATACCTTTGGAGGTCGCTCGGCCGATTTAGCCTACCATGTGCACAAAAGTGGCCGTAAAACACGAATCCTCTTAGAATGGCATCAGCTGATAAGGGCACTTTATTAAATTTACATTTTATCATTGTCTTTATTATTATTATTATTATTACCGGCGTGTCCTAATAACAGACGCCACACTAACGTTACGGCACCAAAACTTTATTAATACAATTATATCTATTGACAATATCATGAAGGCACTCGGCATAAATAATTAGTCATAATGTAAACTTGTAGGCTAGAAAACAGATCGTCCATCTTCCGAAACAAACAAACAAACAAACAAACAAACAAACACTGACACATATCATCTAGAACACAGGAAATGGGTTGGCTGTATCATAATGTAAACGTGTTATCGTTATAACACACCCACAACCAGAGAGTTGCTTGATGGCAGGGATACATTATGACGCTGAAAAGGGTTGGTTTTGAAGGCCAACTAATTACTGGATTGGGTTTCAATTATTATTCACATAATAATGTATTATTGATTGTTCGCTAAGATCCATATTTTTTTATAATTTTCTTATATGTTTTCTTGTTTTCTGAAATTTCGGGTAATTTGATGGCATTTCTTAATTTCTACGTGGGTCCTTTTTATAGGAAATTAATTGTTTGACTTTCTAGCCATTCATATGGACTGAAACGAGCACTCACTCACTTAGTCACTCACTCACTCATACACACAAACATACAAACATACACACATAGACACACACACACAAAACACACACATATATATACAAACATAGACACTCACACACATGCATACACACACACACATAATTATGCAAGAATATACACCTAAAGATGATTTGTTTACAAGTGATAAAGATAAGAGTTGTATGGTTATCTAATTATATTTGTTTTATTATTTAATTTTTAATTTATTTTTAGTCAAAATTCCGTAATATTCCACAAAATCATAAAACCATCTCTTTGTGTATGTAAACAATACACACAGATTAACAATTGTTTACACACATACACACACAGATAGATTTCTGACTATTGACTATACTCAGTGATCTGAGGTCAATGTGTATTTGGTGCTAGCAGCTGTGTATGTGAATCGTTTAACGGGTGTGTATTGTGTGTGTTTGGGCGCGCGTGCGCGTGTGTGTGTGTGTGTTTGTGTGTGGGGTGGTGTGTGTGTGTCTCTCTCTCTCTCTCTCTCTCTCTGTGTGTATGTGTGTGTGTGTGTTTGTGTGTGTGGTGTGTTTGTGTGTCTCTCTGTGTGTGTGTGTGTGTTTGTGTGTGTGTGTACACGCGTTAGCGTCAAGGGTCTGGCATGTAAGCTCTCTAATTTTAATGCATGCTACCAACCCGCGATCATTTCTCCTCACCTATAACAACCAATTAGTCCCCATCACCGACACTGGTGATGGATTATACCTCATCAAACAAGGTGATGAATCCATCATGATACGATATCTTGTCTCTACACGTTTAGAACAATCCGTACGATATATCGTATACATACAACACAATCCGGTCAACGATAGACAGTCCCAGCCTAGGATAGATATATCCAGAAACACATAGACACCCCGTGTCACACCTCTCACCACGGATCATATCCAGGATAAAGTGCGATTCCTTACGAATCCATAATCTTTGAGAAGGATCTGATCCACACGATCCTCATTTCAATTGTGATCCGTAATAACTGCTTTTATGCAATTCAATGTGCAGTTCTACGGTTGTTCAGCCATAAAGATCAAGTAATTGTATATATATATATATATATATATATATATATATATATATATATATATCTTTTGATATCAACTTGAAACATATTTACAGTGCATCCGATGAAACCTCTTCTATCCTTATAACAGACACGTCTGGATCACCGGTCTTCCAGCTAGAGAGCGTCAGGGTCACACCTGTTCGGGATCCAATTCAAAATACTGAGTACTGGATCCGGCGACGCTCGTCGGATTGCCGGAACCGGCCTGTTGCGGCGGCGGCGGCGCCGGCAGCGGTGTCGTAGGTGGCGCCACTTCCTTGCGGTCGAATTTCGGACTTTCGTAGATGTGTTCCACTTGCTGCCGTCTTTCTGACTCCATGCTGTCATACGGTCTCTGCGTGCAGTGCGGGTTCGTGCATATGATGGCCGCGTGCGCACGCTCGACATTGTCATCATTTCCAGGGCCGAGCCGTAGCTGCCGTGGGCGCCTGGGTAGTGGCGGGCGCCCGGCGGGTGCCGCTGCAGTTGCCACGTCCTGTAATAGTCGTTCTCCGATCCAGAACAGTCCATGGCCGAAAGGGGTTTAGTTCCGTAGGACACGGACTCGCTATCCCGATACTGTGGCGCATACAGTTCCGGCGGCATGGGCTGGTTCCTGTAAACACTTGGACGTCGGCCGCGAATAGCGCATCTCCTGGTTTGGTGTAAACATTATGTAAACGTTATGAATATATCGTGCAAACCTGAAGTAAACACTAAATCGTTATAATGTATCACAGTCATATAACATAAGACCTCGTCATTTAATTAATTCGCGAACAATCTGTAAACACTAAATCATGTAAACATTTTACACGTAATGTGTATATATTATGTTGACATTGGGTATTAACGTATACATTTTACATATATTGTGTAAACATTATTCGCATCTTGCATAAACATAATTTTTTTAAATTATTTACATTATTTAGAGGGTAAATAAACATCTTGCTTTCATCATTATCAACAATCTAAAGAGATATAGAATGATTTTTACATCTGCGTTTATAATTACATCTGAAAATAGATTTTTTTGCGACCTACTTAGAATTACTTTTGTTTATATATATATATATATATATATATATATATATATATATATATATATATATATATATATAATTATATGAGATCATAAATTCTAAGCATATACTTTATCATCAAGCGATGAATGGGCAACTTTTGTCTATCAATATTTATATTTTAATAATTAATATTATAAAGACCCTCAATTTAAGTTTTTTTATTTTATTTACTAATAATTATTTTCCTTTCCCCAGAAGTTTATTTATCAAACTTAATGATCGAATGGGATATGAAGACCCTTTATAGTTCCTGATAAAAATGTCTACTTTATTATCAGTTATCAAGCATGAATGGGATATTAATAGACTTTATTGTCCGTGATAGACTATGTAGACTTCGTGATCATTTATGTAAACTTTTGTGATCATCTATGTACATTTGTGATCATTTATGTAGACTTTGTGATCATTTATGTAGACTTCGTGAACATTTATGTAGACTTTGTGATCATCTTTTGTAGACTTCGTGATCATTTATGTAGACTTTGTGATCATCTATGTAGAATTTGTGATCATTTATGTAGACTTTGTGATCATCTATGTAGACTTTTGTGATCATTTATGTAGACTTTGTGAACATTTATGTAGACTTTGTGATCATCTTTTATAGACTTCGTGATAATTTATGTAGACTTTTTTGATCATTTAAACCCAAGCCGAGGAGAGACCAGGGGAAACCCAGCACCTGGTCCTCCAGGTTGCGGGGGTTGGGAATGAGGCTAACAATCCCAGCTTCTAAAAACAAACCTATTACGATAACTACTACAACTACCGCGAGGGGCCCAATAGCGGACTTGAGACAGACATCTGCGTGGGGCGAGGCTCAGGCCGCAGCAAAGGACAAGATGTTGTGGAGGAATATTGTTGCTGTAACCTTACGTCCCACTGGGGATGAAGAAGATAAGGTGAAACAACTTTGGTCGACTTAAGACGGGTTTTTAGTACCCAATCGACAAATTACTGTCGACGTTATGATCAAGGGAAAAAATGAAACCGAATTGTAAAGAATGAAAAACGTTATGATGTTGTTAGCAACGACAAATACTTTTACCGCTATCTGTTTTCCATAAACGTCTAATACAAATGTTACTTATTGGTTGGATTTTGAGGCAAAATTAATTTTCTGGTCGATTCATCACTCACTGAACCCGGTTGATGTACTTATCGAAGTATTTGATCCAACAAGGACGCTGATGTCAGCAGGATAGAACTTACTGCTGCTCAAGACGTTTGGTCGGCGGTCATTCCACCATCCGACACCCACATTATGGAATCAACTCCCACACGACATCGTCATACAATTAACAGGTTTAAATCTATCTTCAAGATGTATCCGTTTATTATTGTATACTCTTAAATCCCGTAATGTCTATGTATGTTTAACGGTTCATCTAGCCATTTGTATCTAGTCTACTCACTTTTTATGTAAGGCACCTCAGAACAACACAGTTGAATCTGGTGCTACATAATATCACACATTATTATTATTATTATTATTATTACTATTATTATTATTACTGAGCAATACAGTGAGAGATGGTGGTTAATGTTAAAGATTACTCAATGTAAATAGAGTATTTATGGCTTCGTTTTGCTCACTACAGGACAACGTACAGGACAACGAAATGGTCTAATCCAGAATCCAGAACTAGTGTAGATCATTGATAAGCAGGATGTCTCTAATCGAGACAACTCTTTCCATTTTTGTTGTCGTATTATCTGTTAAGTGATTGTCCTCGCTGTTCAAAATTTCGCGATGTCAGTGATCTCGCGAGAATATCGCAAGTCTCGTTCGTGTGGTTCATGAACGAAGTTCGCCTTTTACCTGTTTATAGTACACACTTCGGCTTTCAATCATATGTTTCTTAATTTACCACGCATATTTACTATTGCTGAATCGAAATATCAACGCAGTACACAGAGCCACTATTAAAGGCTTATGTTTCTACATGTTCGTGTGCTAATACAGAGTAATGCAAAAGGAAATTAAAACAAAATTAATACAGTTTCAATATATCCAAGTGATTTTTTTTCTTCGAAATCCAAGTAACCATAGTTCAAAGCATTTGGGGGGGGGGGTCTAATGACCCTCCGCGAATATAAAACTCCGCGAAATGGCTAAAGTGCGGATATTCGCGAATTTACGAACACGTGAAATTATCTCTAATTACAGTGTGGCTTCAAGAAGGAGCAACAGTTTATCAAAACTAAACTCACCTCCTCAAGACTACGAGTCCAATAAGAAAAATGACTAGTCCGAGAGTGACCGCTATAGCCAGGATAATGACAATGGATGCCCCTGAAGAATAAACGTTGAAAATGTAAAAAGGATTTTTTTTGTTCTTTTCTTCCGAACTCTCAAAATAAACTCTCGGAATGGTGTTTAATCTTATCACGTGACTAATGTTTGTTTATCTCGGTGGATAAACAACATTTATATTATTATCAGGAATCTCGGATAAGATAATCTTGATCTTTTGTTGTTTTCGATTTCGAATCCGTTTTAGCGCCGAGTCTGGTTGTACTTGAGTCATAGACGGATAATAGACACACGCAGGCACACACAAACACACACATGCACACGCGCACACACACCCACAGAGAGAGAGAGGGAAAGAAAGACGCACATAGAGAGAGACGCGCGCGTGCATACACAAACTCAGAGAGAGACACGTGAGCGCGCGCGCGCACACACACACATATATACAACACAGAGAGAGAGAGAGAGAGAGAGAGAGACATGTGCACACACAGACACACACACCAACAACTTATTATTAGCCTAACAGTCAAAGCAGCGAACTATTAGCAAATTCTCAGAATGGAAAAAACCCCACATGTTTTACAACAAAACTATAGAATTATAGTAAATGATAAAAAAGTGAATAAAACCAAGTTAAATAAGATAAACAACACGCGCGCACACACGCACACGCACACACGCACCCGTACACACACATACACACAACGCTGATAAACTTACATTGTGATCCAGAAAATAAACCTATTATGGCTCTCTCCAGATGATTTGTCACTCCTGACAAATAGAAGAAGAGATGGAGTTTTAGTATTTATTAACCTCACAAATGTAAACAAATTAATTACAATAGAATTCTATGAACATTTTCCGACATAATTATCCCCCCCCCCCTCCGACATCCTCCCATAAACCTATAATAATGTATTATTTGTTCTAAACTAAAATTTAATTAATCTGACTGGGATCGTTGTGGGATATAATCTGATCTAGATGAAATATTAATGGGATATGACTGATATTTGTCAATTGTAGCATCTATTACTGACCTTGCGTACAGTTGTAACTATTACCCCGCCAGGTGTCGCCGTTACACGTTGCTATCCAGCTGTGCGTGGTATAGTTGCAGCCGAACAGAGCCTCGTTATCGTTACGCTGTACCCAGCCGTAAGGTGGCGCCACCGGGTCTGGGCAGCCTTTGGCTGCAAAATAGGAAATTGTGGTCCGTGGGGTCATATGGTGTGTGTTGTGTGTGTGTGTGTGTGTGTGTGTGTGTGTGTGTGTGTGTGTAACACCAGAAAATTGCACAACACAGAGAATGAATCATAAATCTTTGTACAATATTAGGACAATCCGTAAGAGATCTGTTTTGATTTCTTTTTTTCGTACTGACAGATGTACAATTGACTGTGCGAGCATGCGTCCATGTGCAAATACGATGTGCATATATGTATGTGCATACGTATGGGTACAATTACCCATACCCACCTTGATATCTCAACAGGAAGTAGCCATTCTCAGCCGATTTCCGTTTCGTCACCAGTCGAATCTCTAGTACGTGACCCATTGACCGGAAGGCGATGCTCCTACGCACGTGACTTCCGCATATCGTCTCGCTACTCTGAGCTTCCTGTTCCTTGATGATGGCGTACACGTGACACACTCCGGCCACATCATCGACGAAGTCGTCCCTGTCGCGTGTGGAGACGGCGAAGTCGTAAAGTTCAAGGTCGATGGTTTGACCTTTGCTCATCTTCAGGATCCACGGGGCGTCGATGGATCCGCACGTCGTCTCGTCCGTAACGATACTGGCCAGATATCCAGATTTCTCAGTGACCTCAATCTCCTTCTGAGCGATACACGCGTCCTGGGGTCGAGTTATCGCTGAAAGGTGAAATTCAGGATTTATGATGACGGCAAGAGAACAGACGTCGGGATACGGCTATCTTAACTCTAATATCGCTCAGAAATTGTGTTTTCATGTCGTCTGCTTTTAGCGATAACAATTTTCAACCACTTTTAACGGCTTGCCTACGCGTCAACGATGACGTCGCAGTATTATCGCGATCCTGATAAGTGTATAGACAGGTGTCGGGAATCTGACGGGACACTATCAACGGCAGTCACTAACGCATTGCTCAACTATCCCGAATGTCGTAAATTACTTCGAATCGAATTACCGTAAACATTGACATCTGATGACATCTGACAACGCAGCCTCTTATTTTGACTTCCACTCTCTTTTCGTACCTGCGCAGCTACACCTTCAGACGTATACCCCCCCTCAGGCCCTTAATTACAGATGTTTGTGATTTTATCCGTCCCCGGCCATTAATTATAAAAATCCCTACCCTAACCCGGCCCTTATTTATTTACTCTTTCCGCACCATCACCAATTTATAAGTTCCATTTATCCCACCTGTCCTTATTAAAATATCCCACCTGTGCTTATTAGAATATCCCACGTGGCCTTATTAGAATCTCCCACCTGCTCTTATTCAACCCCACATCGTATGGCGGACAAACCTCGGAATATTAATAGTATAATGAAATGCCGCTGGCAGCTGTCGTCGGTCGACAGTCTCCAGCTGTCAGCGTCGGTACTCACTTGGCACGCAGACGTAGCTGGCCTCCAGGTAGCTGCGGTAGTCCTTAGAGCAGGGCTGCCTCTCCTCCGGTATGGCGTCGATAATGGACGAGACTCTGACTTCACAGGTATGCTGTCCGGAGCAGAGCTGATCCAGAAGGCTGAGGACGTTCGTGTTACAGCCCATGGCTCCGACCTGGCGGCTCAGACACTTCCCTACAGACATCCGGCCGTAACGCGCTGATGACATTATGATAACCTGACTGTCAGGGCACCTGGCCTGGAATATCTCACCTTCACAATACTCGGTGGGTGGGGGAGCTGAACCATGAGGGGGGGGTGGATAGAGATAATAAATTGTTATAAAGGGCAAAATAATTTAATAAGTAAATATATTATTATTATTATTATAGTTTGCTGTTATTGTTGTTGTTGTTGTTATTGTTGTAAAAGGAATATATTTTTCAGTGAAGAATATAATCGTGCACTTAATATCAAATTTTGTCGTAACAGAAAAGTGTACTACAACAACAAGAACAACAACAACTACTACTACTACTACTACTACTACTACTACAACTACTACTACTACAGCTAGTAGAAATAGTATGTACAACTTAAAGGTGTACTACTATTACAACAACTACTACTACAACTAGTGGAAATAGCAGTATTAGTAGTAGTACTAGTAGCGGTAATAGTACTATTAGTAGTAATAGTACTTTTACTACTACCATTAATAATAATTATGATGTTTATACTACTAAAAATGTTACCACATAGAAAACAACCCCACACACACAAGCACCCCCCACACACCACACACACACACACACAAACACACACACACACTGACAAAGTATGAGCTCATTCGCATTAATTTTTAAATATAACCCTACAATTAACAGTTAACCATCAGATATATAAAAAGATCGATCAATATTTTCCAATATTATTATTCATTATAAAGTGATCAATAACTATAAACACATCTCAAAATGTAAAGCTATCGGACATGCACGTCAGGTTCAAGGTCACGCACCAACAGCGCCCCCTCTCGGTCGAACAGCCAGCGGCCATTTAATGAACCGCGAGCGAAAAAACCTTCAATTATACTCTCCGGATCTGTTAATAAATGATTCAGGATCTATCATCTGATCACTAAACAATGGCTCCTGAATATGACGTCACGCCACGTAGCGTTCGTTTTTAAATACTGTCGACGCCATATTGAAATATTTATATCACCGAGCCTCGCTTTGGGGTGAATTACACGACGCGGTGTTCCTTAATTGTCTTTATGTCCCACGTCGCTAACCAGTCATGCGTGGGTGGTGCATTGCTGTGCCTTCATGCACGACCGCTCACGATAGTTAGAACACCCCGTTGATGAGCTCGCTGCGGTCACGAAGAGCGTTGGCTTATTAGAAGGTCAAGTTCGTTCGGCTTATACGACCTTGACCCAGCGAAGGTCGAACGAACCATAAGATGGCCCTGTGGATATAGACCAAGAAAAAGTTGATTGGATCAATTTATTCCGGATCATCGCTAATCGTGACAAATCACGTGCTGTCGAAATGCTAGAGTCCGGATAATGTTAGTGCACCTGTACTTTGATAATATGATGACAGGGAGTAATCTATTTCATGATGATGAAGATTATGATGATGATGATGATGATAATGATGATCACGACGCCGAAGAGGATCGGGATAATAATTAGTACCATTCAAAACTCACAGGCACAGTGGTTATGGCATCGGACATGAAACTCGGTGTTGGGTTTCGAACCCCGGTAATACATATTTTGTTTAAGGAGACCCTTTCCCGTGCCCTTTCCCATCTCCAACACCTTTCTAGACCTTTCTACAGCCAATTCGTGGCCAAACGCTAACCCCAAATGACTCCCAGTATATCAGCCCGGACTCGAACCCATGAACCTAGGGCCTTGAACCCTACCACACTACTGACTAGGTTATCCTCATCAAATAACCCACTCTAGCTGATCGTGTCATATGACGTCCCAAAGTGTTAAAGCTTGATATACGACGTAATACAAATGTCATAATACGTCACAATCTGTCACATGGCGTCATCTTATATCGTATGGTTGCGTCATAAGCCTTCATATTGGTGACATATAAAATCAAATTACGTCCCTCAATCGGGCCAAAAGATGATCCTTTGGTGATAAGATCAAAGCGTTATGACACCTTCCGACAGACGGCGCACGCGAGCTGAACTGACGTACATCAAACCGATTTCTTCACCGCTAGATGTCGCGTAAATCACGCTTATACCGGAAACGGGTATCTGTCAGAACAATCCTTGTTTTGAGTCACCCGATATCTGGCACACACACATACACACACACACACAAACACACACACACACACACAAACAAAAAACACATTGGGCAACTCGATGACATATTTCTGTTCGCTAGATGGGATCTTTCGCTGGATCTGGAAACTGCTCTTGACGACAAGTAAACAAGGTCAGGGAGCCTCGTTATGGATCAGAGATGACACGTGACTGGTGTTTCTAGTACAGACAGATAGACAGACTGCCCGGTTGAATGGTTATTAGACACCTATAGTCAGACACACAGTGTGATCATATACATGAATCACACACACACACACACACATACACACACACACTCTCTCTCTCTCACATACACACACACACAGTTACACATAGTTGCTGGGAGAAGACTCGAGATTGCTTTTAGCGCCTTCCGGTCGCCAGGCCGACCACGAGACATCTTTATATCGCAGCCGTCAGGCTATGACGTCAGCACGACACGTTCGGCGATAAGATGACGCCTTCACAATACCCGACCGGTTAAAATCCGGAAGTGACCCTTGACCTCCCGTCAGAAACAACTCGCGCTATCCGAACGCGCGCTAAATCATCACGTGCTCCACTACCGGAAATGGATCCCAGAGATTGACGTCACTTCCTCTGGGTACAAAGAGAAGTAATCCAATATGGCATCTATGTGCTTACAGTAACATTGTCGAAAGATTTACTGTTGCCTTCTGACTACAGTAAGACCTGTATTAGCCATATTTACAGTATATCTTGGTTATACCGAAGGTCGGTATATTAAGAACAGATTTTTTAGGCAGCGTTGGTCGTTGATGGAATGAATCTTAAACATCCTTAAATGTATAGAACACACAAATCTAAGTTCAATTAATCACTACTCTAATAACTTATCCCTATTATGTGAACTTGCATTTGCTGGACAGCATTGAGCTTTTAAAGGCAGACGAATGGAAATAGAAACTGGCCGACCAACCGACAGACAGACAAAAAGACAGACAGACAGAATATAATTTTGCTGTTTATAATAAATACCAAAAAAATTCTTTTCACTTGCCCTGATATAAGAAAATTTGAGAGAATATTGACCTAGACACGTCCATCTTGTATAAAGGTGTAATTATCATCAATCATCGCTAGGTGGCAGCACTGAATGGAATTGCTGATTCGATCATGTAAGATGACAAAAAGTTGGCAGAAAACTGGATCGCGAGATCTGGATATCAGTCACCTCCGTAAGGTGTGCGTGATTATGTTTGTTTGTGAGAGGGGGGAGGAGTTTCGAAGTATCGCTATATATATATATATATATATATATATATATATATATATATCCCTCTCTGTTTGGGGGGAGGATATATCTATATATCTATTTCTCTCTGTTCCCAGTTTTCACTATCTTAAGTGATATTTTACTTTTTTGTTTTAAGTTTTGTAATAATATATCAATTAATGCACCTTAATATGAAAACATAGGTGGTGGGGACGCGGGTGGAGGGGGGGGGCTCCGCTGTGACATGCCTAAAACCTGACAAATTTCTAGACAAATCCGTTCATAATATTTATCCCAATTATACAGTACCATTAAAACTACAATAGACTAATATTAGCATCCTTATTGTATACGGGCACAGCTATGTTGTAAATAAAGGGTTCTGCTGGTATACAATTAACATCACCTGCCTAAATACCTGGCTATCTATTGTATTAATGATGAAGGTTCATTATATTTTAGATAAATGTGATGTTTTACAAAATTGAAAGGAAATATATATATATATATATATATATATATATATATATTCCAGAAGTGTGTTAAATATTGTCTAACTGCCGCCTCGCGATTGGTCAAACCAAGGCGCCTCCGGTAACAAGGACCCGATTTTAGAGTCGATTTCATGCGCTCTGCTCATGACAGGAACTACGTAGGCAACGCGGGTTAGTGGCGCAGCACTCCGGAACAGTCGTCGTTACTGGGACGATTACGTTCGGGGGATGGACGTTTCCGTTCACGTGGTACAGCCTACGGGAGGGTCCCGTCGGTCATGTGGTGTCGTCACGTGCCGCGCCATTTGTTCCGCTGACTTGAATCGTAATTGGAATCCTGCGCAGACGGGAACAATTGTGGCCACTAATCACCGAGAGTTGGCGCTCTTCGGCCTAGAACCGGAAGTGGATCGTACAGAAGCCGATCATCTGACCGATAAAGGATCTGTGCTTCCCTCTCTCCCCCACCCGCTCAATTCCTCCACTTCCTCTCTTCCTGCACTTCCCCACTTCCTGTTTCCACTCCCTACGTCATCCATCTTTTATTTTATCCTTCTCGGCCCAAGACGTCATTCTCTAAACACGTGACCAGAACGTGATCACTGAAGTGTATGACGTAATGATGCTTGCTATAAAGTCGGGCAAAAAGATGGCTGTATTTGTATTTGGCTCATGATGATGATGATGATGATGATGATGATGATGACGATGATGATAGGGATAATGATGATGATGATTAGTGATGATAGTGATCATAACAACGCCATATGGAGATATATTAGGTGCAAATTGGAGACCGGAAGTAGACTCCCGCGACAGCTGACATAAGTGTCCGTCGCAGCTGTCCGTTGTATCCGCTGTATGTTAATTGAGTCTGTCATCTCTATAAACAGCTGTATCTTGGCGGCTGTCTACTCACCTGTCTCCGGTTGTTTCGTCAAGTATCCATTAATTACGCCCTAACCGGAAGTTGTCGAAATGGCAAACCACGCCCCAAATATCGCTCAAGGACGCCATTTTTTGTATTTACTATCCACAAGAGCACGCTTACCTGTGTGCGCATTAACTAAGCAAGATAACTAATGAAGCTGTCTGTTGTTACTCTTTACCATGAAGGTAGACATATTAATATGACATCGACCTTGACCTTGGATAGATATGACCTTCATCTATGAATGCTATTAATGCTATTCATATCAATATTGAAATGTTGAGTTGAGCTGTTTAGCCTAGATGGTAGTCACACCTGAAACATATGAAGTAGGTTCGACGCACTAGGGAAACATATATCACAAACACAGCTGTAAGCAGGATTCGAACTCATAACCACGAAGTTTGCAGCGCAGCGCTCTACCCACTATGCCATCGGAGCGGTCACAATGTTATAACATATATTATATAAATTATTATAGTTCAGGTTTGTCATATTTTATTTCGTTGCAATCGGGTCTACCCTTCAGCACACGGTGTCATCCCCGGGCAACTGGCCCACTTCAGGACTCCAGAACCCGACGCAAATAAAGAATCAAGAATAATAAACCTGGACACTGCGGGACTCATGGAGACAGACCCGGATCACCATACCTATAGGATTTGTCAGATCATAATGTTTACTTAACTAGCATTAACTACGTTTTTGTGCGTCTAGCATGGCAAACTATGATTTGGTGAAGTGGGAAATTATGTCCGGATTGTCTGGATCAGAATACGTACAGAAACAAACACAGAGAGCTGCTTCCGGACAGAGAATCTCAACAGCCGACAGGGGGTGGACGTTACAGTAGGCCGCCAAATGTGCAAGTCCGCAGACAGGATCCGTAACGATTAAGAACCACATCTCTCGGATTCTAGATCTAACACCAAGTTGCCAATATTCCGGATATCGTATCCCACTCGTCGGCCAGATCTCACCAGAAGTGGCACTTAGAGATCTTCGGGATCTTTTTATATTTTATCGCTCGTGACACCACAACACCCTCTGGTGTCAGAACAGCGATACCACTGTCAACATACATCACGATTATCCAGACAGAGAAGCGACTGTCAACTGCGTCCGGAACCGGAATATGGATCTAAATCGATCGGTTTATAGTTTTGAAGAAAACTGTTTCTGTGGTGTGGAGTATATGTGATATATGATGATATATGATGATATAGAGTGGAATATATGTGATATATGATGATATAGATTATTTCCATACAAAAAGGGATATTTGTAACATTAAGTTCGTAGAACATTTTAAAAACTTGCGATATCTGCTTATACAGAGACGTATATGTGGGGTATGTAACAAGTGGAAGTATATCTAGTATATGTATGTAATATATGTGTGTCCTATATGTTTGAGATGTCGCTGGTTTGTGGCTATTTGTGCGTGAACAGTAGGCTAAATTACCCCCCCCCCTCAGTCCGGCCAGGATTTGAACACCTCCTATTTGTACAAAAATGAATATATGCGTTTATATTCCATGTGGGGTATATGTGTGTATGAAGACACGGGAGGTGTATGATGATATATGCATAAACGGTGTATAGGAGAGTCTAAGTGCTAATTAAGCTTATCAGTGGAGCCTATACCTGGATACATCTTGGAAAAGAGATGCATTACAGTAGACATCTATATGTGGTGTATACATAACAATACGAAGATTGGCTGATATGACTTGTCATCTATAAATTAATTTGATATATATATATATATATATATATATATATATATATATATATATATATATATTTTTAAATTGGATATATGCAATGTGTGTAAACATATAATTTGATAAATGATTAATGATTGGCAGAAACATATATCTACCTGTAATGAGACTTTCTATGAGAATGAGCTGTATGCTGTGTTTACATTTGAAAGGTAAAAGCGTTTATATGAATCGAATATACTAGTTTTTGTGTATATTTTGGTCACGTGGAGGCTTGTGGAATTGTCAAGTGCTTCTTTGAAAAATTGTCACGTGTTTGTATGACAAGTGTCATGTCAAACTGTCCGATGTTATATCCATGATATAGTAGTAACATGACAGATATTCAGAGGTTTGTTCAGATTTCGCATATTCCCACGGGCCACTTCCGGTACAACCGCTGCCCTTTTTGTAGAAATACTTCCCGCCAATTTCCGATAATCGGGTACGGCGCATGCGCGGATCCGGGGGCCCCATCCTTCTTTAAATGTCAGGTTGTTTTATAAGTGGAGAGATAAAACCGGGAGAGTAAATCCCGAATGAAGGAATCGGATCCAGAACAAACAACGAACATAGATCCCGATATTAGTAGTGTTTAGTTATAGCTCCTGATTCACGTGAAAGCTGTGTGTCAGGGACGTTATAAATGTTTCGATTATTCGGCTAACTGCGTGTGTTATTGAAAGTCAACTTCTGGATCTAAAGGAGTGGTGATGGGGAAACGCGCGTAGGTGGCGCCATCTGTGATCGGATTTGGGAAATGATATGTGACACGTGGAGAGGGCGGACATCTTCTGATTGGTTAACTTAATTTTTACCTTCTGTTATCGCTTTAGGCGGGACATCACTCTTAGGAAGACACGCACACACACGAACACACACACGCATGCATACACACACATGTGCACACACATCGAGTGAATCAGTGGAGAGAGTCAGATTGTTGAACTAATTGGTTGACTCACTCACTCACTCACTCCCTACTCAGAAAGACAGACACCCAGAAGACTGATTGACAAATATGCCTACGGATGCACATAAACTTACAGTCTGAACCTGCACAAGCAGATATATATCCATAAAACCGGATTAGACTCGGCCATAACAAGCCATAAACAATCACCTTCGGAGAAGATAATCCGCTTCATAAATCCATAAAAACCCAATACAGCTTTCCTGCCTGTAAATCCATAAAACTTTATTTATCCTCCCATAATCTCTACGTTTTGTTTAATTACACACGCCAGCGCGCGCGCACGCGCACCAAGATACAAACACAGATACAAACACAAACCCACCCACGCAAACACACACACAGATACACACAAACACAGATACACACAAGCAAACACCCACAAACACACAGACAGATACAAACACACACACAAACAAACAAAAACACAGATACAAACACACACACGCAAATACACACAGTTACACACACGGGCGCAAACACAGATACAAACACACATACAAACAAGCAAACACACACCAATAAACACATAGATACAAACACAGATACAAATACACAGATACAAACACACACACAAAAAAGCACACACAGAGCAAGCAAGCACACAGAGAGAGATACAAACACACACAAACACACACGCAGATGCATACATTCACACACACACACACACACATACCCGTCCACCATCCCCCATATTACTCATCACGCTCACCCACTTGAGGATCCGCTCCAGTACACAGACACTGACTAGTTTCCGGTAACTTCCGGCACCCCGGGCCCGAGATCGATTGCTGTCATTCAATTGGTCAATGGCCAGGTCACGCGTCCCCTTAGATCAGCTGCGTTGACACAGCGAAGTAGTGTGACAGTACACACGTCTCGACAATGGGTTCGATGCCACGTACAGGTGGTGGGATGAGGCGAAATAGAGGATTCACAGAGGCTCTCTTTTGTTGGCCAGGTAAAATAGATATCGATTACACCAGGTTGACATCAGGGCGGATCTCACCGGATTTACAACGCCTAATACCCCCCCCCCCACACACACACACACACATATACTATCACACCACCATACTAAAATCACGTAATAAAAGATACATCACCCCCTAAATTTTTAGACAACGACCTTTACATCCCATCATCTGTTTGTTTAAGCTGATGCACCTATTTCCTTTAACTTAGACACCTGCTTCCTTTATAGCTAAATACTGTATCACCGAGAGTTAGACGCTCTCTTCCCTAAACTTAGACGCATTTCCCGGTCGGTTATGTATCAACTCTAGAATTATTGTCAACCACGTATAGGTATTTCTAAATACATCCCCTTGATTAGACACCTTTCTTCACGCCTACACACCCATGTTTCACACCTGAACATTACACGCTCACACTTAGACACCCGTCATCGCATATAGACACCATGTCTCACACCAAGACACCCCTCTATCAGACCTAGACATCCCGTCATAACACCTACACACCCCCATGATACAGCTAGACATCCCGTCATAACACCTAGATACACCCATAATAGACCTAGACATCCCGTTATAACACCTAGACACCCCCATACACCTAGACATTCAACCATAACATGTAGATACCCCTCCAATACACCTAGACATCCCTCTATAAGACCTAGACATCCTGCCATAACACCTAGACACCCCCTCCCCCAATACACCTAGACACCCCGCCATAACACCCAGATAACTCCCTTCCCCAATACACCTAGACATTCGGCTTAACACCTAGACAACCTTTCTCAGACCTAGATAACTTTTACCTACACCTAGACTTACTACTTCCACACACAGAGACACCTATCCCTCACACAGAGACACCTATCCCTCACACAGAGACACCTATCCCTCAAACAGAGACACCTATCCCTCACACAGAGACACCTATCCCTCACACAGAGACACCTATCCCTCACACAGAGACACCTATCCCTCACACAGAGACACCTTTTCTCCACACCCAAATATCACACACTACCACCTAGACACCATTCTTTAACGCAAGACAACCCCACCTCCCTCTTGCTTACTGCGTCTGGGATCACTCCTTCCCTCTGGGATGACCCCTTTCCTTTGGGATCACTCCTGTCCTCTGGGATCAATCATGCTACCCTCGAAGGACAGTCAACATCGACGATCTTAGATACACAAAGAGATCGATAGGCGATCGATCGTGGCGTGAAGATGTTCCTTTGATGAGCACAGATCGATACGATCTCTTTGACAATTATCTAACGAAGTGTTCCCTATTACCATCATAGTAATTAGCAAACCAGATAATTAATCTGTTAATTAATAAATACTCTTAACTATCTCTGGTAGAAATGTTGCATTTTTATATTAATAAAAATGTGACAAATTAAACCAATTAACCGCTAAACCAATTAACAACTGAACCAATTAACAAAATAAGATCTCAACCAATTAACAGATTTAGTGTTGGTTATGTATCAAGTGAACTACTTTCCGGCGCCATTTTGGGTTATAAATATTCCTAATGAATGCTGATTAATGCACACACAAACATTCGTAAAACGTGTACACGGGCTCGCGCGCACGAGTGCGCGCCAGGATCACCAAGCACGATCATCAAAATTAGGCACGCCCAAATAACATGTGCATTTTTTAATACCATGCAAGTCATATAACATATGTTCCTCCGTGTATTAAAGATTTTGATGCGCGGTTTACATATCAATGACGTGCATGCCTATATAACATTCACGTCTATGTAACAAGAACGCTCGTATAGCATGCACGCCAATAATTGTTATATAACAATAAACATGCACACTCCGTGAATATTAATAGTCATCGTTTAAGTTCGGAATAGACAAGAGAGAATGACGTCATTGTAAGTAGGCCAATCAAATAAAAGTATTGTTTTCTGTCTATCTGTCTTTCTATTTGTCTATCTATCTGTCTATCGATACTTTGACTTATCTGTCTGTATCTCTCCATTTTTTCTGTCTGTCCGTCTGTCTGTTTGTCTGTGTATCCGTTTGTCTGGCTGTTTAAATTCTATCTATCTATCTATCTATCTATCTATCTATCTATCTATTTGTCTGCAACTGTCTACCTTCTCTAATTATTCATCTATCCGTCTATCTGTCCGTCTGTTTATCTGTCTATATGTCCGCTCGTCTATTTCTCAATCTGGTCGTATACAGTTCAATAACCCGGATGTTGATTTCTACCCTGGTGTATAATTGAGCAGGATATAGCCAATATCAGCCCCCCAATACACCCCCAACAACTCCTTCTAATTCCCCCCATCCCATGAGACCAACCGCATAATGGACGCCATCTTACATACACACCGGAAGTGGACGGCCCTAACACATGTCGATCGTAAACGCCATCCAATAAGATCGGAGAAAATTGATCACGTGCCATGTGCTAGTACGTTCGGTCATTGTTGACAAATGCTTGTGATGGTGGATCGTTTGTGCGAAAGGAAGCTTTTGAGAAAGGGCAATTTTCGTCTTCCAACCCGCGATGGATTGGGAAGGCAATCCACCAGGTCAAGATGGCTGCCGAGAAATCGTGTTAATTGATTTGAAAATTAGCAGACGAGACGTGCGCCGTCGGCGCGGATAGTGATCTTGTTAGCGGCCGCCATTTTGCTTCATTTGCATAATTCGACCAGCCAACTCGGAAAACATGATGAGAGATTGATATTTTTTTATAGTTGATGTGGTAATGTGGGCGAGAAATTGTGGGAATTTTGTAGGATTGTGTGGGGAATTGTTTGGGGGAGGTCTGTATTTGTGCTCTCTCCGCCTACTTTCTCTCACGTACACACACACACACACACACACACACACACACACACACACACATATATATATATATATATATATATATACATACATAAATAAACCAGATATTTGAAAACCACAAATATAATATTTCTTATAATTTACTTACGATTTTCCATATCATCGCCCACTATCATGTCGTTGTTAAACGCCAGGCAGTATCCAAACAACAATAGCAACAAGAGCGCATGTGCGTTAACCATAATCCACACTGATGACGTCATCTTCATCCTGAAAGTAAAGGTCAAACGATCATGAAATATGTCTATTACAAGCTAGCTATATCAACTTACTGTAGACCTGACCTCATCTATATAGGTCAGTAGGTCAACAAGCAGCCAATGAACACCCGGTTGGCTAGCACAAGCATAGCATACCACCGTGGTCTCAGCCAATGAAAATCGAGTGTGAAACCAAAATGGCGGTCTGCCGCTTTCCGATCCGCCATTTTCCGGTCCGGCGTTGGACAAAGAGGGCGTGCCCGCGGCACATCCGGTTTGGGCGGGTAGCGTCGTCGGTAGGTTAACTTGCCAATTTCCGGTACATCGGAGCCCATTCTCCACGGCAAAGCTGCCAAATCGACTTCCTTTTGTTGACTTATTAGTCCATTACGTCATAAGGAAGAAACCTAACCATGTTGTGTCGTCGGGGATAGGCACCAGTCACGTGACCACTGACATACTCTCAACCGCGGCTTTGGGCTTCGGGGGGGGGGGGGGTTCAGGTAATGCTCCTATCAACATCGTTTCGGGTTACGATCAAATATAATATGTTCTGTATACAATGTATAATGCAATCTGTAAATAAAATAGTTCGATAAAGAAGTCACGCTTCAGTGTGTACTAAGCTTCTTCGAGCTGTTCTAAGAGAATTTTGCGACTTTGCTTAAATAAATATAATTTCTTTTCTCCGAAATTAATCGAAGAACTTCATTTCAGTCTTATAACATTTTGTCTTTGGGGTTGTATCCTTTTTTTGCATAAAACTTTATGGTTTAATAGAAAGTATTGTATTGTTCACACTGGGGACTGTTTATGGCTTTTCGCTGGCTCCCTCTAGTTTTTATTATGTATTAAATATATGGTACCTAATATTATTGTTGTTATTGTTTGTCGATTGTTGTTGTTGTTGTTGTTGGTGCGAAGCTCTAAAAACCACATACGACCAAATGGCCGGTTGTTGAACGAGGATTTGAGTTGCATCGCGTTTGACAGATCGCTTGATCGAAATGGTCCGTTAAGCCAGATGGTGGTCGGCGGGATAGTTTTAGAATCTAGTTGTCATACGCATAGAGGGTTACTCAGCCTGTACGCAGGCCAGGCAATGGGTCGGAGATTGACCCTCTCTATCCCTGCGCCTGGGCCTGGCCCTGCGCCTGAACTACAACCAGTATGAGGTGTGAAATAAACAAATCAATTTCGGTCGGAACAAGGAAATGAGTTGGAAGGGAAGAGAAAAAAACCAACACAAAAACACGATCGCTCTGAGATAAGCCTCGTAAATCGACGGCCGTGTCATGACGTGTTCGAATTAAGCGGATTTTCGGTGGAAATGTTGACAAAGCGAGAGGCGATAATTAGCTAAACTAAGCTTGATTGGGTATAAACAAGCTGTCAACGCATAACCGGGAGGGGGGAGGTGACAGAAGGGGGGGGGGGCTTTCGGGGTATCTATTAGAGCAAGTTACTTAACGAACGAGCACATACGCGGCATAATATAGCCATATACGTCATCTCATACGCAAATCGGTTCTGGAGCCTGTTTTGAGAGATCAACCATAGAACCATGTCATCTTATCAATCATAAAACAAGGTCATCTTATCAACCGTAGAACAAGGTCATCTTATCTTTAATGAAACCGTAGCATAGGAATGTCCTCCTTGTTAATATTATTAAACTAATGCCGAGAACTATTCCTGGAAGGCTGCGGGATCTGGGGATACAACTTAGCTCAATATATATATATATATATATATATATATATATATATATATATATATATATATATATATATATAAATAGATTAACAAACCTATATTTCGCGAGCCCAGGGTGGTCGCACCGGCTCATCGTACCTTAACCCACAACATCCCTGTACTCAGATACTCTCATATACCTCAGTCAACCAGTTCGACAAATTGGAGATTCCCTTTAACTGATTCATCAGGGGACACTCAGTAGAGAACCGACTAACCAGCTTCCTATGTGTAATATCACGGGGAGACTGGAGTTCGCGCGCGCACTCGCGCACACACGCACACACACGCACACACACGCACTATAAGTGGTATGATGCTGGTGTGAAATACAATCATTTCCTGAAGATGATCAAGAATCACGTTGATGCCATAATTAGGTTAATGACTGTCTTCTGTTAATAATGATAACATATAGAGGTCAGGGGGGATGGGTCGTATTACTCATTTCCTGACTAATGAGTGGCTTGTGTTAACAATGTTATATTGAGGTTAGGATTATAGCTGTGTCAGCCTGTATAAAGATTCTGTGTGATAGGGGGGTGGGGGGGGGGAATTGGGGGGATGCGTTGATGGTTTGAAAAATAGTTGTTTGACAGAGACAGCAGGCACAATCATGTATGTTTGTGCATGGGTGCAGGGTGTTGGAGGCGCCGCGCGCGTGTGTCACCAACCCGCATTAGTGCCTCGTTATAATTGAGGAGCCGACACGCGCGTGCTCTCTCTCTCTCTCTCACGCACGCGCGCAGACGAACACTAGCTGCGCAAATACACATATATATTTACAGACACACGTGAACATGCGAATGCATACACGCAAACATTCATTTACATATACAAATGCACATGTAGGTGAACACACACAAAAAAACACACACACACACTTCGAGGCAAATACAAACTACATACACGCACGCACTAGCGCGCGCACACAAACACATTGTTAATATCCTTTAATATTGATCATACAACAATAAACACCACACACACAGTTAACATAGGCACCCCATCGATTTAACCCACTCACAAAATGACAACAACAAGAAACGTACACAAGACACACAAAACATACACATAAAATACACACAAAACACGGGCCAGCTGTCTTCAGACAATCTGCTACAATCTACGAAATGTTACATCTGTATGGAAGAACATCTGTTCCGAACCGACTTAAAGAAACTGACGAAATCTCGACAGATGGCGTATAATTAGATGGAACGGGAGAGAGAGTGAGGGGGGGGGTAACGACCCAGGGATATTTGTCAAAAGAAATATGCCGCCATTTTTTGTTTGTTGAAGTCTCTCAAATATTTCTGCTCTGCTGCTGAAAGCCGCAATATGGGATAACTAATAGCAGGTGGCGTCACCTGTGAAAAACGGTCAACCGTTTAGTACGCATACCGATTTTGCGTTTGCTTTTCGTCATGTATATTAAAGGTGTAGATAGTCTCGGAGCACTTGTACAATCAGGCCAGAATGACTTAGCGACTTGACCGGCCGGATTACAGAGGCAGCCTACAGATTCCGATTAATAAAACCTTATTAATAAAACCTTATTAATAAAACCTTGTTATTATATTGTTATACATGGATACACTGAACAGGGTTAAATATTATTATTGGTAATTAGTATATTATCTTGACCCCACCCCCCATCTCGATATTGACTTGCTGTATCTGTAAACTCAACAACCGGAGGGGGCGTCAAATATATATAATTCGATTAGCCAATAACGGTGTCGAGTGCTAGGCCCCGCGGGCGCTCCACAAACACCAGACCATTGTATTTCCTTCGTTTAGCGAATAAACTGGATGAGCCTCTCCCCAAGATCCGCTTTTCTCCCATCTGAAAGATCTCTTGGATTTTTTTTAAAGGAACACAAATATAGAACCAAACCACGCACACAAAAAAAGATAAAAAAAACTATTCCGAGAAAGAAAATAAATTAAAAACACGAAGAAAAATAATGGAGCAAGAAAATCGGGCTCCGGCTACATGTAGCCAGTCAAGGTGCTGTATAGTAAAACCGGGATTACCGGAAACCTAACAAACGACATAATACGACATAATCTTATGGCTAAATTACAAACATACGCAGCTCGGAAACGGCGTCGATGCTAAAATAAATACGATTACAGGTAATTAAGCCATCACCTGTCTATTATTTAGCATCAATACAGTGGTGATAAATAGCCCCCCTCCCCCCCATCTCGGCTACTGTTTACGTTTATGTATCAACTTATTTTTTTTTTAATATAAGCGCTCGCCTCGAACCGTTTTACTTTTCGCTCGTTTGACAGCCCGCTGAATACTGTTAAATTATTCACGGCATATTGATTTGACAGCTTTTTTCTCTCGGCGCCAGCTTTCTAAAGAAAATGGAGGTTCTCTCTCTCTCTCTCTCTCTCTCTCTCTATATATATATATATATATATATATATATATATATTCCCGTTTAGAGATAGGCGCGCCACCTGTCGGTGACAAGGTATATATTATTAGATCGGGATAGTTATTTATCGACTGAGCTACTGAAATATTAATCTTCGAGGTACGAACTTCCCAAAGAGACCACACACCTGAGATATTCGCTTTGTTGTTGACGAGCTTTAAACATATGCGTGTGTGTGTGGAATTGTATTAATTAAATTTGTATTCATAATGCTATGACTAACGCTGTCATCCCGCCTCCACCCACATCTCCTGCGCCCCACCCCCCCCCCCCACCCAACCGGGCATATTCATACATCTCGTTCCCAGAGGGCGTCCCCAATTCGATTAAATATCGTACTGCGCCCCCATTTCGCATATAAATAAATAAACAGGATTCTGCGGACGTCCTAACCTATCTCCGAGTGGAAATAATACTTTTGCGAATCCGGAAGGATTTAACTAATGGACGCTATCCAGAAGACTTGTCTGGATATGTGTCTGGGTCGGCTGGCTGTGTTGGTTATTGTTAGTGACGGTATACTAATGGCTTGCCATACGAAGAGGGGGTGGTCTCGCCTGTGTTAAATAATTTATAATTAGTCACCCGACTTAGTCATGCAATATTGATGTAAAATTTTATTAAAGTCCTGTTGGAGTTGTGCATTAAGCTTGGGATGTTTGTATAGTATGTGTGCATGGCGTGTATTATGTGACTCTGGCATTTAGTATAAATATATATATATATATATATATATGTGCGCGCGTGTGTGTGTGTGGTGCGTGTGTGTGTCAATTCCATTACAGTAATGTAATCGTCAGTATACCAGACATACGTCATCGCACAGGAACACATTGACAAACAAAGATGGCGACATAATGTCTGTTTGATATAATCGGTTACCATGACAATGGGTAAGCTTTCACAAACAATACGTCTTTGTACTATCGGACTTCAAACCATACGTAAATAACACACACACACGCACGCACACGCACCACACAATCCAGTTTATTCAAAACAGAGAAATATCTCGACAGATTAACCCAGATTGTGATCCAGAATTATTTATGATTTCTATGTTATGCCGAAACCCTGGTAATTATTAGTGTCTCAGCCGAACAGGTTATATTACGACGTCCAAAAGTAGTAATATGGCAACCGGAAGCAGTAATATGGCAACCGGAAGTAGTCATATGGCGATGGTAATGGTAGCAATTGTATGTTTCCGTTTGGCCGTAAATATGTCTTCGGGTTAATTGGGATGTCAGGATGACACACACACACACACACACACACACACACACACACACACACATATATATATATATATATATATATATATTATAATAATATATATGCCTAGTTTCCGCAACGAATCGCTCGAATTTTGTAATTACGATTCATTATTCTCCGTGCCATTACGTGTTCTCGCCAGACATCCCACCAGACATCCCAACAGACAGCTTACCCGCCTACCACACGATACATCCGACTAGAAATGTCACTGGACATCCCGCCAGACATCCCACCAGACATCCCACCAATCCAAACAAATTATGTTAAGTTGGCGTCCAACCCAGAATCCATTTGTTAACTGCTGTCACGTCCCAAGAGGTCGCCATCTTGTTTTGATCCGGTGAGAGAGATCATCATGATCCGGACAAAGGTCAACACGATCCCATAATGAAACGATAATATTTACAAGCTGACTACGTGTCTGGATACAAGAGACAAATCTCTGGAGCATCGTACACTGATTGACCTCGCGCGTAAAACATTGGTTTAAAAGACAATAGAGTAGGTAGGGGGGGGTCACAGGGACAGGGACAGGGCTGTGTTAGGGACAGGGCTGTGTTAGATACGGGTACAAGGCTGTGTCAGGGTCAGGAAGAACGCCAAGTCAGGATTTGGACTGTGTTGGGAACTGAACTCAGGCTTAGTAATTATCACGGTGCAGAAATTGCGAGACAACAAGAACTTAACATCAAAATAACGTAAAATTATTAATATAATCCTGATGGCCGAAATATACAATATTAACACTAAAATCTTGTATCTGACCGTGTTCATCAAGATGTGCGTATATGCGCTGCTGCATATGCAGAGGGGATATATGTATATACGTTGGTGTGTGTGTGTGTGTGCTTGTAATACAAAACGATAGGAAGCAGACCAAGCCATAGATGCTTCATCTGAAACAATTTAAACCAATTTATATTACAAAATACTCAATATCATATCCGACTGTAAGGTCAAACACACACAAAAATAATAATTCATAACTATTGTCTAATCGCAGTTTAATAGCTTTAGCACGACGGGGGGGGGCAGTCCTCACACGGGGCAATTAACAATCCGCAATGTTCTACACATAACAGAACAAACAACGGGCTAGCCCTGAACCAGCCGTGAACCAGCACTGAGCCAGCAGGCACAATTAACTGGCCATTTTTCTATGACAATATCCTCTTTTGATGAAGCATAATTAGCCAGAATTAGCCAGACATTAGCCACTAAATTGGCTAGTTCTGGTATAATCTGTATTCGAAATGTTGTGCGTTATATTGCAGCCATCTGGTATCTAATGGTATTGGTATGACATACGGGGGGGGCAGTTGTCCGTGTTCTCTCTGAACGACTGACTGTTGAGTGACCTTACTAGGCCCCGCGTTTCTAAGACCCCGCAGAACACGTATTTATTAATATAATTATATATGCTGGGTTCGAGGTGGGTGTCCGTGCCTCACCCAGTCTGACTCATCAGAGAGGCGCACTCTCCAAGCGACGGCAATGTGGTATGTGGTATGGTGGTAGGGCTGGTATGGTGTGATGTGTGGAATTGCGGTACATCATGCGGTATGTGTTATGATCGTGTAGTATGCAAATTGACGTTGTGGTTAGGTTAATGGTATGTCTAATGGTATTGTGATATATTAGTCAAGTATGTGATATACTAGTCAAGTATTGTGATATACTGGTCGAGTATGTGATATGGCGGTATGTAATATGTAATTGTTATGTGAGGATTAATTGGATGGGATATGAGTTTTCTATGGGAAGGCATGGGAAACAACTACACGGCGAGACAACCATACCAGATTATTAGAGACCCACCCACCCACTAATCCACCACCCACCACCCATCTCAGTCTACCTTATTATCGTCGACCAAATGTTTCCACATCAGTTATCAGCTGATAGATGAATCTCGTAAACACAAAACCATAACAACATATATGATCTCTACCGTACATATATATCAGTTTAAATTAGCTATATTACACACACACACACACACACACACACACACACACACACACACACACACACAATATATCAGCTATTACTGCTATCGTCCGAGGTAATAGAATTAAAGCTACATTTTATTATATATATATATATATATATATTTATATATATTATGTTTTCTATTTCAAATCCTATAAGAATTTTAAATATTACGAAAACCTGATCCCGAACCTTTATTATATATGACGTAAAACACACGCAGACGCAGACAGACGCACAAATCCTATTTCCATGTTGTCCTTACCAGAGGATATCAGTTCATTAACACAGGATGACGCCAGTATTCCGGTCCGTCGCTAATCCAGAGACCACGTGACAGACGACCTTGATCCAGTGAAGCGACAGATAGTGATAAGCAGACGATACTTAGTCGATAATTCGTTGTCCAGAAGACACCATCGTTATTTGGCAGTCGAATTCTATTACAGCCAATCGTCTGGCTGTAATAAACACCACGTGACACTTCCTGTATCCAGATCTTTCGCTAACCTGGACAGCTGAGGCACTTCACAGGACCACGGACTGCAGAATCCTGCCTAATTTTATTGTTCAGGATCGGGGATGTGGAAGGGGCCTAAGACAGGCCCGTCACATCCGAGGCGCTGCCATTCAGGAAATTTGGGATGTGTGTATGGGATTGGAATGATTCAGTTTGTTCGTACGTCCGTCATTGTGTTCTTCAGGATCTAGCGGAAATCCCGCTGTTTTCCCTCTCGGTGCGTACACAGATTAGCCAAATAGCAGATGTTTTGTAGCCGTTAAAAGAGATTGTGTGCGTGTGTACATTCCTCGTAGTAATGACCAGTCTGGAGTACTATCAGCCGGTACTCATTCACTGGGCCTCCATAATCCAGAACGGGATCCGGAACACACACAAACACACTGATCATCAATCCCAACGTGTTTTATGGACTTTCCATGGATCAGTAGTATTCGCCAAGTAACTCTCAGAATCTTGGAGAGCTGCTTTCATTTAAATAATTTTTCTACCCACAATCCCGGTAACACCCCCCCCCCCAACACAAATACTCCCCCTTTCTCTCAGATCTCTATGTTGGGGGAGAGTTGTCACATTCCCCCACACTTCCACTCAAAGAGTTTTTCACGCTCTTCCTGGAAGCTGCAAACAACGGTACCTGGTCGCGTGATTCGTCAGAAGATCCCGAACAACCAACCCAACCCCACTTCCTCGGATCCAGAACACATTTCGTCGACCAGCCTCCACAATTTTCTTTCCCATTTTCTCGCTGGTCCGCAATAATCCACAATAACATAACCAGCTTTGGCATCTGACACGGCCGGATAGCGTTCCGGATCGATCCAGACGCCGGGTGCTTCCGGTTTGTTTTATTTATTTATCTCCGAGCATATCTTATCTGGAGTACTACGGTCTATAGAGGGCGCTTACCTTTGTGAATGAACAACATCAACAGTCCGAAGAATTAAAATAACAACAACAGCAACAATAACAACAATAGTCAGTCACAACATTCAAAATGATATAAAATGGTAACAACATTTCCTATTTAGTTCTGTTCTGGATACTCCAATCCCAATCTAAAGATTTGTTTTAGAACTTTAGGGATATAGACTTATAGTCTAGTAGACACGTTTTCTATACACAGTAGAATCTGGCCCAAGGCCAAGACTCAACCGACCACGAGGCATACTTATTTTAGCTACTAGTCTAATTTAAGCCCCGATTTCTATAATAGACAATAGTCGATCTAGCACAACCAGTTCCGTACTGTCGTACTGTTGAATTTTACCCTACCACTCTACCTAATAAATAATAGATCTATACGCATATCATTGCGTGTACGTGCGAGTACTTGGCACCTTGCACATCGAGGTTAATCCAGAGCAATATGAGCGTTAATTTCGACTCGCTATAAGTTTATCCAGTAAATAAAATTAACAGACTTACCTGAGAGAGGCTCGAGGATCCAGAATAATCCGGGAGATTGCTTTGAGAGGAAAAGGTACCGGAAATCCGGATAACCTTAAGCAGCGGCTGTACCCAGCTGTACAGTTCTAGGATATAGAGCAGCGCCAAATTACAGAGTTAAAACTCCCCACTTTAAATCACTTCCTGCTGATATACTACCAACGTAGCATTGATCCAGGATGTGCTTGATCCAGAACAGAAAACTATCCTCAAACCGGGCTCGTTTCAGTAGACACGCGCCGCGCGTAACGCACGCCAACTAACCGGCAGATCCCGAACAAGAACGTCTTTAAATCCAGATGATAAATCCTCAACGGAGACGGGTGTCTAACAGACGGTGAGCAGATTGAAGAGCTCCAGAGATTCGTTTTTATTCCGGATCTGAGAGACCAACTGGTGAAAGAACTTCACAATTCCCGGTGCTTTCTTGCTTGCTTTCACTACAGAACGCTCCTTCCGAGTGCTATATCCAGGCACCGTACAGCAAGCACGCCACGAGAATAAGACTCCAAGCAACGAGGACGTCTGTGAGCTATGTCTGAAATAATGTGCCTGTCTGTTTATCTGTCTGTCTCTCTGCCTGTCTCACTATCTCTAACTATTATGTCTTTTGCTCACACACGACCGGCAGCTAGACGAGATGCCCACTAACTACACAAGCTACAGACAGTCAGACAGACTGACTGACAGACTGAATGATAGAGGGCGGGGCTTGGGTGTAGACTTCTGATTGGCTGATAGATGAGAAGGCTAGTTATAGTGTGGATACGGGGCTGGTTATAGGGTGACTACGGAACTGGTTATAGGGTGACTACGGGCTGGTTATGGGGTGGCTACGGGGCTGGTTATAGTGTAGATACGGGGCTGGTTATAGGGTGACTACGGGGCTTGTTATAGGGTGACTACGGGCCGGTTATAGGGTGGCTACGGGCTGGTTATAGTATAGATACGGGGCTGGTTATAGGGTGATTACGGGGCTGGTTATAAGGTGGCTACGGGGCTTGTTATAGTGTAGATACGGGACTGGTTATAGGATGACTACGGGGCTGGTTATAGGGTGACTACGGTGCTGGTTATAGTGTAGATACGGGGCTGGTTATAGGGTGACTACGGGACTAGTTATAGGGTGACTACAGGGCTGGTTATAGGTTGATTATGGGGGCTAGTTCTATTGTGACTAAGGGGCTGGTTATAGGGAGACTACGTGGCTGGTTATAGGGTGACTACGGGCTGGTTATAGGGTGACTACGGGCTGGTTATAGGGTGACTACGGGACTAGTTACAGGGTAACTACGGGGCTAGTCATAGGGTGACTACGGGGATGGCTATAGGGTGACTAGGGGGATGGTTATTACGTGGATACGGGTGGAAAGGGACTGCTTATAGGGTGGCTACATAACTGGTTATCCAGTGGCCACATGGCTGGCTATAGGGTAGCTTCAGGACCGATTATAGGATAGCTATAGAGTGGCTATAATACTGGCTATGGTGTGGCTATGTGGCTAATTAAAGGGCAGCAACAGATCTGGTTACGAGCTGGTTACGGAGCTGGTTACAGGGTGACTATGGGACTGATAAAGGGGTTGTTACATGAATTGGTATAGTTATGGGATGGTTACGTTGCTGGTTCCATGGTGGTTACAAGGCTGGTTATATGGTGGTTACAGGGTTGGTTCTAGAATGGTTACAGGGTTGGTTCTATGGTGGTTACAGGGTTGGTTCTATGGTGGTTACAGGGTTGGTTCTATGGTGGCTACAGGGTTGGTTCTATGGTGGTTATAGGGCTGGTTCTATGGTGGTTACAGGGTTGGTTCTATGGTGGCTACAGGGTTGGTTCTATGGTGGTTATAGGGCTGGTTCTATGGTGGTTACTGGGCTGGTTATCTGTAACTAAGGGGCTGGTTATATGTTGACTACAGGACTGGTAATAGGGTACCTTAAGGGTCTGATTGATCTTACAAGTTACCACTCTGTATCATTAACAAAGCCAATTGTAACATCAACAATGTCCCCAGGTACAAACTACTTATTGTAGGGAGGGAGAGATTGCCAATAGTGGGAATATTGAAGGGGGGGGGTGCACTCAAATGGGCGAAACTTTGAGGGAATTCCTATGGAGAGCTAAAATGGGATTTTATCAAGAATGCATTCTTCCCTCAATCAACGCCCCCCCCCCCAGCATATCCAGATGTTTGTCTGGATATTTACACCTCGATGGCAGACGGCAGACTGAAGAAACACTATACGTCTCTGTATGAAAAACTGCTTCCCCTGATTCAACATCCTGAACAACCGTCCAGATGCTATAGGCACGAAAAATAGGTACTGTGCCTGTACTTTCTCTCACACACGCGCGCAAACACACACACACACACACACACAGAGAGAGAGAGAGAGAGAGAGAGAGAGAGATTTTACTCTATGGTGTGATAGAAAGAGTATGGCATAGTGTACCTTCGTGTACTCTAATTTGTACTCTGTACTCTTTTGGTGTACTCTAGTGTACTCTGAACTGATAGCCGGCACCAAATAAATCCGGTTGTAATTTTATCTCCACATTAAAATATAACGTCATAACGGGATTGTCTTAGCTCCTAGAACTGGCTTGGTGAGTCAGGATTTGGTGAGTCAAGTCTTGGTGAGTCAGGATTTGTTGACTCAAGTCTTGGTGAGTCAGGATTTGTTGACTCATGTCTTGGTGAGTCAGGATTTGGTGACTCAAGTCTTGGTGAGTCAGGATTTGGTGAGTCAAGCCTTTGCGAGTCAGGATTTGGTGAGTCAATTATTGGTGAGTTAGCGTTTGTTGAGTCAAGTCTTGGGGTGAGTCAGGGTTTGGTGACTGAAGTCTTGGTGACTTAGGGCTAAATATGTGATCGCGTTTGGATGACTCGGGGTTAAATCTGGATGAGTCAAAATTAGGTGAGTCAGGGTTGAGTGACCGGGGTTGAATGACTCCGAAAAGGGAAATTTCGATGTATTGGGGTGTGAGTAACTCAATGATTGGATGACTCATGAGATAGGTGACTCAGACCGACCCTCGGCGACTCAGACTGGTTGATGCCCGATCCAGTTCTTATTATTGGATGTCGACAAGATAGTGTGGCACAAACAAGGATGGCTTCTTCTAATCTAATTAACATAGATAACAATATCTAGACGACATCTAGACAGGTACAGATAACACTAGACGTCTAAGTAACGCCATCTAACATCTTAGACGCAGACAGGAGAAAACCGCTTCCCAACTATATATGTCTAACTATATATGTCTTCCAATGTTAACGAATACGATGATGATGATGATGATGATGATGATGATGATGATGGGTATACTAATATTTTTTTTAAATTTAGGGTGAGAATCACATCTGCGAAAATATTAATATAATATTCATTATAATTGGTAAAAAACTTCCCCCACCCAACTCATTATGCTAATTGGTATAATTCTGTCAACTGTTAATGAGCTTTCTCACCTCGGGTTGTATCCGGACAGTTATATGACCTTACATACTACCGACAAGGTCATGATGTCAGCAGCCCTAATCCTGTAATCCTCTTAATAAAGTCTTAGCCATCTCCGGATACGCTGATCCGGAATGTCAATAAATCCGGACATTTTGGCGTCTTCTTTTTCAGGATACAGCCGCGGCATAAAAATCCTTTTTCAATTATGTCCGAACACAATCCGGATTGTCTGTCGCGTCGGTATGCGGGGTCGGCTTTCCTTCGTCACATGTTCGGGATCTAGGATCCACAAACGCAGTCTTTGTGTCCTTATTCCACGATGTTAGTCATAACATTTGTCTGTGAGATAGCTCTCCCTGTGTTATCACGTGGTCAGGGATTCATCAAAAAGTTTATCATTCAACGTTTTGGCCTCGATATACCTCCCCCCTCTCTCTCTCTCTCTCTCTCTCTATATATATATATATATATATATATATATATCCACGGTCTATGTATCCGTCTCCCCCCCCTCTCACAGGCCCCTCTCTCTCTCTCTCTCTCTCTCTCTCTCTTGTGTGTGTATATATATATATATATATATATATATATATCCACCTATCCATGTTGCTGTCTATTCCTCCCCCCACACACTCTCTATCAGTATGTCTATATTCTTGTATCTAGGTGCATGTAGGTAAGTAAGTATATAAATCTGTCTGTCTGTCTGTCTGTTTTCTGTCCGTCTGTCTGTCTGTCTGTCTGTCTGTCTGTCTGTCTGTCTGTGATGTCGATTGTTTAAGATGACATGTGACTTATCACTGCAGCTCACCAGCATTAAACATGTTTGTTTATTGTCTGTTTATTTGTTTATTTGTTGTTTCCTTCAAGAAAACAGATGTCGCGGGGGGGGGGGAGGGGAGTGAGGGAACATTTATGATTATCTTAATAGTTGATGGTAAAACAAAATATAGGGAAAACCCAGGGGATTCCCCCCCCCCCCCAAAGATAAACGTTGACGGAACGGGTCAATCCTGGAAGGTATCTTATAAAGAATGGAAGGTCACCAGTAAACAATTGTTAAACGATGGAAGGCGAGAGGTAAACAATAGGTTTAACATTGGATAAGATAAGGGAAATAGTGGATAGGGAAGGTTTAACGAGAAACGATTAAACGTTATCGTTTGATATGAAGTGGTAAACAACGAATAACAATAGCTAACGAATGGGTAGGAAGGGGTAAACATTGGAGAGGCATAAGAAATAATTGAGAAATGGTAAACATCGATTAAAAACAGGCAGGAAATAGGCACACGTTAGTGACGCAATGGTAAACATTGAATAGGGCCGTTAAACAACGAAAAGGTAATAATTAATGGTAGATGGAAGTGATTACGATTACAGGTAAATAGGCAAATAAAAAATATTGATAAAGGCAAGCCATTCAGCTTCACCAGTGTTCTGGCTGTCATTGGTCGTGTTACTAACCATAGTGGCGTGCGTGTGCGTGCGTGCGTGCGTGCGTGCGCGCGTGTGTGCCTGTGTGCGTTATATGGCGGACTCCCTACACCTGGCCGTTGCCGTAAGCCAAACAGATAAAAACGATGAGCCCTATCGTTTACTCTTATCTCATTGAAATCGTTTAATCTTAAAAGCATCGGCTTCCCGCGCCAGAGGTTATCCGGTACACGACGTTTGTGACCACCCCAAGTCGTGCTTTGATTCCGGAATCAAAGGATCCCGAACAACAATATGGCTACTAGTGTGTCATTCTGGCAGTATTGTTTCGTCCAGCACTGTTGCAAATGTCTACGTTGTTGCTGTTGTTGCTGTTGTTATTGTCGTCGCTGTTTTTGTTGTATCCCGAAGACACTCATGTTGTACACTTGTTGTTGTTGTTGTTATTGTCGTCGTCGTTGTTGTTGTTATTGTCAGTTGTTGTGGTGGCGCCATTCGTCATTCTTGTTGCTGTTGGTGACAATTGTGTTGTTCTTGTTGTTGTGATAATGGTAGTGGTTGTTGTGGTATTTTATTGTTGTTATTGTTATTGTTGTTATTATTGGTGTTATTGCTGTTGTTGTTCATGGTATTCTTGTTGTCATTGTCGTTGCTGCTGCTGTTGTTGTTGAAGCTGTTGGTGACCGTGGTGTAAGACAGCCATTTTAGCTAAAAGCTCGGAATACAGCACACACGACTCGGTTAACACAACAACACCTGGAGGCTGAAATATGTTGCACAAATAATTATCGCGAGTAAATCGGATCCGAACGCAGAACCTCTCGATAACAAATTAACGACCCTACCTACTTCACGTGTCGATGATTTGAATACATAGGAATATAATACACATCGTAGTTCAGTACAACTGCTGGGCATCTGCGTATAATATCCTGAAACGAAATGGAATCACGGAGTCAAACATCAATTTTCTTAGAAATAATACTCCTGGAAAAAAATGGTAGTCGCATCCTAAACCCGATGACTACTGGCTGAGTTTCTTGGCTTTCTGTCCAAAATTCAGTACATAACTGTTTTGATTGTACACACCAACATACTGACAATGGCATAGCTTTACATCGAACAAAAACAGGCTCACTTTTATTGTCTGGTGGTAATATAAACGAGCGTTATGTCAATATATAAAGGTTATTTGTTATTTGGGTGAGTATACTACATCTCCATAAACATTAAAATGTGATATTAGGCCATGCCTTGACCTACTAATATGGGCATACGTCATCGTATATTAACATTTCTCGAGGCGGAGCAAAATGTTATTCCAGTTGGTGTGACACGTGAAGCCGGAGAATATAGGATCTTTGGGCCCAACACAGAATCTGGATCCTGGAAAACCGACTAGACTTCTACTACGCATATGTACTGGGCGTGGCGACCATAAACTACTCGGATTGACAAGTCAGGATCGCTGGAAGTCCTGCAGTACCCGGAACGCCGGTTGACGTCAACTTGCAAATGTCAATGCATGCAGACTAGGATGACCAGACGTCCGGCTTTAGAGCTGGTCATCCTCCATCCGGTGCCAACTTAACCCAGACCTCTTCGCATATTGTAACAGGACCCTAATTTCTCAGAAGAATGTCCAGCAATAGACCTATCGCACGATGACGTCAAAGACCAAAACAAACCAGGCGCGCTTTGCATTGTGGGATTTATAGGGGGTCCGCTGAGCGATAATACCGTGATAATCCCGCCATTTTAACCTTAAACGTCAATGTTCCGGACCTGTTATAATCATGCCAAAAACTAACTCCTGCGTACCGTATTGTCATGCCACTACTAAGCGATATAAACATTTAAGTTGGCATGTGTTGGCCGCGGGATGAAATGCTGAGATAGCGTTGGGTAGTTTTAATTCGAAATGACAATCTGCGAGTCAATTTTTTAAAATTATTATCAGTGTAAGGATTGACTGAAACAGTGAAAGGCGCAAATAAAGTGTAATTTACCAATATTATTATCCTTCAGATCATAGATAATAATATTGGTAAATAAAGTGCAATTTACCATATTATTATATCCATAAATAATAAATTAAATTTACCAACATACTGGACTCTATTCTTCTTCTTTTCGTTAAATATAATTTTAGTGTGATTTACTATGAACACCACATTTTAACAGTCTTTGTTATGTGCAGTGAATATTATTATACTATGGTTTACAATGTTGAATACCACACTTTATTATCATTTATAAAGTAGCAATAACGGACGATTAGCATATAGTTATAATCTGATTTTCAGTTTTAGAATACAATTGTTCAACAGTGCCGGCTTTTTCGGTGTCGAAGCAGCGTTAAACGGTACACAGAAGTTAGTTTTTGGCATGATTATAATGGCGGGATTATCACGGTATTATCGCTGAGCTGACCCACTATAAATCCCACAATGCAAAGCGCGGCTGATTTGTTTTGGTTTTTGACGTCATCATGATTCAGGCTTATATACAGAAAACTCTTAGCCAATGTATAAACAGTTCATGACAGGCTACCTTTGTATTTTTGAAATAAGGGAAGTTTTAGCACATGAACTTCAATTGAGTTAAAAAATAAATATTGATATTCACTTATTTACTTCTATGTAATAATAAAATATGTTTAATGCACTATGTGCGCGCGGCTGGGTGCGTGTGTGTGTGCTAAGTTGGTCCCTATGACCATGTCCTCCCTTTTGGAACACCATGTTCTCCTTTTTAGAAATGGCCATCCTAATGCAGACGTTAATGGACGATTGCTCGTTGTGTCTTCAAGCCCAAACTGAAACCAAAACATCAACTGATTCGTCGAGCTTAGTCCATGGAGAACGGAAATTTGCCCTGGCACGTCGCGATTCGTGTTTCTCCCTGTATATGGCAAAAGAAACGTGACAAGGAAGACAAAGGAACGTCTACTGGATCAGTTCGTCCAAAATAGAGTGACTACTGATGGTAGATCGGTTCATGTGTGATATACGTTATGTATCCATGGTTAACCAATGATGAATACCAGAGTGACAATTGAACAAAGTTTGGTACCTTGGGGCCGTGGTTTATATGGCAACAGCTTCCAGTACCAGAATGGCAATGCTCCTGGACATAGGACTCATCCGGGGACAAATTACCTTCCCGAGGAGTGAGTGAGCCACCAGATATGGCCAGCTTTATGTTCCGATCTGAGCCCCACGGAGTAATTATATGATGAGTTAGACCGTATACAGTCGGACGTAGGTCTGGTCAAACAACAAATCGGGGAAAAATAGAGGCGGCTCTCATTCAATGATGGAATGCCCTTCCTCAAAATACGCTTGATGACCTCGGCTGGATGCGAATGCCACTGAAGCCAGAGGTCTTGAAATGTGCCAAATTCCAGCACATTTACAACTGACATGTGTAGTTCGTATTTCAAGACGGAAACCGATTATTTTTATAAACATCACACTTCTCTAGTAATTCCTCCGCAGTTACGATTCAAATATTGTCAAATGTGATGAATCTATGCACTATTAATTTTATAGAATATTTGCACATTTCCGATGTGCAGCAATATTATGTGACCTGTATAACTGTCGTAATCCAAACACCGAGGTGGCGTCGTGAATCAACGCAATGGACGCTTCCGGTTTATTACCCACTCTTGAAAGTCAAGCCCAGGAAGGTCATTTAGCACGCCACAAGCTCAGTGAATTGGTGCTGACCTTCTGATAATTGGCGACCCTCATCGCGAGTTCATGATTTTAGATATTTTTATTTGTTTGTTTGTTTCTCTTTTCCCGATGGTGAGCTTACGGTGACTGATGACCTTCTTAAATTTGTTGACCTTCTGGTATTTGGTGACCTTCTGACGATTGCAGACGTTCTGACCATTGTCGATTTACGATTGGCCGACGACCGTCTGGTAGTTGGTGACCTCGTTGAAACCAATGTTCGTTGACCTTTCTCTTACTCGGCGAATTGCGTGTATACAACAACAAATTACCGCCATCCGTGAGAGTCCCCGTTTTATTACGCGGCCAATATGGCAGCCCGTATGTCGTAAAAGTGGCCATATTGGTAGCAAGCCGCTTTCAGGCTAATAAAAAACGAAACAAGATGGCGGGCCATCATACAAGAAGCCATTATAAAGAGCCTTGTTCCAATTAGTAGCTGTGCTCTATTGCCATACAATTCTCTCATCAGTCGCCATTGTAGCGCAGGTAATTGACGTCATCGGGACTTTAATCCTATAACGAGGCTATTCAGCCCTTTGTCAATGAATTCAGCCAATCGCGAGTGGCCAATATGAGGCGCCATCACACCGTTCAGTGATCACGGGTGCAGCTTCCCCGTTTATTGAGGCGGCTTTTACACCCTGCATATTTCTTTTTCTTTTAAGATTGCTGGCTCATGTGATAAAATAACAACAGACACGACAGAATCTGGTGTCAAAGGGGCGGGAATGACATAGAAAGACAGTAGAGGACAACCGGGCCAGACAGCGATCCTAGCGGTGGAGAATGGCGCGAAGCTCGCTGATTGGCCAAGGCCAACGATACGTCATATCATAGCGGCTAGATTTTTATGGGATCGTCTGCGTATCGCCTGTCGTACTTCCGGCTCGTTATGGTGGGTATGGCCGGCATACTGGTTGTGGGGGTTGGAGGTGGATGAGGGCTATTCGAACATCGGGACACTTAAACCACTTAAAGAGAGAATAAACCGCAGGAAACTGACTAAGTGGCTCGTGTTTGTCAGCCATTATGGCGCCCTCAGAAGGGGGCGCCACCGGTCGTAATACGGGCGTCGGTACTCCATTAAGGCGGATGTAGCCGGCCTCGGAGAATGAACGATTTCTCCATTACTCGGGTCCGGGATCCTTTGTCTCTCTATTCCTGCACATGTCTGTCATCCGCCATGATCCGGACGAGACAATATGGTGGTTGTGTCATCCGGAGATAGGCACGTGTTGTGATGTTTGTCAAAGAAGAGCGGATGAAGATGGATGATGACTCTGTTGACCTTCACCAATATTGACTACCCCCCATAGATGATCCCGCTGATGACGTCACCCTATAGCATACAGAGATGATCTCAATAATGACATTGATAGGGGATATAATTGTTGGAAGACTTTGACGGGAGACCTGGATCCTATTAAATGCATCCCGAATGACCTTAAAAAGAGATCCACACCCATTGAAGATCTAGTCTATGATCTTACGGATGCGGATGCGGGGGTTATTGATGCCGTTTGCGTTACCTTGATAAGACATGCAGATCCCAGTTTAAAGGCCAATCCAATGACCTTGCAAGGGTATGTGGATGCTTTTCTCCGCATTGACCTACACCTATTTGGAAGCTTGCTGCCGTAATGTTACAATGTACTTTTGGACACGCCCCATGATTCCCTTGCTGCTTCTGTCATGGAGGCTCAATTCCGGCTGTTTTGTGCCAACTTCCGGTCGTTCGTAAAGTGCTTGTTTTTTTGGTTTTGACATCCGGAAAACTCTGTATGACAAACTAGATGGATCGATTAGACAATGTGTTGTGTGTGTGTGCGTGCGTGTGTGTGCGTGCACGTGTGTGTATGTATGTATAAGTATTGTGTGTGTGTGTGTGTGTGTGTGTGTGTGTGTGTGTGTGTGTGTGTGTGTGTGTGTGTGTGTGTGTGTGTGTGTGTGTGTGTGTGTGTGTGTGTGTGTGTGTGTGTGTGTGTGTGTGTGTGGAACACCGAAACGGATGTAACAAGCTAAGACGTCTATGTTGAAATGAAGTATTGATATTTGTGACGTAATCGTCTTGACGATGAGCGATAATAGAGGCATCCGCCATAAGACAGCTGTCTATTATTATCTATATAGCGAGAAGATCGGATTATATCGCTATGCAATGATAATAAAGTAATGTAAATGTTGCTTTTTATCGTCTATCCTGGGTATCATCTTCACGACTATCTCATTACAATGGCACTGTTTATATTTGCCTGGCGTCATCCTGGTGCCATCATGGTATTTAATTATTCTACTGCCATCGCGGCATAATCATGGTGCCTTCGTGGTATAATCATGGTGCCATCGTGGTATATATATATATATATTATTATTATGGGCAGAGTAAATATATAATAATGGGTGGAGTGTGTGTATCATAATGGGTGGAGCATAGATATCTTAATGGGGTTAGTATAGATATAATAAACGCATAACTAAAGATATAATAATGGGACCAGCATATATAATGGTAATGGATAGATTATAAATATGATGATAGGCCGAGAATAGACATGCTAATGGGATTATTGTAAATATGATAATTAGATTATTATAGATATAATAATGGGAGGAGTGTAGATAAGATAATGTGATCTAAGTATGTAAAAACATATTAAACGATCTATAGATATATCTATGTTATCATATCACTTCAGATATAAACATATTAGGTCTCTTTCTATATAATTTAAAGTTCATCTCTAAATATTTAAACGTGTATATATATATATATATATATATATATATATATATATATATATATATATATATATATATATATATATATATATAATATATTATATAATTTTATTAATAATCTATTATATAATTTTATATACATCGTCTTTTAATAATTATTAGTTATATTAAAAAATTATTATTATAATTATTATTATTATATTATTATTATTATTATTATTATTATTATTATTATAGCTACTACGACTACTACTACTACTACTACTACTACTACTACTACCACCGCTACTACATCTACTACAACTGGTATTAGTAGCAGTAGTAGAAGTTATTGTTATTTTTGTTATTGTTATTGTGTAAATTGGCTATTTATTTACGAACATGTGACGTGTTAGATTCGCAACTCGCATGTGTGAGGTGACATGTGTGACGTGTCATGTCTGTCGTGTCATATCTGATATGTCATGTCTGGCATCTCAAGTTATGCGTTCCACTACTTAACCCTAACCTCCTGACTCTCTACAAACAGCCCCCCCCCCAGCCATTATCATATCCTTTTACTTGTCCATACCCCCTTCTGTCTATCACAGATCATCATCCACTTATCCTACCCTTGTATGATATCCCCCCCCCCCCGTCAGATTCACTATTATCAACAAACATCCAACCCCCGACCCCCACTACATACCCACATATCTCATTAATATGACGGTCCCTGGAAGCGTGTGATGCCTGGGGTAACCCAGTCACTGCGGGGCCCCATTAACGCGTGGTCCAGGGCAATTTGTAGCACCCAAGGAACTGTCTCAGCACGAAACCCCCTAAAATCACACCCCGCCCTCATCCACAATATATTCTCCTATGTACTACCTCTAACTGCCCTCAAATACTCAAACCCTGGCCGTCCTTCTCTAAGCTTGAACTCACGAACTAAATTACTCCCTCACGGACCAACCCCAACCCCCCATTCTCTTCCCAACCCCCTAACCCCGTCCGTCTATCGTCCATAAACTCTGACCCACCCCCACTTTATAATACCCCCTTAGGTTATCAGCGAGTTGATTTAATCTTACACCAACAACAGAAAACCGGAAGTTCTTCTCAAACGACAGAAAACCAATACTTCCGGATAGCTCCCCTGGGTGATTATATTGATTGCTTCACCCAACCGCAATACGGCTACATATGTCCAGTTACTCAACTTTACCCAGCTGGTACAAAATAATGTGGGTCCAGTTATATAGCCTAACTGTACTGTTCCACGTCAATGTGCGCCTTCCCATCCAATCTTACCCAGCGATTAAATGTTACCAAGCCTTACCCAACTTATAAACGTTGATCTTACCTGGGTTCTCTTAGTCACTCTTAAATCATGTCTATATATATATATATATATATATATATATATATATATATATATATATATATATTGTTAATTATCCAGAATTACCCTTTATGTTACTCACTGTCTATTCACCCAGGCACCCTTTTAACCCAGTCACCGTATTACACGTTTCAGCAAGGTACCCAGTTTAGCCGGTGCAGCAAATCATTCGGTCATACTGAAAGTCACTTCACCCAGTTAGAGATACCAGCATGTCGTTGAGTTAGTCACTCATTTCACCCACCCAGTAACCCATTACAACTCTGTCCGTCCAGCATAAGCTCACCCAGTTACCGACTACCGATCGACCCAACAATATCACACCCACAAACCGATCTATCCACCCACCCACTCACCCACTCACACACACACACCCACCCATTCACCTACCAACTTACCAATTATTTATACTCCTTGGCTCTTTATAGCATTACGTCAATCGACAAGGCATTTCATTGGCTTACTTCAGCAGCGTCACTTTCCACGGAAGTGACGAATTAAGATGGCGGCTGTCTCTTTGGCGTAAGAAATCTGCGAGCATCGGGCGAAAAAACAAACTGGTTAACAATCAGACCGTCGGATCGGTAATACAGGAAGTTGGGTACTCAGCCAGCGTCGGTGGGGAGGGGCGGGATGTAGCAATTCCGGAGTAAAGATGGAGAATAAAACGACAATGACGTCATTAACACGTGACCAGGCATAAAGTGGCAGATATATTGCAGGAAGCGATGGTAATCTGGCGATCAACACGTGACCAATCCGCCGTCATCGATCGCTCTCCATCTAACTATCGCTAATACTATCGGCGGGTCGGTCGTATCTGCCGAGGAGTTCCACGGAAATCCGCCGCGCAGCTTCCGGTCCCGTACGCGGCGACGACTTCCTGTCGGCCGCCATCATGTCGGCTAATGAATTGAGCTCGGAGTCTACTTTATGTCGGCAGATAATTGCCAATTAGGGATTTAGGACGAGTTTCTTTCGGCCTCGGCGGCGACCTCGATGACGCGGGCACCGTTTTGCCATCCATGTTCCCAAATGATTTGTAGTTCGGTCGAGAGCGGGCCGAGAGCGGACCGTCGGCGGGCTGACAGGGGGTTATTGCCGTATAGGCCGTGACCGGATGGTGGCTGATTAATGGACGACGCTAAGTGCTCTGTTTGTCATCTTGATCTTCCTTTTTCCATCCAAGTCGATATGGAAGATTATAGGGACGACATCTGAGCCGCACGTAGTACTACTATGTAGAACCAACCGTAAATGGTTCTAAATAGGAACGATTAGGGCCGAGATTGAAGCCACCACCGTTCGATAGGTTTGGATTAGTGTAAGCCATCCATGGATCTATATGGAACCTCGTAACACGTCGTATGAAACCATATAGATCCCAACGTCATAATGAAATGTTTATAGAATATTCAAAATTTAAGAATGAAACAATAGAAGTACCAGTTTGGGAATAGCCTAGAATTCGATCATGTAGCCGTATACATCTTACATATGAAGTGTTCTGGATTTCTGGTCTGGAACCACTTAATGGTCATCAGGTTTGAATTTTTCCTTCTTGCTTTACTGTGGGACCAAACCGGCATATATTTAGTGTTGTGACTATCCGGATGTATACGATCTGTCAGGGTTCTAGTATGAGACTATGGAACCTTTAAGACGTGTGCATAGATCTGCGAAGTACCCGACACGCCACCTCTCCAACCTTCATCCTCCCCCCCCCCTTCGCTCCGATAACTGATTAGAAATAGGAGCACGAACCAATATATATGGAACCATTTTATTTAGTGTGACTATCGCTAACTAACGTCCACTCATTATTGGGACTAATAGCGGCCATTAATTCTAATGGAATTGTTCCCCGGTGGATTGATCCCCATCCACATCGCCCATTATCGCTCATGACGATACAATACCGGACAAGCGATCGCAGTTTCTGGGTTCGCTACTGCCTACAGACCGGAACCAACGATCCCTAGATGGACGTCGTGGCCACAATCTAGATCCCCCCCCCCGTTATACACGTCGCTGTAATCCAATTGGTCGGGACGCCGGTGAAGTCTCGGCGTCCCTTGGGCTATAAAACCACTTCCGGTTAGCCTTTCCCCCCCACACCTGGCCGTAGTTCTGACATTATCCGCTAGGCGGTACAGATTGACGTCGGCCCTGTCGCCATTTTGCCCCTGTAATACGTCATATTTATGTCTGCTCTCCGCCATTTCAGAAGTCGCGAGGGGAAATGGCCAATTTTCGGCCACGGACCAAGAGTGATGACTTCCGGTTCGCGGCGGAAGCAGGCCACGTGACTTGTCGGCCATTTTGCATCCGATACAGACGGATGTTTCTCTAATGGACAGATAAAGAGTTCTGTGGCGTTCTTTGTTGTAGGTTTTGTTGTTAACGTTGTTATTGTTGTTGTTTTTGTTGTTGCTGCTGTTGTTGCTGTAATATTAGCAGTAGTAGCAGTATTTGATGTTGTTGTTTTTGATGATGTCATTCTTGTATTTTTATTGCAGTAGTAATAGTAATGCCGTTTTTGTTGTTGTTCGTGATGTATTGATCCTGTTGCTGCTTCTACCTGTTGTTTTTGTTGTTGTGTTACTGCTATTGTTGTTTTTGTTGTTGTTGTGATACTGCTATTGTTTTTGTTGTTGTTGTGATACTGCTATTATTGTTTTTGTTGTTGTGATACTGCTATTGTTTTTGTTGTTGTTGTGATACTGCTATTATTGTTTTTGCTGTTGTGATACTGCTATTGTTTTTGTTGTTGTTGTGATACTGCTATTGTTGTTTTTGTTGTTGTGATACTGCTATTGTTGTTTTGTTGCTGCTGTTGTTGTCGTAATTGTTTACGATTACGTTGTACTTGCTATTGCTAAAGTAGTTGTCATATTAATATAAATAGCGGTAGTATTAGTAGTAGTAGTTGTTGTTGTTGTTATTGTCGTTTGTTGTTGTTGTTGTTGTTGTTGTTTTATTGCTATTTGCTGCTGTAATAATTATAGTTTACTCTTTGCCTAAATGATTAACCCACACCTACCTGCACGATTGTATAAGCATGATCGCATTTTCAAATGTGCGCGCGAATCTGCCTAAGTGTACATACATAGAAATGTGATCTGCATATAATCAATGATATACCAATGCAAACAGATCTACAGGTGTGCTAAGATGTATCGATCTACATAGATGTTTAAAGCTAGATAAGAATGATAGACAAACACGTGACACAGAAAGGGCGATAATCGGCTAATAAGACTGATGTTTGCCGACCTTGACACAACCGTAGTATTTTGACCTATATTGACCTGTCCCATCTAGTCGTGTAAAAACAGACCCCCCACTCCACCGCCACACCCGGAAGGATAGAGAGAGAGAGAGGGAGAGGGGGAGGGGGTGTAAGACTCTTGAACGCGCACATTGTGCAAGACTAATCCCCTAGCAAACATTACAAGCGTCACATTTCTCCATTTGATGGCACAATATAGATACCAGCATAGCATCATCTACATGCCACACACACACACACACACACATACACGAACGCATGCACACACACGGAGTCACACACGCACGCAAACACACACACGCACAGTCACACACGCATACACATAAAGAAAGAGCGAGCGAGCGAGAGAGAGAGATACGCTGATACACACACATTCGCACACGCAGTCACAGACACACACGCGCGCGCGCGCGCGCGTGCGCCCGCAGACACACACACACACACACACACAACTGACATTTATCAGTTAATATATCAATACACAAACAATTTCCGGCTCAATCGTCATTATATTTCCTTACAACGACACTAGAGAAAATGATTGACCTAATTTATTGATGTCACATTCAACAGGTAGGATGATTCCCTCTTTGTCTAATTGCTCCCCTCCCCCCCCCCCCCCCACGCGATATTCGGTTCTCCGGTATCCATGTTGCTCTACAACAAAAGAACGTCCCGCTTTAATCTAATGGCCATCAGAGAAACAAGATAATAAGATACATCAAAGAGATAATCATATCACGTAACTTATCAGGTATCTGAGGATAGATAGCCTTTGCGACGATGAAGATGATGATACAGGTAAAAACGTCATCAGATGGGAAAGAACCCCCATCACTTGGGAAATTATTATTATAACGCGTAACCAGTGTTAGGTGGTCAGAATTTAATGTTCGGCATCATCGTAGTCATCATCATCATCATCATCATCATCATCATCATCATCATCAGCATCATCATCATCATCATCAGAACAACCTGAAATGGTAAAGAAATGCCAAGTCGCAAAAACATCAAACGGCAGCAGAACTTGCTAAATGCCAAATAACAAAATAAAAATCATACAATACAAAACAACTCAACACCGACAGCAGCATTCTTATTAACCGATATTTCATTATCTGTCAACAAGATTATTAGTTCCCAAACAATAAGTTGGCTGATGACCACTATCAGGTTCAGTCCACTCAGCTAAACCTCAGTATCAGGTTCAGTCCACTTAGCTATGCCCCAGTATCAGCCTCAGTCCACTCAGTTATACCTCAGTATCAGGCTCAGTCCATTCATCTATGCCTCAGTATCAAGTGCAGTCCCCTCATCTATACCTCAGTATCATGCCCAGTCCACTCAACTAAACCTTAGTGTCAGGTTTAGTCTACTCAGCTCTACCTCAGTAGCAGGCTCAGTCTACTCATATATGCCTAAGTATCATGTTCAGTCGACTCATCTATACCTCAGTATAAGGTTAATTCCACTCATCTATACCCCAGTATCAGTGTCAGTCCACTCACTTATACCTCAGTATCAGCCTCAGTTCACTCACTTATACCTCAGTATCAGGCTCAGTCCTAAACCTTAATATCAGGTTCAGTTAACTCATATTTACCTCAGTAGCAGGCTCAGTCTACTCATCTATGCCTCAATATGAATCTCAATTCACTCATCTATGCGTCAGTATCAGACTCAGTCAACTCATCTATGCCTCAATATTAGGTTCAGTCCACTCATCTGTACATCAGTATCAGGCACAGTCCTCTAATCTAAACCTTATCAGGCTCAGTCCACTCATCTATTCCTCAGTATAAGGTTTACTCCACTCAGTTGTACCTCGGTATCAGGTTCAGTCCATTCATCTATACCTCAGTATCAGATTCAGTCCATTCAGCTAGAACCCTGTATCAAGATTAGTCCACTCGGTAAAATATCAAAATCTGGTTCAGTCTAATCAGCTGTTAATCAATATTCGACGTCAAAAAATATTTGACTCAGTCCAGTCAGACGTCAAACAATATTTGACTCAGTCCAGTCAGACGTCAAACAATATTCATCACTTCATCAATATAGTTATTTATACCAAAATAAATAACATACAATAAATTGAAACATAAATTACAATTTACTTACATTTGAATAATTATTTTGTGTTATAACATAATAATTTGAATTAATGTTTTTTTTTACGATTTAATAATAATAATAATAAAACTAATTATAATAAAAATAAAAATAATAATAATAATATTATTATTATTATTATTATTATTATTATTATTATTATTATTATTATTATTATTATTATTATCAGTATTATTATTATTATTATTATTATAGATATTATTATTGATTTTACTTTTTATTATTAATGTTATTAATAAACAGATTTTTTCTTCTTCTATGTTTGGGTGGAATCCTGCAAATACTATAACAGATCCGGAATTCCATTAGTAGTATCCAGATGAGCTGATGAAGGATTTGTAGCTAAGATGTTTCTGATTATCAACTTAGCTCAGGTCCTACAGCATCAGTCACTGACATTAAAGGTCACTAGTTCCAGCTTAATGGCGGCTTGTAGACGATTGAATGAGTTAGTTCATTCTCAGCTAAAAGTTAACATAAATATATTCCTCCCCCTCTCGCTCTCGTGTGTGCTTGGGGGGGGGGGAAGCGTGGTATGTTTGTATGTATGTATGTATGTGTGTGTGTGTTGTGTGTGTGTGTGTGTTGTGTGTGTGTGTATTATATATATATATATATATATATATATATATGTGTGTGTGCGTGTATTGTGTGTGTGTGTGTGTGTATTTGTTTGTGTGTGTGTGAAATGATTGATATTTTATGGCCACTGTTGTGCACATGGTAGGCTAAATGGGCCGAACGACCTCCAAAGGTATTGAAGCGAAGTCAAAGATAAAACATCCTTCAGATATAGCCACGCCGATATTCGAACTCTGGTGGTAGTGATCTGTGGTCCAACACGCTACCAGTTAGACCACGCCCGTGTGTGTGTGTGTGTGTGTGTGTGTGTGTGTGTGTGTGTGTGTGTGTGTGTGTGTGTGTGTGTGTGTGTGTGTGTGTGTGTGTCTCATTGTGTGTGACCAATGCTGAACTAAAATAAACGTTTCACATTAGGCTTATGTATAATTCAGCCATAAAAAGGCAACATGCGAGATCGATAAAGTAGAAACTGTTAGGATTAAACACCTCCAGCCAGTATAACCACCTTAAGTCCTATATTGCTAAGTTTCTGGTTATTAATTTCAAAAAAATATAATTTATATTTAAAAATATTATTATTACTGTTGCTATTATTATTATTATTATTATTATTATTATTATTATTATTATTATCATAGACTATACTTCCCAAGCCCTGTGGTGATCCACAAAAGGATCTGGTCAAACTCCAGACTTAGGATCTTAGCAACCTTAACATAGTTGAAGATCAAAATGCGCATACCATTGTTTACTCAGCCTCCTCCTACCTCTGTCCATTCAGCCTCCTCCTACTTCAGTCTACTCAGACTCCGAATTCCTCAGTCCATCCAGTCTCAAAATTCCTCAGTCCACTCGTCTCCACATAACTCATTCCCCTTAGCCTGCCTTTATATCTGTCCCCTCAGCCTACACATACCTCAGCCCAGTCAACCCTCACATACCTGATCTCGCACAATCTCAACATACCTCAGTCCACTCAGTCTCAAAATAACTCAGTCCACTCAGTTTCCACATATCTCAGTCAACCATCACATATCTCAGTCCAGTCAATCGTCACATATCTCAGTCCAGTCAACCGTCACATATCTCAGTCCAGTCAATCGTCACATATCTCCGTCCAGTAAACCACCACATATCTCAGTCCAGTCAAACTCTACATATCTCAGTCCAGTCAACCATCACATATATCAGTCTATTCAACCTCCACATACCTTTATTTCCCACAGTAACATAACATTAGAACTCCACTACTTAACCCTACAATAACACGTTATGCCATCATAACGTATCATGAAGATATAAAAACGAGTGTTTTACACGTTTAGTGGCTCGTCTTAGAATTATAATGAGTCCAGCCGTAAATGACCATTAAATATAAATTATCTTGTAAAGTACACTCTTCTTTTGATAGCCAATTACAAAGGTCACCGATAGCCAATTACAAAGGCTAAATGAATTACGAGCATACCTTTTCGTGCTTTTTGAGGGTTTGTTTAATATTTGTCAGCTTTGATTTTGTTGAGCATCGACTTCTTCCTGTTGAGTCAGAGATCTAGAGTAAATAATAGCGATTTTCTAAATATATATTTATATATTATTCTATACAATAGGTAAAGCATTTAGTTATTTACCTTCATTACCATTTATTATTATTATTATTTTTATTATTATTATTATTATTATTATTATTATTATTGTAGTATTGGTATCCTAATTTACCATTGAGATCCTATAACCTGTATATCCCCATCATTCTCTAAATACAAAACACTAACTAGTTATATAACTTATCTGATGTTGTCATAAAGGGGGTTTTACGTTAGTATCAACCCCGTCTGTGACGAGGGAACCTACCCATGGGAGGGGAGGCCCATTTAGACAGACAGTCTCACTGATAGCTTCCAATGCGACCCAAAACGATCGGTGTCAGCCGAGTGGTTTCCGGTTTAGAATAGACGAAGTTCAGGCGTAAATCGTGCCAGTAACAATTGTGTTAAAGGTGTCACTGAGTGCGGACTCTCCAACAGACGAGATGTTAGCTCGGTCTACTAGACTCGGACAACAAGTAAAGGTTAATGTCCAGACTACCGAAACATTTGGCTTACAAATATAGACTAACACCAGTCAACGGGCACCCCTCTCTCTCTCTACCGCTCTTATTTCGCCTCCCTCCTCTCTCTCTCTCTCTCTTATTTCGCCTCCCTCCTCTCTCTCTCCCTCTCTCCGCGACGAGGCCACCTGTCCGTAATCTGTCTTAACTGTCCGTCATCGTTCGACATTAGTTTTAGCACAAAGTTCTCTTTTTTGTTTACAGTTTTGTTTACAAAACGGTTCCTTCTTCCTCCTCCTCCTCTGATTGACCTCCATTATATTTTAAGATTTAGGTTGTGATATATGTTGTATAACATGAAGAAGAAAGGAAAACTTCGATTTAAAAGTGGAATGCTTTACAGCAAATTCGTTTAAAGCACTTTTAATACAATTATTGATACTACTACTACTACCACCACTACTGCTGCTGCTGCTGCTGCTGCTACTACTACTACTACTACTACTACTACTACTGCTACTACTGCTGCTGCTGCTGCTACTACTACTACTGCTACTGCTACTGCTGCTACTACTACTACTACTACTACTACTGCTACTACTGCTGCTGCTACTACTACTACTACTACTACTACTGCTACTACTGCTGCTGCTGCTGCTACTACTACTACTACTATTACTACTAGTACTATTACTAGTTATCCGGGCATAAATATAATTGATTTCTCATTCCATATAATGAAGTAGTAATTTTTCTTCATTTTTAAGCGTTAAATAGTTTTTAAGTGTTTACTTAGTAATTAAACAAATAATAGTGGGCGTGTCCGGGATGTTACATGCTAATTTGCAAGGAGTCTATCAAAAGGGTGAACTGATCTGAAGCACCGAGGTCAGTCAGTGTGTGTGTGTATCAGTCCCTGAAAGTAATCAGATTAACCGTTTGCCAATAGGAGGCTAATATGATCGATAATTCGGGATCGCAGTGAGTCTCCTCCTCGACACGAGTTCGAGTATCTGTCGTAATACGACCTTCGACGTCATCTCGTAAACATCCCCCAGTCATCTGATGGTAAATGTTATCTTCATTAAGTCAGCTACGGCGAGCTGAACGGACTGACGGGACTTAAAGCGATGATATGATATGATATTTCAAGGGGATCAAATAACAGCAGCACCTGAAGTGGTATATGAAGACTGACTCGAAGAAAATGAACGCCGTTTGACATTAATTTCCAGCATTAAAGCATTTCGTTGGTGGCTATATTATATATATATAATAATTGTTTTTGAGTGATTTTAATAACAATTACTTTTATTAGTCACTCTAGTACTTATATCAAGCTAGTTATACATAAAACACGTGTTTTGTGGGTCGAAAACTTACTTTTGTTTTGTTTACACCGATCTGTTTGAGCAGGCCACCACGTGGCTAATTAATTATCCAGCAGAATATGCACGCATGCGTAGTGCTGATACGTAGAAAATAGTGACCTTCTAGACATAAGCGAACAGAAATATATCTAAACACGCATATGTTGATGACGTAAATAAACAAATGTTTCCGCAGAACTTGCCGTGTTGTTAAATGAATAATATATATATATATATATATATATATATATATATAGATAGATAGATAGATAGATAGATATAGATATATGAGCATTCTTTATATAGCACGTGATTGTTGTCTGGGATCTGACAATTTACCTGTAATAACAATATACACGTAATATAATGTCTTACTGATGATATAATTGTCTTACAATTATTATTATTTTTATTATTATTATTATTATTGTTATTATTATTATTGTTATTATTATGATTGTAGTTTCTAGTTGTTGTTGTGGTGGTGGTGGTGATTGTTATTAGTATTATGATTATCATTGTTGTTGTTGTTGTTATTGTTGTTGTTATTGTGGTTATTAATATTAGTAGTAGTAGTAGTAGTAGTAGTAGTAGTAGTAATAGTAGCAGTAGTACTAATGCTGTTGTTGTTGCTGTTATTGTTGTTGTTAATTCCTTTCTTACCGCTGTAGTTGCTCTAGGTTTTGTTATTTTGATTGTTGCTGTTATTGTTATTATCATTGTTATTGTTGTTACAGTCGTCATTGTTGTATTTATTGTGTTTATTGGTGTTAGTTGTTATTGTTATTGTTGTTTATTTTATTAGGTTAAGTACTAACATCAGTCACTGTTCTAGTAAGTTTTTCTTGTAATGTAAGTCTAAATAATGTAAGTAATCCTTACAAAACCGAGGCGACGTAATAATAAATCACCGGTACATACATTACTAGTAGAAAATAATGTAAGTCATCCCACCATTGCTCTGCTAGCCAGATGTTGCAGACTCTGTTCACTGTCAATAAGCGACATCTGTAGGCAATAGGACAAACTAAATATACAGAGTGCTGGTAAACATCTGGAGAGAATTACGGGGTACGTCATTGTCCATTGACTTATGGGCGCCCAGTTCGAGACACGGGCACCTAGATGGGCAACATGGGCGCATAATGGGATACATTCAGACGGACAGAAACATGGACGAATAGACGGATGAACCCAAAACACGAATGGGTCAATGCAAACTTCGGGTAAATGGATTGATGGATCAGTGGGTAGGTAGTTCGCTGGGTGGATGAACGGACGAGGAGATGCATGGGGAGTGGGGGGGGGGGTATGGCATGAAGGGGAGGGGGGGGACACCTGTCATTTTTAGAATATTCATCAGAATGGCGTGAACCAATTCATTAAGAAACTTCACGTTAATATGTTGTTGTCATGGTAACCCAATACGTTATCTATCAATATTAGATATCAATATGGCGGAAGTGATCATGTTTATTTATTGTGACTCATCCGTGATTATCACCTCTAATTATTATCTGTCATCATCATCATCACCATAAAATGTAATCTCAGTTATCAAAGAGTGTTACCTGAGTTATGTTGTGTTCTCTCTCTCTCTCTCTCTCTCTCTCTCTCTCCGTGTGTGTGTGTGTGTGTGTGTGTGTGCCTGTTCACCCATATTTAGAGAAGCCCTAGATCGATATATATATATATATATATATATATATATATATATATATATATATATATATAATTATAGCGAAATGCAGTTTTTTACTGGTATTGGCAACTTCAAATGAGGGAGACGCATATGGTCTGTAATTTATAGCTTCCCACGGAGACTAATTCTAAATAAATTTAGAATAGAATGCATGTTCGGTGAAATACATACTATAGTATATATATATATATATATATATATATATATATATATATATATATATATATATATATATATATATATATAATCAGAAAGAATAACAAGCGGGGAAGAAGGATATACTTTTATTTTTATTATATTTATATTATCATATGTGAAGCGTTGCCGTTTTTGTAAGGTGAAAGATGAAACATCTTTCAGACATCTGTAAATCTGGATTTGAACCCAGCTTGTAGACGTCTATGGGCAACCGCTCAACCAATTAGGCCACAGAAAAGCCCATAGGGAGATATGGAGGGAGGGGGGTTAATGTAGGAAGACAAAGATATCGACTGTGTACATTATATTAAAGTGTACCGGGAAATTATCATTTCCCATTAAAACATAAATGCTTTTGTTGACAGTGCCTAATGGGTGTTTGAACTAAACATAAACACTGTCAGACTAGTATCGCAACACGGCCATAATACTGTCGCGACAAAGTCACAACAATGTCGCGACGTCGTCATAACACTGTCGCGACGTCGTCATAACAACGTTGCGACACTGTTGTGACATTGTCCCGACAGTGTCATAGAACTATCGTGACACTAGTCTACTATTGTCCTGTTGGTATTGTCCTGTAAATGACATCTCGTTGTCACGATACCGCTGTAACATAATCCCATCAGGGACATGTTACTGTCACGACACTGTTGTGACATTGTTCCGGGGAGGGGGGGAGTATCGTCGTATTATTGCTGTGTTAAAACAGTGCCGTAGCCTGTCAGAGTTATGTAATGACATCACGGAGGCGATGGGCTGCCTGCGAACTCCGTCATAGTGCTGTCATAATGCTGCCATCATAATCCATTGATCTACTATCCTAACACCGTCATAACCGGTTAGAATATAATACTGTCGCGATGTCCCGTCACTGTTACGACGATGTCACAAAACGGCTATAGCACTGTCGTAAAGTCGCACGACATTTGCTCGATACAGTTCCAACACTGTCCCATTACTGTCAGAAAATATCATAATACTGTCATGACTTTGGCTATAAGATCAGTACCGTAATCACTTCTCAGAAGCTGACAAACAAAGACAGTCGTGTTCCGGATCCATAATGTTCCCTGGAAGCCGCGGTTCAACACCTGATCTGGGGTCTCTCGCCGTATAGTCCCTGGATAGTTATAGAATCCCGCTTAATTTCCTGAGTAATTTTTTCTTTCTTCTTTTCATATTGATCCAGATGTGTGACGACGATTGCCGACAGATGGCGCAACTAAACATAATCTTCGGATTGTAAACATTACGGGCCGGTACGACGTGTAAACAAGTTCGTCTGTTCCAGAAACTAACTTCTGCCTGGGTGTGTGAAAGCCCACCTGCGAATGACGTCATGCACACATGATCGAAGAACACGTGATGCCGGACTGAAGTTACGTGGCCCAGAGTAGGATCTATAGATGCTATCCAGATGAACGTGGACGCCGGACGTGCTTTCATCGGCTCCGGAACATAACTGGATTAGATATTTTTGTTCGTTGTTGACACGTGGAGTTAATTAGCGTCCCTAACTTGGACTCCTTACGTAAAGGCATCCGGACTAGAAGTCAAGGTCGAAAGTGGCCGCAAAAAATCCTGATTATCCAGATGCTGGACACGTTCGACCACCAACTAAATGTGCACGTATTCTGCATGGATACTTAAAGTGCACGATACTTCCTTAAACAGGATTTTTTTTAATAAGTTGAGAATAATTAGCTTTATTTGGGGATTTAATTTATTCCGCATTATTTAAGTAAGTTTTCAATTCTTATTGTTTATAACCATTAAATTAAGCTTTTATAACACCGAACATTATGATCCGGAACAACGTATTTTCCACATGTTCTCGGGATTCTTTTGATACATTGCGACCTTGACCAAGCCGTAACTGTGCACGTTGTTCTTTCTGAGACTTCATATTGGCGCCGAACGCAGTATGCCCCGAGGGAAGTATATTATGGCGCTTGTTTGTACAGTTTCGTAAAGTTGTTGGCCTTGAGTGGCTTCCGAAGATATTAGATTAGCGATGATGAATTAGAATGAGTGAGTGAATCAGTGAATGAGTGTGAGTGGACGCTGTGGTGAGTAACCACGGATGGGCCTAAAAAGGTCAGCTAGTGTAGATCCAATATGTGGGAAGACTCAGTAGGTCTAATCAAAACCACAAACAAGTGGTTGGTGATAAAAAAACCTCAATAAAATTACTTTATTCCGGCCATAAACCTGATTTGGGTTGCAGGCATCGCACCCGCACCCCCCAAATATGAAACATAATCCACCTCTTATACAAAATCCGCCCCTAATATATAATTTTCTAAAATTCTATTATAACCAGGTTACTGGATCAAGGTATATCCTTATAACTTCCCTCAAATAGTTTTGTTTCCCATAAACTCCTAAATATCGAGTACCCTCCAAAAATTAATTGCCCTCTAGTCCCCTTCCCTTCGTTTAACACAGATATCGTCTCATCCCCTTCTTTTAGCTGGTCACAACCCAAAGGTACACTAAATAATATTATATCCAAAGTATCTCACACATTCAAATACCTCGTGAAGCGCACCTACATTCCCACACTACCTCAGCACCCCAAAACATCCCGCAAGCTACCAACATAAAACTCGCGTAGAATTCCTCTTAGAGACACTTCACAAACTAACTTCAATCCGGGCATCCTACAAAACTCCTAACCCAAACACCATACGAAAATCCCTTCCTCAACTAACTTATGCGTCTCGAGTTGTATGCAGTTCACTCACAGGATTAACGCCACACCACCCTGCCATAATCACCACCAATTGAGTATGTTCTACCCACCATCCATGCACCCACAACCCAGACACCTGCCTACGTCCCTGACCCCCCCCCCCCAACTTCCACTCAATACACAATGTGCTCTACACAACGCGATCGTCTGCTGCAAGATGGCCATTCACCTATTCCCGCATTTTCCTCTAGTCAACATGGCGGTCCAGCAACAAATATCTGTCCATAGTTCATTATCGACAAGAAATCTCTAAATTAAACGCGTTTATCGCCTGACTAGGCGCCATTTTCTGCGAAAACGAGCCGAACTTAATGACATCAGCCTGCCACCAATCAGCGCACCGCTCTAAATCACGTGACGCCCTCCTGGCTGGCGCCATCCCGGATCAACTATTGGACGGGATGCGATGACGTCACGCGAGGGCAAGAAATGAAGGCAGGTCACGTGGTTGAGCATGGACAGTTGAGTATGTTATAATGTGTGTACTGGGAGACGGATTTGGGTATGTGTGTTTTTCGCGGGGTGATGATTAACCCGGATTTGACCACAGCTTGACCTCGCCGGTGTCTCCAGAATTAGCATCCGCTTCCGGAGCCAATCGTCAGTATGCACAAAATTGGCTCACCATGCTCCGGAAAAGTTTCAGCCGGGCTCCAGATTGTATGCCACTGAGGCCGTTGATTCGATTTAGCGCCTTGTTTCCGCTTCCGGCGGCGCTGATCACGTCCAATCTGGCCTACCTTGCGGGTCACTTGTCCTCTAGGTCACCTATAAGTCCGGCATAAAATAAACAACGCCAATAAGAAACATGGCGGATAAAACATCCGCACCATTCCGCTCGGATCAATCGTCTCCGATATAACCGACAAGCCAATCAGAGGTCACGTGACACCGAGGCGAAGTGAACTTTTGCACTGTACCGATTGACCCTGTTTTTGTCATCAATTATCGCGTTAATTAGACGGATACTTCACCTTCCTAATTATTCACCATTCTGCCTAATTAACATAACCTCGGTAACTAGGGATCAGTACTCAAGGTTGCTAGGGAAATGTGTTCCGCGCAGGCGCACACGTCAACACGTTATTAATTGTTTTTATTTTTCCAAAGGGGGTGTGCTGTCCTTTTAGTTCAATTGGCTCTTTTCTTAGATAATAAAGTTAATTAATTAATTGGCTGAAATTATTCAGGGGCACCTCATCAACATCTGTCACGGATGCTGACAGGAATCGAACCGAGAAGGATTTAATGTTTACGGTTTTAGTCAAAGATGATCGCCCATTGGTGGCAGATGATAATCGTTTGTCAGATAATGAGCGATGATAGAAGATTTCTCTATTTGCGCCAAATGATGGATGGAAAGAGGGACAAATAGTTAGATAGAGAGATAGGCTAATGCAAGAATAAACAGAAATAAAATAGAGATGTAGAAACAGTGAGATATCAGAAGAAAAGGGAGGAATGGAGTGAGAGAGAGATAGAGAGAGGGAGTGTGTGTGTGTGTGGGGGGGGAGTGAGAGAGAGAGAAAAAAATGTGTGAGAGAGTGTGTGTGTGTAACATTGAATGAGAGTGTGAGTGAGAGAGAGAAAGAGAGAGAGAGAGAGAGAGAGAGATTGAGAAAGAGAGTGAATGAGTGACTGACTGACTGACGGACTGACTGACTGACTGACCGATTGAGTGAGTAAAGGAGTGAGTGAGTGAGTCAATGAGTGACATTGAATGAGAGTGTGAGTGAGAGAGAGTGATATATATATATATATATATATATATATATATATATATATATAGAGAGAGAGAGAGAGAGAGAGAGAGAGTTTATTAGATAGACAAAGAGGTGAATACATTGAGATTGAGAGATGAAAAACAATTAAGACAGATAAAAACAACAATGGGGGGGGGGGGCTGTTTCAGGGGCAGATACATGATCAATAATGAGCTAAGATCCGTCATATTTCACTCAACCAATCATGTAATCCAATATGGCGGCCACCCAGACCGGAAGTTTCCGTTTGTTTCCGCTTATATTGGCCACGTGTTGTTGTCTTTTGTTACCGGTAGGGGGCACTTTCTGTAAAGTGTCTGCAATATTCCTATAGAGTAACAACGACATCTACAGCATGATAATAATTATTATCAACAACAATTATAACAACAACATACTGACGATGATGATGATATAGCGTAGGGTCACTTGAAATAGTGGCAAATATAGGGGTGGTGGAGGGGTGTAATGTGGGAAATATTGCGAGGGATATGGGTAAAGCGGGACTGGATTAGGAGATGCAAATTAATGTGGAGCAACTTGAGAAACGTGGGGCAGTGAGAAGGAGGTGATGTTCAAACATAATAGTTATGGGAGACCAATTTAAACAACAACAACAATAACAACAATAACAACAACAACAATAACAACAATAACAACAACAATAACGATAACAACAGTGGGACAGGAAGATTGTATTACAACTTTGATAAACTTTGGCCTGACTCTGAACTATAACATCAATCATCATCATCATCATCATCTGAACTATAATAGTTGTGGGGAAGTGGGGCTGAGCTAAAGCAGTTGTGAGTCTTTGAGGGATGGACTAGGGCTGTTAAGGCGGGTAATTGTGAATACTAATGAGAAGCAGGAATAAACGTGGGGCAGTCTAGAATATCATGGTGGTGGGGGGGGGGGTTACTGTTGGGAGGGGGTTTTGAGGTATAGGGTGTTAAAGTGTCGGATACTCGCGTCCATATAACAACAACCCACCATCCCCATCCACTAAGACGGGCCAATATAACATAATCTGGATCCTGTCTATAAACACACACTGACGCTATTATCGGATTACGTCATGTATATAGAACACTTTATCAGGCTTAGTGCAGCATTAACCGCCACCTGACGGCCGGAAGTCAGCCAGCACAGCGCATGCGCGAACCGTCAAACTACATCTCCTAACGCCTCGTATATGACGCGTGATTATAACCATCGCGCATGAGCATGTCGGCTCACCGTCGACGGTCACTGTGGTCACGTGACGCCACGTGACCGTAGTCCGTGGCTACGCAACTTCCGATTTGCCGTATAGTGATGCGAACACGGCGAAATATGATCCTTCTTCTTTGAGTGTATGCGCGCGTTTGTGTGTGTGTGTGTGTGTGTGTAGTGTGAGTGTGCGCGCGCGTGCATGTGTGTGCTTGCGCACGCATTTAGAATTAGAGGAAAGTTTATTGTGATTAGAAAATAATGGCTTAAATGTCAGATGAAAAGCCGACAGGTTTAGCAATTTTTACAGTTTACGAGATAAAAAGGTGCACCTTTTGGTGTTAACGTAAAGGTCACGCTCTGATAAACAACGAAATAGCGAGGTTACAGAAGTGATTGTTACAGATGTCTTTTGTTCGGCTTCACTCTGTTACAGCATTTCATCAAATGAAACTTGGCGAAAACGGTGAAAAGAATAATGTCAGCCTGTAGAACGTTTATATTAGACTGATAAATGAATAACATAAATATTTAGTGAGCGCGCACGCACGCACGCACACACACACACACACAGGAGAGAGAGAGAGAGAGAGAGAGGACACACACATACAACTTGAGGGCTACCAATAATGGCGAATGAACATGAGTTCGGTTCGTATATATACTGATTGTGGTTAATGAGTTGTTTTGATAAACTCACGCCGTACTTTTATTATCTCGATCCCCCCCCCCTCTCTATTTCTCCCCCTCTTTCTCTCTATCTTTCATTTTCTATTTGTCTCTTTTACCATCAGTCTATCCCGGCAATAACTTAACATCAACAACAAACAACTCCGGAAGATTAAGAAATTATGTTGCTAATAAGTCAACGTGTACAATAGCTAGACTAGTTTGTGTACATTAGCTAAAGCTCCCATTGGTGTACAAAACATATGCCATGTACAACATATACAGTAGCAGTAATAGTCGCGGCAGTAGGTTATCGTTGCCGTATTAAACGAGTCGTATATGTCAGCATATACTGTACAAGGATGAATGTTGTTTAACTACACATCGGCACAATTTAGGCCATTCAGTGTACTCCATATACTGTACAAAATAGTTGATTAACACCACATGATATACGGCAACAATAACAAATAATAAATTAAATAAACAAAATATTATATATATTAGAAGAATGTGTAAATGTTACCGTCTTACGGCCACTTTTTGGCTCGCATCAGGCTAAACGAGCTAATTCAGTTATACAGGTATAGTGATGATATGTGTTGGATGAAACACCCTTCAGTTATAGCTAGATCGGGATTCGAACTCGATTGATAGGCGGATATCACCACTTTCTATACTAGCTCGGCCAAAAGCGCCTCATCGCTATATATATATATATATATATATATATATATATATATATATATATATATATAAACGCGGGATACGTGGTCGAATATTGTTGACCACTAGACTGTGGGAATATATATGTATATATATATATATATATATATATATATATATATATATATATATATATATATATATATATATATAGACAAATATTGTTTCTACTATATATGTGTTTACCTTGCTCTATGTACAATATATTATTCACCAAAAAGGCATAAATGAACAAATACTACACCAATGTACACCAACGTACACCAACTACTGTATATGTCACACGTACACATCGTACACAATTTGTACAGGTGTACATTTATATACGGCGCCTCACATTACGGCTGGAACGTGACATCGGATGTCATGGCGTCCAGGCGACATCCGGTCGGTCACCGGCCGATGTCACGTGATTACCGGAGCCAGGCGACGCCGCGGTACACGTGACCCGTCCGTCAGCGGCGGCAGCCATCTTAAATCGTCGACAAAAGTCCGTTAATTATGTCCGGTCTGAGACCAGACTTTAAGACCATTGATCATGGCGGAAATGTCTTAATTAGGGGCCGGGGTCTTATCGTAAACGTGTTGAGCGATAATAGGATGGTCAGCTGACCAAGGTCACGTGGAGGCGGCCGGCGTCGCGTCATCAAAGTCACGTGGTCTGATTAAAAATGGCCGCCTTCTCGATCGGCTGGCGGAAATGTGCGGCTTATGATTTAGGTCTGATTGTGCAGCGGTGGGTGAGGGAGGGGTGTTTTGTGCAGTGGTGGGTGCGGTACTGGGAGGAGTGTTTAGAGAGAAAAATTCTTTAGTGGGGGGTACCGCCGGGCGGTCATCATTAGGTTATAATTGACACCGAGAACAGCGTCATCAGTCATCAAGAAATGATGCCATCGACGTGTCAGGATCTTCCGGATATCATATCCGGATTGTCAAGACACATAACTGGACGTATGCTAACGTTGTGTCAATTGTGGGTGGCACCTGAGGGAGTAAGTAAGATTGGGGAGAAAGAGAGGGGGTTCTAGGGAACGGGAGAGAGTTATAGAAGGGGGGAGGATGAGAGAGAGAGAGAGAGAGAGAGAGAGAGAGAGAGAGAGAGAGAGTAAACAACTCATCTTCAGTACAAGTCGTGACCGGATGCGCATGCGCCATCGGAGAGCGCCGATCTGGCGCAGGTTCGCCGACTTCCGTCGAAATGTCTACATTGCCACCTGGCGGTGAGATTCTTCCGCCGCTGGATCCGGTCAGACGTGATTAAGTTCGCTTATGATCGTCTGGATCGCGAAGAGAAAATTTTTACCGTATTATTAATCACATAGGGATTTCTGGAAGAAATCCAACATGGCCGGGATCTTTGTTGTCTGAAAATTATGTCATTCATCAAGACTTTGTTCCTAATTTTTGCCTTTATTTTTAACTAATATATTCTTATTTAGATATGATTATATTAAATGTTTTGGCGCCTGTAATAGCGATAATTTATCAATTCGTCATCTGTAATAAGTTTTCAAATAGTTAATTTTTCAATTCACAATCAAACCACGGATGCACGTACAGAGTAGGCCATGAGTCTACGACTGACATGGAAGTTCACACGCACTTTTCTTTTGCCTTTTTACACGTGCATGTAGGTACAAATGCACATGATTGACTACTGTACCTATGACTTCGCCAATGTGCAGAATAGTTAAGCACAAAGGTGAACATGTATACAACTAGATTATCGAACGCAGACACACACGCGCGCATGCACGCACGCACGCACACAAACTTAGTTATTCATTCACTCACTCACATACTCACTAAATCAATCAATCAATCAATCAATCAATCAAACAATCAATCAATCAAACAATCAATCAATCACATTCACTTGCACACACACACACACGCACGCACGTACGCACACACGCATGCATGCACACACGCTTGCACGCAGGCACACAGAGGGATGGAGAGAGACTCCATTGGTATTGTTCGGTCTCTACAAATATCAATAACACTCGCCAGAGGGCGTGTATCGTCTTTACCGGAACACGATCGACATAATTGTTTATAGAAGATGACACGACAATTGTTTTGGACGATATTAGGTGATAATACTCCTGTAACAGCTGGTTATACCCGAATGTCATGTTACAGCTGATAACACCCGTATAACAGCCGATAATACCTATATAACAGCTGAAAATATCCGTGCAGCAGCTGGAAATACTGGAAATGCGTCAGTTATATGATGTTATATAACTAATAATTTTTTTTTTACAATTCCGTTGTAACACCGAATAATGTCTTATAACAGCTGACGGTAATAGGCTAACAGTTGATAATAGCCGTGTAACAGGCGGTAATAGTCGTATAACAGCTAATTATACCGCTATGACGGCTAAAATTACCGATCTAGCAGCTCGAAATATTTGTATAACACCCGATAATCATCAAGTAATAAACGTATAACAGTTATTGTTATATGACTATACACACACACGGATTATACCAGTTTTAAACACGCTGTATAGGTATATGATATTCAATATAACGGTTATGATAGTTATAATGATATTGATAAGAGAGGTTATAATACCCGTATAACAATTATCGATAACAATAACAAAGACACAATTAGTGCTTCTGCAACTTCATCTCCCACCCTCAACCCCCCCCCCACCACACACACCCTTCCCCATCCCACAGTAGCCCACCAGGCCCCTTCCTTCCGGGAAATCGATATATCGAAAGAAGAAATGAAGACAATAGAGTTATATAGGGCTCATTATCGTCCAGAAGGTCATATTATCTCCGTACCGTCTGAAAATAACTCCACATGTCGGTTGTATCCATACATTGATTTATCATGATGCGTGCTATGATACAGATAGGGGGGAGGGGGGTGATTCCATACAGTGATCCAGAAGGATCCGCACAACATTACTGTAAACCGTCGGTTAAAAACTTCCTCTTTGATCACAGTAAAACCTCCATAATGTGGCGTCTATAGTTTCACGCGGCCAATGCTGGTTGGCTGAAATAAGTTTCAATATCATGTTTCGGCGTGTTAATGTAGATTGATGATTGATGTTTTACGGCCACTTTTGTGCACATAGTAGGCTAAATGGGCCGAGCGACCTCCAAATGTAATCAGGCGAAGTCTAGGATGAAACAACCTTCAGATATGCCCACGCCGAGATTCGAACGCGAGTGGTAGTGATCCGTGATCCAACACGCTACCGCTAGACCACGGAGGCGCCCCTGTGTGTTAATGTAGAATCCACACTATAAGGACGCGGGATATTATTGAAGTTGATTGGCCTCATGGAGAACCTGACTGGCACATCTACAGTGAGACATGTTATCCCGAGAGGTCGGCCTCGTAGGTTATACTGTAGTCATACATACGACACGCTCCCTTGTAGCAAATGTCACTGAAGTGACGCACGACCCAGTATACAGCAGAACTCGACTAATCCGACTCCAGTCGCATCAGTGGCCGACTTAACCGGTTACAGATTGCATCTTTAAAGGATGCTTTACGTCGACGTTCGTCCGGATTTGCTGTCCGTCGAAAAAACTGGACCGTCTTATTAGCGAAGTGGCCGCTGTAGTGAGGTGATCGACTATGATCGGTTCTCTTTACGTACGTTGCGCTTTATGGCCGACTGTATCTGGTTTAAGAGACCTTTAGAGCGACTGTAATGACGTGTCTATTAGGACTGTTTATCGTAACAGTCATTGTCTATATACGAGGGACAACTATAAACCATTTTCATAATGGAGCTTAATGGAGACGGGAAGAGCCGAAAACGAGCCGGGAAATGGCACGAAATGGGATCACTCATCACCCAATCGTTTAGGCACCCAGTACAAACAGTCGCCCTAGGAAATGATGGCACAATATGGGATTTCACGTCGTTCAACCGTCTACGTTACCCAGGACAAATTTCCCCCCACGTGAAATGGCACAAAGTGGGATCACTCGTCACCCAACAGCAGTATATCAACCCAGAACAAAGTAACTCAGCTAATACCTATAGCCCCCCGTCCAAATACCGTATCACCCAACATTAGATTCACCCAGTTGCGTACCCAGTCTATACCCATCCAACCTTCTTGAAACGACTACACCAATTACATCGATACAGGGAACGCTCCATTAGCGTAGATAATAGCGCACGCCGCCAATGACTTCTAACTCGAGTTAGAATCCGAGCACTACCTATGGCTGTGGGATGTATGATCTGATCAGTTAAATTTTCTTCAGTCAGCGGGTAGACCTTCAGCGGAACACTCACTCACTCACTCACTCACTCACTCACTCACTCACTCACTAACTCGTGGCCTAACTGGTAGCGCCGTTGGTCACATATCTATAGCACCTGAGTTTAAACCCTGGTTGGGCTATATCAGAAGGGTGTTTCATCTTTCACTTCGCCTCATTACCTTTGGAGGTCGCTCGGCCCATTTAGTCAACCTTGTCCACAGAAGTGTCTGTAAAACAGTAACATTTACATTTACTCACTCACTCATTCACTCAATCGCGGCGTGACGACACACCCGATACGCAGTGCGTCTATCCGATGACGTCATTAATGCGTCGACAAACATCATTTACTAAGCTCTAGGTTCATGTTACGCGGTTACACTGGATCCACGCGATCCGGACATCATATCTGGATCAGGTGTGGCTCGTGGGTAACGCAATATCCGGAAAGGTGAGCGCAGTCGGGATTGTTTACTTAAACGGGCGCTTAACCCCGATCGGTGGCGCGCCGCACGCCACCAGATGGAGCCATTGTCTGACCGGGCGAAATGCATTAACAGGAAGTCAATTTGGCTTGTTTTCGCGCCGGAAGTCGATCGCACGTTCGCTATTACGAGGCGCAGACATCTCCGCTTCGATCGATGTCAGCGATCCCCCCGTCGGACATCGAATCACGTGATGTTGGCGACCTCGCGTTTAAAGGTCAATCCGGACCGGCGCCGTAATGCAAATCGGGGTAAAAACAACTTGGCGGCGCCACATGATTGCATCGCGTTTCGATAGCCGCCATTACCGATCCAGACAGCGTATATCATATTTCAGCGCTAAAATCTGGATCCAGGTGTTAATTAATTTTCGAGACATCGCTTTCGAATGCGATCTCCTGATTGGCTAATCCCATTAGTCGCCCATTGGTGTATTGCTAATTACCAGGCAACGCTTTTAATTACGATAAATTTTAATTGATTCCAATCGTTTTTCGCTCGCCGATATTACACAACATCAAAACTCTCCGCCTCGAGCCATCGGCCATTAAACAAGATTACACGACCGACAAACCCTGGATACGCTCGCGGGATGTAACGTGCCCCGCTATTGGTCGAAATCGGCATTCTTTGATAGGCCGCCAATGCTAATTAGATCAGAAACGCGTTCTCCGATTGGTCACTTTCCAAAAGGATTCTCTAATATTACTGGCCAGAGTTTAATGTAAGCAGACAAAAAACAAACAAAACAATGGCGGGAAAACATTCGTGTCACGTGGTTGATCTGGTCGGTAATGGCGTCCACTTTTACGAAGGAAGGCACGCATGCGCAGTGTACTTGAACACGTATCCGGAGCTGGTTCCGAACTTCCGCCGTTCCATTATAATAGCACTTGTGAGCGATATTTAGGGAGATAGTACGTCAGCGAGCTTTACGATCGCTATGATGACAGCCATTAGTCATTGTCGTAACTGGCCACAAACGCGTGCCAGTGCGCAGCGTCACGCGCAGATTACGATCGTGCCGCGATCCCAGTCGGCATTGTCCCCAAATCTCGGGATCGGTACAATCTGTTCTGGATTTATTGTCCCACTGGATGGTGATCCTGACCGACTAGACAAGGACGCGCCGCAGACGTACCAACGACTCCACCTAGCCCGTGCCAGACCCAGCGATTGGCGCGCACCCTGGTGGCAGAATAGCGATAATGGCCGGAAGCGATGCATCATAATTTTGGCGAAATCTGAAAGCGAGTGACGTCACCGCAGTGAATCCTCGCCGATAAGCTGACGGATCCAGAATGCTACACGCGACGTTCCGGATCGTGACACCGTACCAGTGAGTGACGATCGGCGCCGCACTAACTATCGCAAAATTACATGACGTCATCAGAATAGGTGGTCAGGTGACGCTGTGATGTGGGTGATATGCAAATCATTAAACAAAAAAGACTCGGATTGAATACAATAATTATAAGAAGACAGGAAATGCTGGGAAAATGGCGTCGCTTTTACATGGCAACGTTCTTAATGGGCACGATTGTAGGTAGGCCTTCTGGTTCGTTTTTTATCGATGGATATACGCTGGTGATAGGCATTGTAACATGACACACTGAAAGGCATTCTTCGAGGCATCGTAAAATAAGTTTTTTTTTAAATATCATAAAGTTATCTGATATCAAGCATTTTGACGCCGCAAATTGTAACTTTACCTGTTGTAACACGGCACATTATGACATCCTTTCTCGACGTGTCACAGCCACATGAGGTCTTGTAACATGGGCAGTTACAACAAGTCGATACAAATCGGGACTATTGATAAATGGACTCGATTCTATTTTCTTGCCAGCTCGGTGTAGCAGGCGGCAGCCATTTTGGTTGTCTGTGCGCATGCGCAACAGTTTTGGCGCGCATTGTTCGCCGGAAACCGATACGTTCTCACTTCCTATTGGTCGATTCATCGATTCGTTGCTTTGTCTAAGCGCAATCGTTCGTCAACAAAGCGCCATGCTTTGTCACGTGACGGGCGGCCATCTTGGACAACAATTGAATTATCGGTATTAGCAACCGTCATGCGAAGGACTCGATTGACCAGCGAGAGATATGGTGGGGGGCGTTTCAGCCCCCCCCCCACGGGCCGAGACATACTCATGCCCACACGCATGTCCGCACGCTTATTGCACGGGCATGATGTATGCTGTCAGTCAATATCGTTTCTATGCCAGTGATTCGGCGCGTTGTTAGCAAAATGTTTTGTGACACCATTTATGAGAACTGGTCAAGGTCGAAGATCCGTCTAGTGGGTTTCATCGACAATGAAACCAGGTGTGCATGTGTGTGTGTGTTAGCTTGTGTGTGCGTGTGTGTATGTGGTCAGAGTTTTTAGCTCTTCTAGTCGACAATGGACATCGCATCTCCCTTTGAAAAGTCGCTCTTCTGGAATCGGTTCCCTGATGAATCGTTCACTTATTGTATACGCCATACATTGTGATTCCCTGTGTCAGAGCTTTTCACACACACACACACACACACACACGGGCAGACACACACACACACACACACACACACAGACAGACATTTACTCCCAGCTATAAGTAGCTTGCTAACAGTTAACAGGCCACATTGATCTCTTAGTCAGGTTAGGTGGAGCCACGAGTCATGGTTATGCGAGCTCGTTCTGGATAGTCGGAGTTCGTTCTGGATACCGGCGGCTCTCGTTCTGGATCTCTGGATCTGGTTGTCATTACGACGTCGGTCTCCTAAGCTCCAGGAACCCGACAGACTGCTATTAGGTGGCGTTCCAATTGACACAGGACCGTAAATGCCGACACGTGCCGACGAGCTCCAAATATCGCCGAAAATATGATAATTTTATTTCCGGTCACGTGTTCGTCTTATCTCTTTCAACGAATCCGGAGATAAGCGGAATAGCGTCGTATGGATGCGTTGTGCCCCTAGCGGTGATCCCGAACACCATCATCAACTTCCCAGTGAGTATATTTTGTATCCGGAAGAGAAGCACGAGAGACAAAGGCTTCAGGAGATCCGTTCGGGATAAGGAGACTCCCGCCGTTCCCATATCCAGATGTTACGTAGAGATGAGCTCCCAAATCCCGGATGTTATCGGCGTCTATGACATCAGCACGTGACCATTTCATCGTGTCGACCATATTGTTCCGATAACGACGCGATTTATGCTCGACGCTAATGAAGTTGCCCTCGACAGCGTCATAACTGCCGCCGATCACCACGCATACGCACCCACACAGCCGCCGAGGCCTCTGCCGCCGCCAGTTTTGGCCGTTAAAGGGGGCGCCACCAGTCTTTTGCCAGTCAGCGATCACGTGGTACTGATTGGCCGCCGAACGAAACGGACTTGGTTATTAATAAGAGGCCGCCGACTGTCGACCGGAAGTGACGATATCTGAGAGGCGACGACGGCCGGAAGTGACGACAGACTCATCTCGGTGACTACCACGTGACCATGTGTAATTATTGCCAGCGTCCTCTGGTGTAAGCCGACACAGGAGTTGATTTGTCGCCTTTTTGTCCTGTGAAGTAGATAGGGACTGGATCCGGAATGATAACGATGATGATGATGATGATGGCTTATGTTCTGGATATCGGCGTGATATTATTTTGCCTGATCTTTCCTGGATCAACTTCTATTATGGATTTGTCAGTCTCAGGATCGGGTACTCAAGGTAGGAATGGGGTTACGTATTCTCTCTCTCTCTCTCTCTCTCTCTCTCTCTCTCACTCTGTGTGTTTGTGTGTGTGTATGTGTGTGTGACTGTGTATGTGTGTGTGTGCATGTGTGTGTATATGGGGGGGGTATGCGTGTGTGCATGTGTATTACAAACTCTGCTGTCGCCAATACATAGAATTGTAAAACAATCAATTGCCTTTGCACTAATTGCCCTTACAGGTTATATAAATAGTGAAGACCTTAACATATAATTAACATATTTCCAGCATGACGCAGGTGTGACAATCTGCCAGAAATGTCAATCTCGTATTAAAAAACATGATGAGTTTCTTGGGATACTTTATTAATACATTGATGTCCTCTCTCTCTCTCTCTCTATATATATATATATATATATATAGAGAGAGAGAGAGAGAGAGAGAGAGAGAGAGATAGATAGAGTATTAGAGAGATAGTTATATAGAACTACAGGTATCCGACACATACGGCTTATAATATATATATATATAAGCCACGGGTGTTGTTATCTTCGTTCGGGAAGAATTAATGAAAGAAAAAGAGATTGGAAAAGATAATAGTAACCAGTATCCCGAAAGCCACACAGACAGACAGACAGACAGAGAGAGACAGACAGACAGACAGAAATGGATATCAGCTTTATTTCAGTTAGATGTCATTAATGTTAGCTTGTTCTCTGATCTGTAGCTATATCATGTTGTTGTGGATTTTGATTCACACACACACACACACACACACACACACACAACAAACACACACAAAGAGAGAGAGAGAGAGAGAGAGTTACACATGCAGTTTTATAATTTGTCCATCACTCTATCTGTTTGTATAAATCTATCCGTACGCCCTGTCTGTCTGTCTGTTTGATGATTTGTCTGTCTGTCTGTCTGTCTGTCTATATGTCTGCCTGTCTCTCTGTCTGTCTGTTTGTCTGTATATTATCAGGATCAATATCGGATATCAAGGTCTGGACATTTACTTTACAAACGACCAATTTATCCAGTAATATAGCCGTCATAAGCCAGTATCCCACTTCCGGTGTTTATCCGGATATCCTTGTGTTGAGCTTAGGGTCACCTAGGTCAGTTGGTCACTCCCTCTATATCTAAGTTAACCTTTGACCTCGGACCAGATAACCTTTATCATCTGGATCGTTTCCGAATCTACCGTTGATTCATATTAAGTGCTAATTCTGGATATACGATGCCTGCCGTATGCCACCTGTGGGAT
>JAODUP010000570.1:390000-417500 GCA_025642065.1 Paralvinella palmiformis | reverse complement strand
CTGGTGGGATTTGGTTTTGGTGCTGTTGGTGCGGTTTTGGTGCTGGTTGATGTGGTTTTGCTACTGGTGGGATGTGGTATTGGTGGTGTTGGTATGTGGTATTGGTGCTGGTGGGATGCAGTTTTGGTGCTGGGGGGGGGTGATATTGAAATATCAAGGGTTAGCTATTAGCTGAAATGAATAATAAACCGAAAAATAAATAATAGTGTAATTAATATGATGATGACATCCAAAGGTAATGAAGTCAAGTCAAAGATGAAACATCCTTCAGATATGCCCATGCCGAGATTCGAACACAGGCGGTAATGATATGTGGTCCAACACGTCAATATCGAGAGAGCTTTATACTGTAACTATTAGTTTGGATATAGGTGCTCATATATGTTGCACATATATACGTATATGTGGTCATGCCAATCAGACAGTTACCATTACTTAAAGTACATAGTTTGGTGCTGTTCATTGAGATTACTCACAATCTTTATTGTCCAGGTATCATGTTGTTATTGTATCCTTTACGTGCAATGTTTCCCTTGATTTGTTAAAACACGCGCAAATGATATAATGTTGCCTGCACCTTTTTTGTGTCATCTTGATTCTTGACTGTATATTGTTACCACATCAATCCATGTTTACACTGTGTACTTGTCCCGAGTGAAATAAAATAAAAATTAAAATAAGATGTCGAAGTCAAATTGGGGTGGGGGGGGGGAGTATCCATTTTCTGACAGCAAAACATAGTCATCAAATCGACAATATGGCGGAGTCAATCGCCGAGTGACTGAAAGGCCAGTTAGGGCAGAGCGGAAACCTAATCGAACCTGGATTCTATAGTATTTCCACCTAGCCCCCGAGCCATCGGGCCCGATGTACTGGAGCAGCGAGTCTTTAGAATCCGGAACGCGGAGATCCAAACAAAAGCTTTCCGGACATTGTTACAGACACGACAACAATGGTCGGCTCCAGATCGAGAAGACTGGGCAGCTGGCGTGGTGTGGTATGGGTTCCGGAATAACAACGGTCCCTTCAGGATCAGCTAAGGAAATTAATCACATTGTCAGGATAGATGTTGCGGTAGATATGTTTGTGTTCCGGATCGAACCCTCTATCCTGCTTTATGTCTGTCACTGAATTGGTTAATGACGACACCTAGCGGAGGGTATATGTATGTCAGGACAATGTGCTCAGTGGAGGGCCATTGAAATGTTGGCGTTATATAGCTCTCTCTCTCTCTCTCTCTCTATATATATATATATATATATACACTATGTGTGTGTGTGTGTGTGTGTGTGTGTGTTTGTGTGTGTGCACAGATGCACAATCTTAATGGCTACAGCTTCCAGCTTCTTTTATGTTCATCAATGTGCGCGTGTACTTGCGTGTGAGCATGCGTATGAGCTTGTGTACTGGAATGGGAAGCGTAGCACACATCGTAAAGGCACATAACACAATTAATGTATAGCTCTAGTCCCTCTGATAAACACAACAATAACACAAACGGAAATTGCACTCGGCTGAAATATCACATCTATTTTAGTCTGTTAAAGTTATTTACAAGAATGAGCTGGTGTATGCATACGTGATGAGGATGGTTGCTGATGATTGATGTTTTACGGCCACTTCTGTGAACACGGTAGGCTAAAGGGCCGAGCGACCTCCAAGGGTAATGAGGAGAAGTCAAAAACGAAACAGATATGCCCACGCCGAGATTCGAACACGGGTGGTAGTGATCTGCGGTCCAACACGCTATCGTTAGACGACGGAGGCGTCCTTATGTATGCGTACATAAACCTACGGCATATACATATAATGTTCGAGTTTGTGTATATTTAAATGTGTAGGTATGTGTAAGCGAGTGTCTATTCCCTGTCTGTATATCCGTCCGTCTGTCGTAGAAGGGGGCGGAGTTATAAGAACGATTTATCCGAGATTTATCTCGAAACAATATCCAAGATATTTATAACAATTCACGCCACATCAGCCGGTATCCATAACTCCGTCGTCATCGCCGGATCCCCGCCCAGTATGTTGTGGTTTATGAATCCAAGAAAATACTCGCAAATAGGAAGAAAAAAAACTTTACCAGGAATTGCCGAAATGTGATCTTTTGATCCAGAACTGTGCATCAATCCAGATACTAGCTTGGCGAATCTGTGGGAACATTTGGAATTTCGAGAAATGAGTAAATCTTTGGTTATGTTAAGTTTAGAGGATCATACATTATATACACGATGAGGATGGTCCTTGTCTGTATAATATATTAAGAGGCAGGGATATGGTGTGAGGCGCGATTGAGATAGTAGTGGTCCATTGTGTTTACGGTGTAGTATTGTCTACCCTTTTCTGAGGTAGTTAATTTGAGTTGTTTAATCCCGACGCGCTTGTCACACCTCGGACAAGTTGCCGAGGTGCAACTCTCTCTGACTTGATCCACATACACAGGCATGAGTTGGATTTGAACCCGCAAGCTGGTGGTTTGCACAGGCAACGTTCTAACCACTGTGCCATCGCCACGACCATTTATGAGACGATGAGGTATTTACGTTGTGCATGTGGTAATGAGTGTGGTGTATACGTTGTGTATATGAAGTGGGGACGGTCTACTGCTTTATACGAGATAGTCAGGATTATATCCAGGGATGGTTGGTGGGGGTAATGAGGTGTCTCTCGTGTTTATATAGTAGTAAAGTGTTTACTGTGTTTATACAATAATAAAAGTGTTTACTGCAGTATATGGTAGTAAACGTGTTAATCGTGTTTGTAGAGTAGAACAAGTGTTTACCGTGTTTATATAGTAAAAGTGTTTACCGTGTTTATATAGTAGTAAAAGTGTTTACATTGTTTATTTAACAGTAAAAGTGTTTACGTGTTTACAAAGTAGTCTCTAGCCCATAAAATGGCAGTATGACTATGAGACGTTTACCTTGTCTACACCGTGAAGGATTGTTACGGTGTATGTGTGTGTGTGTGTGTGTGTGTGTGTGTGTGTGTGATGTTGTATCAGATTACGCGGTAGTTGAAAGGGCGCGCAGTAATTACGTTAGGTAGATCCTACATGTAGAGTAGTCCAAATATGTAATGTAGATTAAATCAACTTAGTTTATATGGTAGTGTTGTGTTATACTGTATAGGGTAGTGTTGTGTTATACTGTATAGGGTAGTGTTGGGTTATACTGTATAGGGTACTGTTCGGTTATACTGTATACTGTATAGGGTAGTGTTGGGTTATACTGTATAGGGTAGTGTTGGGTTATACTGTATAGGATAGTGTTGTGTTATACTGTATAGGGTAGTGTTGGGTTATACTGTATAGGGTAGTGTTTGGTTATACTGTATAGGGTACTGTTCGGTTATACTGTATAGTTTATAGGGTAGTGTTGGGTTATACTGTATAGGGTAGTGTTGGGTTATACTGTATAGGGTAGTGTGAGTTTTACTGTATAAGGTAGTGCGGGGTTTTACTGTATATGGTGTGGTGTGAATTATGTTCCATATGCCAGTGTGTGTGTGTGTGGGGGGGGGGTCTACTGTGATACACAAGATCACGAATGTCATACCTTATTCACAATAAGTGATAATCTACTTTGTTTACTGGACAATGTCTGATTAACATAATTTATTTTATATAATGTTAGATCTGAGGGGAGTCATCCTATTTCTGTCCTATTTAGCAACATCCCGTCAATCACTAACTACCTTCACTTTGACCAGTTTGTCTACCTGATGTCTATATAGTCCCGTTCTGGATCATAAAACTTGGGGATAATCACGGTTAATCCCACACCTCTGGATCGACGTGGCGCTCCGCCCCTACCTACGCCAGGTACTTCATCTCTTCCGATATATACCAGGCGATTAATACGCCCCCTAGCGGACGTCCAGCCATTCCGGAGATCGCGTTAAGTAAACTAGGCGATAAAGCGGCCATAAGATGGGTCATTTACACACCATTAGCTGACCAGCTGGAAGAACAGCTCAGGTACCAGCTGTTAGAAGGCAGTTCTGTGCGCCTGGCCATGCTCATCAGACACGCGGAGGCAGCGAAACGTATCCGGAAAACGTCCTCTGAAGGTCATAGATGCCTCCGTCACGCTCCCTTCCCCTCCAGCCACGGAACGGACTAGGAATATTCTTTAAGCGATTCCCCCTAGAAGAGCATTCTTCTAAACAATTTCTCAGATCCCGAACGCCCGATCCTGGTTCAAGCGTTCGGCAGCTGTCTGGCAGCCTCTGCAGATCCAGACGTCTGTCGCTGATTACTTGACTAGTTAAGCGCAATAACAATAAACGGCTTGTGCTTTTACCACAAAACTACCTTCAAAAATAAATTAATTCAAGGCAATTGAAGTATAAAACACACACACACACACAGAGAGAGAGAGAGCGAGAGAGATGGAGAGATGCAAGAATTGGTTCTAAAGTTAATAAAAACATTCCACATTACAATTACAGCGCTACCTTGGCCTGTTTATTATTCGCGAGATAACCTAATTGAAATAAATGTATTTTATTAACTTTATCGCATCATTTATAATTTATGGCGAGGATTGGCCGAGAACCGTCCTTAATCTATCCAAAACTGGATGATTTCAACTGCGATGGTGACAAACCGCAAACGGTCTGCGCACACTCAGCGGCCGGTTAATTACCGTAATTGTAATAATTTCGGTTGTTCGGCCGGTTTCCAGTTCGCCCCGGTCCGCCATTATTAGACAGATGCGATTAATGTGGCGCCATTTTGAAATAATCAGCGCACACTTCCGGTCCAATAAAGGCGAATCCTGTGACGAAATGCAGTCCTTCGTCCGATAGGTTCGGACGAAAAACTACTTTGCGATGGAAAAAACCACACAACAACAACAACACCTCATCGCGCGCCGCCAAATGTCTCCTTTCTGCCGAAACGGCGATAAGAAAAGGTTGAAACAAAGAGACTGAAATCGGAAGCCATTATTCTGTGATACACCAATTTCATTTGTTCACAGCATCAACCTCCCCCCGTCGTTACCCCCCCCCCCCCCACGCCGAAATCGAAATAGCGCATGAGAACGGTCCAACGACGTCTGGTTTATGTAGTACAACATAATAATGCATGAAAGTCTGTTTTTATGTAGCACAACATAATACTGTACGAAAGCCTGTTTTTTGTAATGCAACATACAAATGCATGAAAGTTTCGTATATGTCGCATGGCAATGCGATAGAATCGCATCCAGGCGATGTGACACGTCACCGGAAGCTGATAACATCACGTGATAGGCATCCAGAATGGATCAGATGATGGCCAGTGGTATGTAAATTCAGGCGGCCTGAGCGTGATATTTGCTGGAAAACGGTGAATATTGATTCCCTGCCTGCATTTATGATGCTGTGCGTTATTTACGTGATTAATATGATTAATATATAATAATTTTATTATTAATATCATACGACAAAGGAAGATAAGTAAGGGAAAGGGATGGGTGGCTTGGAAAGAATGACCCGACACTTGCCATTTGGAATCATAATGAAATATCCCATTGTCCCAGCTGTCAGTGTTTAGTACGAACCAATATGGCGTCATGCTATTCATTATTTGTCGTCCCTTACTGTGTGCCTGAAAATTACTTTATCGGGCTACAAATTGAGATGAATTTGCTCATATTATTATAACTCTTATAACTTCACAAGCTATAACGATTTTTCAGTCTAAAATTATCTCTGATTCCATTATTATTATTATTATTATTATTATTTTCGTAAATCAGTGGCGTCGTTTCATTATCCCAATGTCGTAAAAGACGTTCGACAGCGCACCTAGTGAATGAGGTCAGTTCTGGCGTTTCCGCGGTACCGGTTTTCTCATTGGTCGGCGGGCACGTGACGTCGCTCGCGTGCCAGCCAATGAGCTGTGAGTAATGGCGGCCAATCGAGAGGACTATATTTATTGTGTTATAAATGATACGTTGTCATAGTTTCTCGGGATATTAATTACTCCGCCAGATGATCATTGTTACCAGCCGCAGACAGGCTCCGTTTGTCACGTGTTCGCAGACGGCAGAGATGGCGGCCTGTCACGTGATCTACGCGATCGCCGAGTGGCCGCGTCGCAGCAGACCGACAGCTTCCGGTTTGATTGTCACGGAGAGGTATATGTGATGGGACATCCGAGTTATTTCTGTCTCTTGTGACAGATTATAGAATGATGATGATGATGATGATGATGACGATTGTTATTTAATACTGATGATGATTACACAGTGATGATGAAATGAGGACGATTATATTGATGATGATGATGATGATGATGATGGCAAACAGTTATGCTGATGAAATGATGATTTCACCATTGGCGGCGGGGCCGTTGGATATTATATTAAAAATATTCTTCATGAGGAACAGAACCAGCAACAACAAAAGCAACAAAAGTAACAACAACTAAATTAACAACAACAACAACAACAAAAACAATAGTAATAATAATAATAATTTATTGAGAGCCACAAATTAGCTGTGTTTTTGTTTCAGTAAGAAGGGCTATTTTTTCACTGACCTATACAAGTTCTTCGTAAGTTTGTGTTGGGTGTTCTTCCGCCGTGAATATAGTCCACGACAAATATATGCGTTTTCTTAATAATTCACAGCGCTTAATTATTGCATAGTTAATAATTAATTAACTAATTAGACTAATTAGAGCCCGCACAGCCCTCCGGAATCCGTAATGGCGTCTTATTGGCGTCGTTACTATGGAGACAAGGACAGGTGGGCGATAATAGGGTGTATTGGTACACACACACAGAGAGAAATACTCGGAGAGTGTGAAAGACAGCGGACAGTCAAGAAACAAATCAAATATGGCGCAATAGCTGATCGGAAAACATTGAAGCACTCTCCCCTGTATGTACTCGACATGTCACATTTAATCACCTTTAATTTGTATCTTCCAGCGTTAGAAAGGACGGAGTATTATTTAATATGTACTCTATTTCGGGGTGTGCTACAGAAGTCGTATTATGGCTGTATTGGGAGTATGTACTTCAGAGAACAGACGAATCGTGTACTCTGTGTACTCTAAGCTGGAGTGTACAGTTTGTTCGGCAGATTGGTACACTACAAATGACAGCAGCAGTATGTACTCGTTAGATGTACGCTGTACTACAACCGAAGTAAATGTTTTCAACAAGGTCTACTGTAGATTACTTGTTTATTTTTAGTGTACAGATGCTAGAAATTTACTCTTTACGTTGGGTGGGGGGGGTTGATGTGCCGTGCACGAAGTCTGTACTCTACAGGGTACATTGTTTGTCTGCAGTGAGTAATAGACGAAGTATGTATTCTACATGTATATTGGAGTATGTACTTTGTATGGGATCTTAAAAGTAAATCATGTTGCGACTGAAGTTTGTACTGCTTCCTTTATAAGGAGTTTGTACTCTTAATGTTCTGTGGGAGTTTTATATTCTATACAATTGCAGGAGTATAGCGCTAGTTTTTAAATTGGCATAATACGGAAATTATTCTGTATGGTATATGCAGGAGTATGTACTGCAATTAGATTGGCTAGAATAATTGTCGGGCCCTAGACGAGTACCCGGTTTCAGTATTCAGATCCAGATTACTCCATTGTTATAATCTTGTTTCCATCATATACCTAACAGGTGGCTCTGTCAGCGTCACTTGGCCTAGTTTATCAAATATTTAAGGCTGTTAACTTCCGCTAAAGTGCGGGCGGTCATGTTACGACAAGCCATTCTCAGTTTTAATTGGCAATAAAAACACAGAGTAAACGGGATTACTCCAGCTGCGGATGTCAACAATGACAGCTTGATCCGGAATGAGCTCGTAATTCTGGCAAGTCCTGCTACGTAATTAACAACGATCGAACGGCGTATGTCTGGATCTGAGCGTTCAGAACGGCTTCCCGCCGCGGTAAGTGTTTGTTGATTCAGATCCAGATTACTTATCCGGTGTGTTTGGGATTCGTGACAGACACCTGGATCGCGTTGCCGTCGTGTCGGACGTATAATCGTATCCCGACGTCGTCAGTCTGGATCTGTTCCGGATCAGCCGGTCTCTGGTTACGCCGGATTTTCCTCAATAGCTTCATTAGAAACAATTTGCGCTTAGCTTCGGACAATTTGCAGTTCGTTAATTGACCAATTAACATCGGCTAAAATGCTCTCGAAAAGTCGGGAGCGGTTAATTAACTAATTAACTTAACATAAAATCTACAACGGAGAGACAGTTTATCAGTGAAATTTCCATCTTTATCTATTTGTTTACAACATCTGCTCATTGAGGTTGTACCTCAATTTGGCTAATAGTCATCTGACAGGAGATAATGATGTTACCAGACACTTTAGCTTCCTGAAACAGAAAATTAAATTTCTGCAAAATTGCGCCTTTCTTACAGAATCTTATGGGAGGGGAGAAGTCACGGGTGTGCGGGGAGGGCGAGGTGTCATTGGGGGGGGGGTAAGGTGTATTATATATGTCTAAACATATATAGGTATACGTGTGTACATAATAATAAGACAGATAGACTGACATACTGACTCATAGATATTGCGTAACCCATAATCAACTTCCACACACACACACACACACACACACACACACACACACACACACACACACACACACACACACACACACACACACATACACACACATAATTGTATTTATATATATATTCATCAGAACCAGTCGAGTATTGTGAGGCGGAGACATTTTCCGCGAGATGTCACAGAGATGAGGTCATTTTGATCCAACACGCTCGATACGGGCGCATGCGCGCTGCTAGATGCGTCGTTCGTAACTATGGCTACCTGGGCTGTTCCGCCGACGTACTTCCCCATCTGGATTGGATGTGTTCGGGAAAGCGCGAGTGTAAAGTGCGGATCCCGGATCAGGCACTGGACGCCGTCAATCCATGTCCAAAGGATCTCAAAACGTATCTCGAGGTGGTCTACCAATGTATTAAAGGTATCCTGAATGTATCTATTGAATATGCAATATTGTGACGTGATTAATTACAGTCAAACAAAACAATGCTGGATCTTAATTAATCGGATTAGGAATTCCGTTTTCAAATTAACCACAAGAAATTCTTAAAACGTCTCTTTATATCCATGTCTTTCAGTCGTCGACCCGCCCTGTTACGCATGCGCGCAATCTAACCAATCAGCGATAATTTCCGGTCAGTATGGCCATCTGGCGAGTATCCAGGTCAACGATGACGGCTGCGGTACGGGATTGTGTCCTTGGGTGATCCAGGAAGTTGAGGGACGCCGGATTAACCTGACCTTGTATGACTTCTCCGTTCCGGATTCAACGCCTGCCCAGTATGGCGCTGACAGCTGTCACAGGTTCGGAACCTTTCATGTCTGATATTAATAACAACCGCTAGTGATAAGGACACATTGCCATTGACGGAAAATACAAACCGTACTGATTTGTCCGCCATACGGTGGCCAATTAATCCAGCTGGAGAAATTCATTAAAACAAACGAATTAATTAAGGCTAAACTGGGAGATACGGACGAAAACAAACAAACGAACAGACAGACGGACGGACGGACTAACCGACTGTATTGCGGATTAGTACTAATTACGTGTGGTGTGGAGAAATCCGCAGTCCACAATCCGTGTCAGTATTGTGGCGATACGGATCAACTTTATATCCAGACATGATATCCGGAAGGCTACGATATCGTTTATCACGTGGCCGTCTTACAGAGTGTACAGGCTTTGTTAAGGGTCATCAGATCCCTGTACGTGTTGAGGATCCCACGGCGCCATATCCCGGTCAGCTATGGCTTTCCTCGCACAACTCAACTGCCACGGGAGTATGAAAATGTGAAACGTTTTATTCACGCAAATTGTCACCGTCCGTTAATTAGTAATGGCTATTCAATTGAAAACGTTCCACTGCGTCATGATCATCATCATCATCATCATCATCATCATCACGAGACCCCAAAGACACCCCTCATCAACTCCACCACTACTATTATAGTTGACTAATAAAGTCACCAGATTCCTCAACATATGTTTAATATTAATTTTAAAAAAAGACATGACATTTATATAGCATCCTAATCAGCTAGATAGTTGCTCTAAGGCGCTTTACAGTATTTTTTATCGCTGACTCGATCCTGTTCCAATCCAACCCACATCTCAACTTCCAAGGTAGTATACAGAGCCTGGTGCTATTATAGGCGCAAAGCATTAGTCGAGCACATAGCCGAGTCACTTCCCATCAGGGGTTCTCATTCCCGGCTGAGTGAACCAGGTCGCCACATGACAGCATCGCAACTCCGGGACTTCGAACCCGCGACCCTTCAGTTAAGAGTCGCACGCTCTAACGACTGCGCCATCACGGCTCGACAACAATGTCAGCCATAGTATATCCGGTAAACTTTACCCATTCCTTCAATTTTAGTTTAAATATTCACAGTCATTCGATGCCTAAATGTAAATAAAATTCTGTTCTCGTTAACGTAACACAAATAGATTAGATCTTTCACAGTCTAGAAGTCCGGGGTGAGTTATAACAATAGCTTTACCTTTTAGTAATACAACAGGCGAAGAAACACAAACGTCGTGGGTTTTAATATTATTTTATAGATAATTGAAACGTTCCTTTTCACAGCCACATTAGGTTATGTAAATATTAATATGTCAATCATTAAATGTGAGCGAGAATGTTTGCTATAATTTCCTTATAAGCATACATATCTACATATACTGTACAACCACCCATATATATATATATATATATATATATATATATATATATATATATATATCATATACAGACAGACATACGGACAGACACATATATACTCACGCACGCACACACACATACACACACGTACTCACTTCAGATTTGAATTTTAGGTGTAAATCTTTCAATACATAATTTGTCTTTCAATTTCAATTTCAAAGTAAGGCTGAAACAGCATATACACAACTGTAAGGCTCTAGGACGAGTTGGGATACTGTTTTGAAGGAAAAAAACACAACCACAATACAAATACACTCTCATATGATGTGTACGGTAATGGCTTATTCATCAGTGTATCATACAAAATTTCATAGACGCTCCATAATTTCCAGCCGAACATGGAAAATATACCCACCGAGTAGATCTAAACGTACTCGAATGTTGACTAGAATCTCAATAAAATCACAAAAGTTCCAAATTCCTGTAAGGTTCTGACCGAATTAAAAGCTTAATAAAAGGTGACGTTGAGAAAATGTTGAGAGAACGTTGAGAAAATGTTACAGGATTGAGAATGTCTAGCAATATGTTAAATCATAACGTTCTTTCTGTGTCTATGACATAGATACATGAGTCTATATACATGTACATATACACGTATATAGACTCTATATACGCGTCTCTGCGTCCACGTTTCTTCATAGTCCTTTCTTCTCTCGCTGTTGAAGGTGATTTTATCTGATCGAAATACAGCGAAATTAAAATCGCCACCCACACTCACCTAACTAATACACGTACCAGTCAGCCGGGTAGAAATAAACCCCCCCCCCCGCAGACTTAGGGTAGAATGTATGATACGTGAGCGACATACTCCACTGGCAGTTGAAATGTTTATGGCTGCATTACATTGGCCCAGAAAACGTTCACCCTTAAAGCTTCAACAGAACAATGCTGTGTGTTAAAGTGTTGAGGGGAAGCTCTAATGGGTCGGGGTGGCTGTATGTGTGTGTATCTGTGTGTGTGTGTGTGTGTGGGGGGGTAAATAAACAATACATTATTCCTTTATTTAGAAGTGAGTTGTGCAAAATTTATATATATATATATATATATATATATATATATGAGATGTCTAAATATAGCTGCTTACGTTATGATAACAGATTAGTTTTGATCAGAGAGCCTGAAGCTAACCATGATGATCGTGTTGAGGTCTGTAGTGGAGGAGGTAGAGAGATACACATATACACATCACAGACGAGTACAGTACAGGTGACTGTAGATCCGAGCTTTATGGCTAAAGGTGTAACAGAACAAAAGAGATTTATACTGAGATATGAAGGTAGGTAAATCACCACTGTAATAGCCATCCACAATCACACGTGTACGCACGCACGCACATGCACATATAATATATACAACTAGGTACAGACGAATATAATCTGATTAACTTACTCGACTCATTAACTGACTGACTCACTCACTGATAAGCTAACTGACTGACTTACTAAGTGGTTGACTCACTCACTGACTTATTCAGTGACTCACTCATCACTCACTCAATGACATACTAAACAATTGACTGACTAAGTGGTTGACGCGCTGACTGACTGACTGACTGACTGACTGACTGACTCACTCACTCACTCACTCACTCACTCACTCACTCACTCACTCACTCACTCACTCACTCACTCACTCACGCACTCACTCTATTTGTAATTGCAGCTTTTGGCTGTCCAGACCTCTCACCCCCCAGTAATGCTTGGGTGAGAAGAGAAGGTGACATTCTTGTAGTAGGATGTACAGCTACAGATAGTACATATCACTTGATCTGTACTGAAAACAGATGGACGGGGACAGTAGGAGCCTGTCCTCAATGTAAGTATCATTGTCCAATGTGTGTGTGTGTGTGTGTGTGTGTGTGTTTTAGCTGTGTATAATAAGACACAGGCATAGAGAGTCTCCAAACGCGAATTCAAACCCTGGACGATTCTTCAGGGAACTGGTCCCCAAAGTGGCAACTTTTCATGGTGAAACATGTTTAATGTCTCACCAGTCCTTTTTTGAAATATTTTTTAATACTATAAAATTATATAACCCAATTGCCACTGTCTTCAAAGGTCAGTCTGTATGTATGTGTGTGTGCGTGTGGGCACGTGTTTGTATATATATATATATATATATATATATATACGCGAGCGTGCACGCGTGTGTATGTATGTATGTCTGTTGTTTTGTTTGTTAGTTTATGTAGCTGTTTTTGTTGTTGGTGTCGAAAGCACTCGAAAACAAATCGCTAAAAATAAATAATGTTTACAATTTCCACTTACGTTTACAGCAGTGTCAACAGAAGAGGTGACCGATCTGTTGACACCACCAAACCACCCAATGGGTATCATGGTAGCAATAGCAATAGGCATAGCCTTGATTATAGGCTCTCTCGTGCTGACTGTAGGCTTGGTCTATGTACGAAGGTACGTTATGATACAAAAACAGTATTTGACCTAAGTAAATTGTGGTACGTTATGCCGTGTAACATATCATAACGTTTGACGTAAAACCGCGAAGTCGCTCGCTATTCTTTCTTGCCCGTTGTTGAAAATTTTGGGAAAAATGTAACCTTCAAAGGTAATGAGGCGAAGTGAAAGATGAAACACCCCATTAACCTGGCCCGGCCGGAGTTTGAAGCTAGGTTCTATAGATCTGTGGCCAATCGCGCTACCAGTTAGGCCATAAAGGTGCCCTTGGAAATTTTGGAATGGCCACACACACAAACACACACACACATACACACGCCCCCTCCATATATATATATATATATATATATATATATATATATAATTTATGTTTTATGTACAACTCCTTGTATGTGGTAGGTACTTTATATTGTACACTTAAGATAAAGTTATCATCGAACGCTTTGTTTGTATCAATTAAGACCATAACAAATAAATCACGTGCGATATTTTCCTATTTCAGACGAGGTCTAAGGCGACTACCGACGGCTTATAACATATCCGGACAGAGTTATCCAGCTCCGGATCCCAGGATGGTGTTCATGTCGAAGTTAGCCAACGGGAGCTATTGTACGCCGGAGTGTCAGAAGGCTTGTTACCAAGCTATACTCACTTCGACCCAGTCGCACAATCCGTATGATTACGCCATGGAGATGCGCCCCCTACCGGACGCTCCGGACGTGGCCCCGCCCGGCGAATCGTCGAACTGCGATCCGGTGTACGGCCGCCAGGTGGTGTACTCGGCCGGGCTACCCGCCGTGCACTGCAACGCCGCCTTCCAGAGGGTGCTGCCCTCTTGCGAGGCCGTCTATCGGCGAGCCGAGTCGGTAGGAGGTCCTCCGCGATGTTGTCGGCATTACTTCGAGTTGGATCCGGAACACGTCGAGATCATGACGCTGCGCGAGCTTGATCGACCTACAGAGCCCCTAGTGGCCACCGAAAAAACTGAAAAGGTGACGCCGGAAGAGAAGCAAAATAAAACGAATCGCGGCAAGGAATTTAGTCGCCAGAGGTCGTATAATGGTTCGTTATTGACAACCTTTGGTACTCGATCGCAGAAAGTACACGAGAGTACCACGACCGAGTTATTGTCACAAGAAAACAGCAACAAGTTCTCGTGGCCGTGACATTGGTGTGTACAGCGATTGTAATGTACAGGGCCTTTCGTGTTCCCAAACAGATACGGTGTTGGGGAGGGCATATTGTGAATACTGTACGTGATGTTTGGGGGTGAGCGATGTACACCTGTACACATTACACTGTGTAACAGATGCGAGTTGTACGCGATAAGTGGTTAGCGTACATAATAAGTGGTGTACTGTACACCCCAGGTGGTTGGTACAGTTCAGACCAAAGTCTGTACTCAGCGGAACTAACAGTGATACTCTACCCCAGTCGGGATACTGTACTCTCATTAGTGAAATGCCATTTTGGATAAAAGGATCAGAAAAGATTTTAATATTGCATCATACCTTGTACTTCCCACGTTACACAGTATATATATATATATATATATATACACACACACATATATATATATATATATATATATAGTGTGTGTGTGTGTGTGTGTGTGTGTGTAGATACTCAATAGGAAACTGAGTTGGGTTGATTGATTTCAATACTCATGGAATTATGTGTGCATACTCATGGATTATTACCTTTTGTATTATTATTTTGACATCTATTGCTATGTTTACTTGTAAACAGATGTGTGTACTCATACGTTGACATGTATGTATGTGCCATGCTAAATATGTCTACTCTTCGAAAATGTCCGTACGTGTCTACGTGCAGATTGATTTGATTACTAGATGGTTAAGGTGAATTCACGAGGCTTGTCTGCGTCCTTGATAGTTGAAATGCATGACTTTTGGTTTGGGTGTTCACCTGCGGGTTGGTTCGTATATTTGTAGGTTGGTATGTACACCTGCGGGTTGCTAGGTGTATTTGTGATTTATCAGCTATACATAGGGGGTGATATACATTTTCGTACATTTGGATTGATATCGTGTACAAGAGTTTTGACAGTTGTAGGTCGCAGGTGAGGTGAACGTTTGAGGGTTGATGTGCGTGCATCAAACTTGTTATGTTTCCTTGTGGATTCACACTTGCAACTTTGGATAATTGGTATAAATATTTAACGGTTGCTGCGTGTATTTAATGGCAGATGAGTGTATTTGAGGGCAGATGAGTACATTTGACGGTAGGTGGCTGTATGCAGTTGTCACTCATCGATGTGTATACATTTTTATCAATCTAATTTAAATATTGTGGACCAGCATACAGTACTCTGACACAGCCATAACGTCATCGTGACGTAATCATAATGTAATCATATTGTAATCATAACGTCTATTAACGTAAAACTTTACAATACGCGCTAGTGCACGTCTGTTATGCTAATAGTGTGGTATCTGTGTCTCTTTTGGGGAGCGAATATAGAAAGCCGGCTACCTGTATGGACGCACACACGCACGCACGGACACACGCACGCATACACACACACACACTCACACACACATAGGGACCAATATAAAAGTTATATATATATATACTACATACTATTCAATTTATTGATTGCTTGTTTTGGCGAATGAAAGGTCACAGAAAATCTCAGTCATGTGAGATTGTGTGTTTGTATATATATATATATATATATATATATATATATATGGCTGTGTTTATAATATTAAGTAATAAAATAATATAACTTATATGTTGTATTTCAGTGATTTAATATTGTCAACAAGATTCTATATTTACACATAAATATTTGAGCGATAATGCAAATGTAATGGATGATATGTTCAAGTTTATATAAAGGGATGTCATTTGAGATGTATGTGTGTGTGTGTGTGTGTCTCTCTCTCTCTCTCTCTCACTCTGTGTGTGTGTGTGTCTCTCTCTCTCTCTCTCTCTCTGTGTGTGTGTGTGTCTCTCTCTCTCTCTCTCTCTCTCTGTGTGTGTGTGTGTCTCTCTCTCTCTCTCTTCTCTTCTGTGTGTGTGTGTGTGTGTGTGTGTGTCATACCTACCGTATAAAGGGTTGGCGGATCATTAACTCAGATAAAGAAATAATGAGATCCACTGAACCATGACAAAGGTAATCAGTAATTACAACAATCCTAATTATAATGCCATTATCATTTCTAATGTTTTTGATACATGTACATACACATCTGGATATCATATCTCCAGTGTGTTTGAATTGTCTGTGGTGGCTTACGCTGTGACTGGCCTGTGACTTACATGTGTCTCTCTCTCTCTCTCTCTGTGTGTGTGTGTGTGTATCTGTGTATGTGTCTCTCTCTCTCTCTCTGTGAGTGTGTGTCTGTGTCTCTCTCTCTCTCTGTGTGCGCGTGTGTGTGTGTGTGTCTGTGTTTGTCTCTCTCTCTCTCTCTCTCTCTGTGGGTGTGTGTGTGTCTGTGTGTGTGTCTCTCTCTCTGTGTGTGTGTCATAAAACCACATTTAAAGGACAACAGGTCTGACGGCTGGGGTTGTCAATTTAGCAACAACTCAACAGCCCGGTTTGAATAGACGACATATACTATGCACTTCCAAAATAATGGCACAGTGCGCGTAGAACAGGAACGATAAGGAAAATCATCGTACAAGAAAAGCGTCTGTGACATCTTCAACGGATAATACATTGGCGACGTGTGTGTACGTCGAAATTTTTTCATAATATCTTGTTCTAACTGATTTCAGTTATCCGTAGAGTTCCCTTTTGCTGTCTGTAGTATTAAGTGACATATAGTGACATAACTCGACTGTCACAGTGTTATATTGTCACAGAGATATCGATCGATGCGTGATTTTGCTGTTCTGTGATCTTAATTAGGGAAAAAGAAAGACAATTTTCACACGGGTATAATAGCTCACGTGACTTAGTACGCAAGCGCGCATTTTTTAGTTTCTTAATTGTTTAAATTTCTAAACATTTTGAAATGACAACTTCTGGTAAGATACCGGCATAGCTTCGAAAACATCAGCAACCACAACAACAACAGCAACAACAGCAACAACAACAATAACAACAACAACAAAGCTCCGATGTATGCCATTGTTATGTTGTCTTCGTGCGACCTCCAAAAGTAATAAAGCGAAGTCAAAGATGAAACACCCTTCAGATAAGCCCGAGTCGAAATTCGAAGTCAGGTAGTAGTGATCTGTGATCCAACTCGCTATCATGGAGGCGCTTATCTATTGATGTAATTAATGTGAAATATAAGAATATTCAAGTAACACACACACAACACACACACACGCACACAGGCTGTGTTTAAAACTGTTTAACTTACTATAGCTAGTTGCTATGCAGTGCACCAGGCCGGTAAAATGAATAATTGGATAAATTATAGATTAAATTTACTCACATAGCAACAACGTATATTTGTACATTACGATTAAAACGCCGCGCATATACACTTCATATAAAACATATATAAATCTATAAACAGAGTACATGTAGACTTCTCCATTAATGAGTAACTCGATACGATTGCGAACTTTACTTATATTTCACACGCACGCACGCACGCACGCATGCACGCACACTATGTTAAGTCTCCCGTGCTACCACGTTCGTGGTTGTTAAGTTGTCAAGCTGAGTACGATTACGAAGATTCCGATAAGGACATTTATAAGGATAGATAAAAACTGTTATAAGGGCGACAGCTCAGGACAGTTATAAGAGTATCATCATTATTATATAAACAACAGGAAAATATTGTAACTGACAGCGGAAACAATACAAAAATATGACCAATTTGTAGGCAAACTATAAAATATGATACGCAACGTAAACATTGCAACGAAAACAACATTCTGAACGATGTTACAGACAGCGTGAACGATATCGTAAAGTTTACGGCGGAAATGTCAACAATTTGGGGGGAAAACAACGCCGGTAATATCGCGTAAAGCAATGTAAACAACACGGCAAACATGTCAACAATATTGGGAAAAAATGTATGGCTAAAATGTGAGCCAGTATGGCGAGCAATGTCAGCATTATTGCAGATGGTGTAAACAATTCGGGTGAATGTGGCAAATAACGTGAACAGTTTCACAATCCAAGACAATTATTACGCAGAGGCAATCGATTAATTAACACGCGCACGCACGCACGCGCACGCACGCAAGCGCGCACGTACGGACGCACACATCGATCGTTGATATATAATAGTTTGTACCATTACATTGCAACTAATGTAAGGTACAAGTTTATTTAATGAAAACTGTGTCTTAATTTTAAACCCGCACTAATATGTTTACGTAATTACCTATATAAATAGGTGTACTATTTTACACGTTCCCCAATTCACACCAACCCATTTACACATAAACACATCCTTTCAAATAAACACCTGTAACACACACACACACACACACACACACACGCGCACACACAAAATAACAATATAAACACATATCGCTTGCCATATTCCACAGAAGAGACCGGCCCCCCGTTTCCATGGCAACAGAATCTCAATTCAGTGCCAGCAGCCTTTCCAGTGTTCAGCTTCTTTGAACATTGGCCTAAAATACAACGGAATCTGCATATGTAGCTGGCCGCTTAATGCAGGTATCTCCCTATACAATCACTAGCATAATAAACGGGTAGAAGGCCGTTTATTGTGTACGCAAATGGCGCTATTTAATAATATCATGTTTCATAATTGTTTGTTATGAATATGATAATGATTGACAGTTAATATCTGGGACACATTTGTACTCAGGTGATGGCCTGTGTGGGATATATATATATATATATATATGCCTTAAATTTGTGTGCGGGCGTGTGTGCGTGTGTTATCGGCTCGAGCGCGCGCACACGGCAACATGCACTTCCCAGTCAATATTTATCTCGCTGTCAGGACTGAGGTTACGGCTACTACACATGAATAGTAGAAAAGACTTAATAGAGAGATGAGTGTGTGTGTGTGTTATATATATATATATATATATATATATATGTGTATGTGTGTGTGTGTGTGTCTGTCTGCGTGTGATATAAAAAATAAGGCGTTGGGACAAGTGCTATATTTAATGTAATTTATCACTTAATATTGTTTTTAATTCACACACACACACACACACACACACACAATTATTCAGGGTTACACATATGCCTTCCACCGTATTCTCCGTGTTATATCTGTATTAAAGATACATATTGTGAAGTGTGTTAAATATTATATTATATATATATATATATATATATACATGTGTGTTTGTGTGTGTGTGTGTGTGTTTGCGTGCGTGCGTGCGTGCGTGGTACAGTTTTCAGGATGTTTCAGTCATCAGTGTGTCATAATTTCGCTGGTACTAACGTGTAGTTTTTACGTATTTTGCGCAGTTACGTCTAGGATGTTTCTAAGTCTGATGCCCGCCTGCCCCTCCCCAGTTACGGGTTATTGCACACACTGGTCTTCATGGAATATAAAAGACACCATTCTATGACAATGCTACCAACCAATAAATGTAATACGATATTGCGGAATATATCTGTAGTATAACAGATAACAAACCTGAAGTCAATAACTATCACGTACAATTCACAGCCCTATATTTATTGGCAATTATATTGTAACAATTCGCACACTGCATTTGTCGAATCGCGTTTACCGTAGTCCTTACGGTGACAACAATATACCTGACCTTGATATTACTCCACATAGACTCCATAGAGACACACCCCTTCGGTGTTGATAACATCTTGGTATACGTACTCATTATTCTAATATCTATAATCCTTGATTAAAGCAGATATAATAACAAATAACTGACTTGATATAAACGACACAAAATTATAAACGTTTATACCAGAAGAGGCAATGTTGTATTCGCCATACCATTACCCCCCCCCACACACACACACACACACACACACACACACACACACACATGCGCATTCGTGTTCCTGTTTATGTATGTTTATAAATTTAAGGGAACTTATCCCCGTCGTAATTGTAACTGTATGTACGTTTATCCCGGCCCTGTCTATGTGTATATATGTCACCTACGTGTAAACTAAATGTGTGTGCGTATGTGCTCACACGTACGTATAATCAACCCGTGTGTATATAGATTTTGTGTACGCAGTAGTTCAGCCCTGTTCTTGTGTGTGTGTGTGTGTTTGTGTTGCCAAGTCCTGTAGGTGTTACTTCTGTATATGTACTTATACGGTTATACCCACCCCTGTCCGCGCTCTCCGTGTGTGCATGCACTCCCCATTGACGATTATAATTGTAGGTGCATGTAACTCAGCTCTGTCTATGTTTTATGCCCCCATATATGTTTATCTTTTGTATGTGTGTGCGTCTAGTTCAGTCCTGTCTATATCATGTGTTTTTATGTTTGTGTATTTCAGTCCTGTCTATGTCGCGTGTTTATATATATATATATATATATATATATATATGTGTGTGTGTGTGTGTGTGTGTGTGTGTGTGTGATGTAGTTCAGTCATGTTTATGTCATGTGTTTCTATATATGTGTAGTTCAATCCTGTCTATGATGATGATGATGATGCTGATTGATGTTTTACGGCCTCTTTTGTCCACATAGTAGGCTAAACGGGCCGAGCGACCTCCAAAGGTAATGATGCGAAGTCAAAGATGAAACACCCTTCAGATATGCACACGCCGAGATTCGAACACGGATGGTAGTGATCTGTGGTCCTGTCTATGTCATGTCTTTCTATATATGCGTAGTTCAGTCCTGTCTTTTTGTGCGCCCATATTTAAGCATCGATCAGTCCTGTCTAGGCTATATAACACAGTCCTCTTCGTTGTGAGTCCATGTTATATTAGGTGTCTATATTCATGTATAACCGAGCTCTGTGTAAATTATGTCTCCATACGTACGTGCAGCCCAATCCTGTCTATGTCATGCATGTATATGTACGTGTGGCAGAGCGAGCGAGCGCGCGCGCACACACACATATGCACAAACCGAGGCACTATTGATTATGAAGCGAGCAGCGCCGCGGCTCCAGCTCTCTCACCAGCCTTCACCCGTCCGTCCGTCCGTCTGTTTGTCTCTAGCCAGGTCTGTCTGTCCGTGTGTCTGTTCGTCCACCATTACTGTAGGCAGCGCTCGCGAGGCCTCGCACTACCTGTAGTAGCTAGCTACAGATACTACCGGCGTATCCCTGATCACATACACACACTCACACACACACTCACACACCCACCCACCCACACCCACACTCACACACACAGTCCTCCGGAGCACCATTCTGGATATCGCCGTCGGGATCGAGTCACACGCAGACACAGCTCGGCCATCTTCGGACGCGCTCGGCTCCGGAGAGCGATATGTCGGCCGCGAGGTGGCAGCAAGTGACTTCCGGTCGGGTATCGTACGTCGGACCGGATGTCTCGTAACGGAAGTCGGCTACGACAGCCGGGCAGCGAGGACGGGCGCTAGGCGGCGCGCGCGCCTGCGTGAGCGTGCGAGCGTGCGTACGGGAGGTTCTATAATGGCGTCTTTTGGGCGGTATTACAGGAGGAAGGAACCATGCCAATATGGCGGATATTTGACTGTGTTAATGATATGGCGGCGGGCTGTCTATCTTCATGTTCTGTTCTGTTGGACCTGGCTACCCTCGACGCACGGATATCCCGGACTTGTGCCCATACATGGTGAGTACGGGATGCGTATGTGTCGGTGTCGGTGCGCGCCCGCGTGCGTGCGTGCGTGCGTGTGTAAGCGGGGAGGGGGATTCGCGCGCGTGTGCGTACGCACACGCGTTTGCGTAAAGGCTGCATTGTGTGCAGTCCGTGCTTGCGCGCGCGTGGATGTGGTAGGTTACACTCACTCACGCACGCACGCACCACACACACACACACACATACACACACACATACACACACACACACACACACACATACACACAGACACATATTACATTATGTTGGTATAAATATCGACCGAACAGTTTCCCATTAATGTTTTGGTATACAGCTGATGGAGTATCACAGCCCTCATGTGTCTCACACACACACACACACACACACACACAGAGAGATGTATGTACACAGATGAAGTCCTATGTACAAACACATTTATATCCATATGCCCTAAAACCAGACAGTCCGATTCACCCTCATGTCATACCCCCCCCCTCCCCTCTCACCAGGCCTCACTGAGCACCTGCTGAGGTAACAACAAATAAATTAAATAACTGTTGAATGCAACACACCGTGCATGCGGGCGATTTTCCCCTCGAGTGCGTGCATGCATGCACGGTAACGGAGACTAGATTAAAATCAGAAGAGAGAAAGAAAAAGACTCAATAAACTAACTACACACACACACACACACACACATATATATATATATATATATATATATATATGTGTGTGTTATTAACCCCCATCACCACATAATAGTTCAAGATTTTATCGGTTCTTTAAATACGTTAACCCTTTAGCCCCCTTCGGTATGCCTTCCCATTGTCTCTAAGTGAGAACTGTTTTTCAATTTGTACTCACTGACCCTAACACCCACACTTTACCAAATCCCACTACGGCCATGTACGACATACGGGCCTACTCACTGTACTCATAAAAGAGCCCATTACCAACTGTACTCAGGCGTAAATCACGTTAGATATTGTACTCAAACAGGTAAGACACCTGAACTATAGAGGAAAGGTGGATTGAGCCATTTTAAACCGGTATGTTTGTGTGTGTATGTGTGTGTGTGTGTGTGTATGTGTGTGTGTGATATCATGTTTGAATAATATTTGTAATATAGTATTAAATGTGATGTAACGTTACGAATTATAGTATATTTGGGATTAGAATGATAGCGTTTATTTCAAGATAGATTATCTATTAGAGTGATATTATAAAAAATGTGATAGAAAACTAAATAAGAATGAAAGTATATGTAACATGTGAAAAAAAAGTATATGTAACATGTGAAAAAAAAGTATATGTAACATGTGAAAAAAAGTATATGTAACATGTGAAAAAAAGTATATGTAACATGTGAAAAAAAGTATATGTAACATGTGAAAAAAAAGTATATGTAACATGTGAAAAAAAAGTATATGTAACATGTGAAAAAAAGTATATGTAACATGTGAAAAAAAGTATATGTAACATGTGAAAAAAGTATATGTAACATGTGATGAAAAAAGTATATGTAAAAGGTGAAATTTTTTACTTTTTAACGGCGGGGAAGGTTAGATTAACACCCCGTGACAATTCTAGTAAGGTATAGATGCAGGTGTAGGTGATATATCAAATAATATGTTTGAGTAATTTTATTAAAGTATCTGTGTTAATATAATTCTCTATGGACTTAATATTTTTTCGGAGAATTATATTGTTACTAGGATCGGATGTGATACTATCTGTATACTAACTAGCCATTAGAATCATATCATAATTGGGTGTGTTATTAAGTTACCTTGATAGAATCGTATCTTTGATTTATCAAGTGATAGCTTACATCGTCGGGATTTGTTTTGTAGGTAAGAATCTTAATACAAACAAGTATACTAACATGGCAGCGTCGGATCCAGTTAGAATATGATTCTAAACAAATATGTTAGCCAATCAATGCATTGATAAAATGGGGGGGGGGGGTGGATTATTGCCCTGTTAGATAAATATTATCTAGTAGGTGGAAACAATAAAATCACATTGCGTGATATACTGGTGTGTGCTTGTGTGTGTGTGTGTGTGTGTGCTTGCGTGTGTGCGCGCGCGTGTGTGTGTGTGGACTAAATAGATATTAGTTTATATTAAGCAACAAAGAATCCTGTTATATAAACAGAAGAGAAAACAATTATTTAAAGTGATAATTAGTTCACATTATAAGGTCATATATAACAATATAAAAATATTGTTATTATAATAATACTATCCTGGGGGGAGGGGGGTGGCTGTGGAATAGACTGAAATGCTGTCGGAATGGTGAATTGTTTTCAATATGGCTGGAGGCGTGGAGTTGATGTGTGTGTGTGTGTGTGTGTGTGTGATATATATATATATATATATATATATATATATATAATTAATAGACTTGAATACGTAGAATACGACACAAACATGAAAATTGGTTCCTGATAAATCGTTCAAAAGTTATGTTACCGATTTCTGATTCTACGTACCAGTGCTTTTTCACTCACTGCCACCTCCCTCTCTGCGTGTGTTAAGTGTGAGATGCACGTGAGTGTGTTGTACGTGTATGCGTGTATATATGTATGTATGTATGTATCTATATGTGTGTGTGTTTGTTTTGTGTGTGTGTGCGTGTGCGCGTGCGCGTGAACGTGCGTGCGCGCGCGCGCGTGTGTGTCCCCTATATGTTATGACGTTTCACAAATAACCATTGTATTACCAATATTTGAGCAGATCTGATAAAACTATATAACAATGAAAGATTATAAGATATTATTTTGGTTAACTGTATCAACGATATATAATGGCCATAAAACGATAATGCGTTTTGCCTGATGTAGATATCGTGTTAACAAACGTCGTAAACACATCAACACGTAAACACACACAAATAAAACACGCCTAGACCAATAAGGAAACACACGCAGTCACACAGACACACACAAGCGTTAGAACACGAGACACACAGACACGTCCTCGGCGTCTTAAAAGAGCATTTCCAAATTGAAAAGATAAACACATTCAGCGAGTAAACATGTAAACATATCAGCTTGGAAACATACAGGATCCATTCCGCCACTAATAATACCAACACAAATATATCAGCGCGTAAAAACACAAATACAGCCATGTCGACATGCAGAAATACATTTAACATTTAAATGCATTTAAATGGTAAATATTCTGTGCTACACAGTATGTCGTTGGAATAATAATCATATTTAAAAGGTTTTGTTTTCGTTCAAGTTATTGAGTAACAAATAATTTTAGGGCTGGTTAATTGTCAAGACATAAAATGTAGATAAGAAAAGTGTACACGATATGTGACCCCGTGAAGAATAATTGATTAATGTGAACACTAAGAACACACACCAAAAAATGAAACAGTTAATTATTTTTAGTTTGTAGTCTCTGGACACCGAATCTCCGGAGTATGGAGACTTTTGGTGAAGGGTTTTGTATTAATTGTATAACACGACGGTGTCATGCACCGACGAACGTCAATTAATTGTAATTCGAAGTATCATTGTTTATGGTAGAGTCAAGTACGATTAACTCAAAGCTCGATGATTTATGAAGCGAGAATTTTCTTTATAAACGGGAACTGTTATTTGTGTACTTAGGAAAAGGCGAGGCTAAATGGGAGTTAGTGCGGGCGACTCATTGGTGGTGTTGTGCCTGCTGAACGTGGGGTTCCCGGTTCGGATCCACAAACCGGCCGCTGACCAGTGGCGCACTCCTACTCGCTGAATAGCTGAATAGTTGGGTGCTGGTGGATGGTTTTGGAGAATGTATGAGATATTGGCTGTCAGAAACGGTATACCCTCGGGGTGTTGATGATGTGGAGAAATAACACTGGATAGTACGTAAACACTAAGTGATACCGAATACCAGCTGGCACCTAAATATAGCACCCGTGACCCCTCCCATGGTAGGGTTCAGATTATAATACCCACAATAGCACCCATAGTGCCACCCATGACAATGCGCTGATTATGGTACTCGCTATAATACCGATGGTGCCACGCACATAAGTGCTCACAATAACACCCACGGTTACACAAATGACAACACCTCACTAATACCACCCAAATTACCTTCTATTTTACCACCCACAAATACCACAACCAACAATATTAACTACATATCAACCAGGTACCTTCCCTGATACAAACCCGAGTACCACCCTTACTACTGTGTTCAGTGCCACCCATTAATACCATCACCAGTATTACTCATGCTACCACTATAAAGCCACAGGTCCTCTCATTTGACTACCAGCAATACCACCACATTAGCATCCAATATACCACCCATCAACAATCATCAAAAACAGAAAAAACCCAATATTAACACCTAGTACCATACAATATCACCCATACTACATTTACCATCACCCATACTGTCACCCACATTAATATTCATAATGCTACTCATGGTATTAGCAACAATACAACCCATATTAACACCAATAACACTATATACACTCATATATACTCAAACTACCATGATCAGTGCCACCCACATTACATCCCACAATGTGAGTGGTGCTTGGTACATCCACACTACCATAACATACCACGGCTATCACCTACTGGAATCATCCACCCAGAATCATCCACCAATATTAACACCCACATTATCACCCATACTACACCATTCGCCAACACACGTACTGTCACCCATATCAACACCCATACTAATACCCACCGCATCAACCATAGTACTACCCATACTGTCATGCTAGTATCCAAACTACCGTCCATACTACCACCCATACTTCTACCCATACTACCGCCCATACTTCTACCCATACTACCACCCATGCTTCTACCCATACTACCACCCATACTACCACCCATACTACCAACCACAGATTCTCTCGGATTGCCACTAACACATAACAATATATTACATTACAACCCATACTACAACATCCAGCACCACACATCCTATCACCCATAGTAACACCCACAATGCACATATGGTACCCAAAACAACAACTAACACCACCACCCACCGTTCAACCCATACTACAATCCAAGCCCTACCAATATTACGATCCATGGCGCCACCCACATTACCAGGCACGAGACGACATATTCCATCACCGCAGTAACGCCTATACTGCCAAACATAATAGACCACCTACAATATTGCTTCCCTTACCATTCACACACAACCACCCATGGTATACCACCCATACTACCACCCATATTGCCGCTCATAATCTGATGACGTCACCCTATACAGCCAAGGTATATAACACCTGGCCAGTCACGTGCTGTGTCTGTCGTGATTTTTGTGGAATATGTCTTGACAAAAACCCCATTAAAATGATGGTAAATCTTTGTCAGCGTTTGTGTGCAAAATAATTGATGATTTTGTTATTGTAGAGGGTGTGTGTGTGTGTGTGTGTGTGTTTGTGTGTGTGACCAAATACAAACATATAGCGGAGGACTGGTGAAACATTGCGTTATTCGGAGCCCCGATGAACGTTCGATGTCTTTTCCCCGAACAACCGGTGACCCCCCCACACACAAATGCACGAACGCACGTACACGCGTACACACACGCACACACGGGATAGTACACATTAACATAATACCATCAGCATTACCAATGTTTTGATAT
>JAODUP010000570.1:382500-385000 GCA_025642065.1 Paralvinella palmiformis | reverse complement strand
ATACCCTAGTCCCTATTATCCAGGCCCTAAAACCACGACACGACATCTCAGACCCTTTCCACCAAGAGTTATAGACAAGACCCTATAACGCAGGTCTTATATCCAAGCCGCTACCCCGCACCCCTACACCCCAGATCATATACTCCCAGCTAATCATCTCTATCCCATAACTGACCTAGATACTTGTTCCCGTTTCCCCCATATCCTCTATATCTTAACCCTGACTCTTACCCATATATGCCTGTACCTTTTTGTTTGTTATTATTATTATTTTATCATTGTCCCCATACCCATTTCTCCCATATTGTTCATTCCTATATTTTTCCCATTTCCCTATTCATGCGCCATATTCCATTACCTCTTCATTATATGCCTGCCACATTATTCATGTGTCAACTACTGCATTTTACTTGATCCCTCTTCTCCTTTCTCTTTACCCCGACCCCAATAACCAGTCCACAGTAGCCAGTCTATAGGAGGTGGTCCATACGAGCCTCCTATTAGCCACGATATAGTAGCCAACTCACCGTAGCCCTTCCCAATAGCCAATCCACAGCAGTCAGCTGATATCAGCCAGTCCAGAGTAGGCATCCGACTGTAGCCAGCCCACAGTAGCCAGCCCACAGTAGCCAGCCCACAGTAGCCAGCCCACAGTAACAAGTCCACAGTAACAAGTCCACAGTAACAAGTCCACAGTAACAAGTCCACAGTAGCCAGCCCACAGTAACAAGTCCACAGTAACCAGCCTACAGTAGTCAGCACAGATCAGTTATGTAAAACTACCTAACCCGCAGTAGTCACCCAAGGTAGTCAGTAGACAGTAGTCACTCCCGCACTACACAGTCCACAGAAACCAGTCCATAGTAGCCAGTCCACAGTAGTCAGCCAGAAGTAATCAGCCCATAGTAGCTTACAATAGCCAGCTCACAGTAGCTAATTCCATTAGCCAGTCCACAGCGGTACCCGCTCACTCCTCCAATAGTGAGCCACTGCATCCATATTAGCACCACAGTCCATATTAAAACCTTTTAAAAAACAGTCCATATTAACCACCAGCTCAGTTTAGTTACCAGTCCATATTAGCCAGTGTCTGTATAATCAATAAATCCAGGTAACGATGAGCCGGAGCAGTTTATATAGCGACAGGTGGCTGGTCTAGATATATCTCACTCTCCCCCCTCCCTCTCTCCCTCTCTCCCCCCCATCTCCCCCTCTGTCTTCCCCTCTCTCCCCCTATCTCGTTTGCTCTAATCCCCCCTTTCTCCATCCTTTCCTCGTTCTTTCACATGCTTTCTCACTTTATGGTTATGTCCAAGTTTGTGGAAACCTACTTTCAATCTCGGAAAGATGAGCGTTCTAGCTGACATCTGGCGAATGCAAAAATAATTACTGTCTTACCGCATGATGATGATGATGATGATGGTGGTGATGATGATTGATGTTTTACGGTCACTTTTGTGCACGTGGTAGGCTAAATGGGCCGAGCGACCTCCAAAGGTAATGAAGCGAAGTCGAAGACGAAACAACCTTCACATATACCCACGCCGAGATTCGTACTCGGGTGGTAGTGATCTGTGATCCGACGCGCTACAAGTTAGCCAACGGAGGCGCCCTCTTACCGAATTAGACATTTATTGCGTTAAAACTAAATCACAATAATTACTGCGGCTTGGGATCATTCTCATATAACCAAAATTTGTTTGTGTGTGCGTGCGTGTGCGTCTATTTACTCGCGGGTACGCGTTCTGATATTATATGAAAAGAAATCGACGCAGAAAGCCACAACATAGATACCTATTTAATTGTACTTGCCAGATAATTACATTACAACATTTAAACTATTAAAATAATTACAAATATTTTCTACTGATCCAGATGCCAAAGAGTATTGTGAGGCGGAGACGTTTGATCCAGAATGCCAGCCAGACGAAGTAGTCGTTATAACGGCAGCTTACTACGGCCGCATGAAGAAGGGGAGATGCGCTAAGACGGATTACGGATTTATCGGATGCTACGAGGACGTGCTGACGCTTCTGGATTATCGCTGTTCCGGAAGAGACACGTGTAACATCCGGCTTCCGGATCTCGAGCTAGATGCCATCAATCCATGTCCTCCGGAGTTCAAGACCTATCTTAATGCTAGCTATACCTGTGTTCAAGGTGAGCTCGACCTGTATACATACAAACATAATGCATACATACATACATACATAATAGCCGGATACATACATACATACATACATACATACGTACATACATAGCAGGATACATACATGCATACATACATATACATATATATATATATATATATATATATATATATATATATATATATATATATATATATGTATTTATATATGCGTACGTGCGTGCGTACGTGCGTGCATTTGTTGTGTGTATGTGTGAATAACTTTATGCCTAAAAATGAACCATCAATTTGTACATGATATTTTCTGTCATAAAGTACAGACCACTTTTTATAATTTTTCATCTGCGTCAG
>JAODUP010000570.1:255000-377500 GCA_025642065.1 Paralvinella palmiformis | reverse complement strand
TAGACCATGCCCGTGTGTGTGTTTGTGTGTGTGTTTGTTTGTTTGTGTGTGTGTGTGTGACATATAATCAAGTGTTCAATTCGTTTTAGGTTGAATGCAGAATACATTCCATAATATATGTACCTCGTTCCAAGCTAATCCCCACCATTCATCATATTCCCCACCATTCTTTTTACCTGATTCCCCCAAATGCCTAATATTTTTACCACATTCCACAATTATTGTCAACACGACCTTATTCTGTGATGTACCATAACAGTTTACCTCATTCCAAGGTGTCTTACCTTATTCCAGCTGTCGGCTGTCCAGACTATGACCCGCCAGATAATACCTACATCCGGCGAGAGGATGACCATATAACAATTGGTTGTGAGGCAACTAGACAAGAATGGGACCTTTATTGTAAAGGTACCGAGTGGCAAGGACAAATCGGTGTCTGCCCTGGAAAGGGTAGGTTTTATATATTCACACACACCACACACACACACACACACACACACACACACACACACACACACACACACACACACACACACACACACACACACACACACACACACACACACACACACACATCTGACCTAACATCCATTCTATTTTTATTCCCCCTAAGGTGTTCCCAGACCACACGTGGGCCCTATATCACTACCTTTAGGTAAGTAATGCTAAAACTATATGTTTACTAAGTAACTAACATATTCGAATGTTTAATATTCTCTTATGGTTGATTGGTTACAGGTATCACGTGATTATATATCTTGAATTAATAAATTTGTGTTATATTTATTTGTTTATTTATTCCAGGTGTTCTAATAGCTATAGTGATAGGTATAGCTTTGGTTATTGGTGTCTCAATTCTAACAGTAGGCATTGTATGTCTGAAAAGGTAACATATATACATGTATAATATAAACATTTACAAATATTTATTGATGATGATATAAATAATGTTAATAATCGGCCCAGATTCTTGGCTTTGAGTTATCTTGTTTTGTCTTGATTGGTTGATTGATCATGGGAAAACATAGTGTGTGTGTGTGTGTGTGTATGCGTATATATATATATATATATATATATATATATATGTGTGTGTGTGTGAGTTTAGATTTTGTTTGTAAGTATTAACCCACAACTTGAATGACAACCTGTTTTTAAATCAAGCAATGTGAAAATACTACTACTACTGCTGCTGCTGCTTACTACTACTACTACTACTACTACTACTACTACTACTACTGACTACAACAACAATTACTACTACTACTACTACTGTTACTACTACTCCTACTACTACTACTACTACTACTTCTACTACTACTACTGCTACTACTACTATTACTACTACTACAGCAAGAACAAAAATAACCAAAAAAAACTACTATTACCAATTTTTCAGACACCAACATAATTTCCATAGACGTTCGGAGACCACACTTTATGTACGAGCTAGCCAGGAGCCAGATTATCGCGAGGGCGTAATATCCGAGACACGACTCGTACCCAAGTACGATACGACCCAGATGACGTTAACCCAAAAACCACCGAACCGCGTCGCCCTGGTACCTCCCGTGTCACGTGGCCCGGGCACGGCTGCTCACGGGGCGCCCAGGGAGAACCTCTACTGTCGTAGGATGGAATCCAGACCTCTGCCCTCGCTGCCCAATCTCGCCGAACAGCCGCCCATGTGGGCGCCTTCGGGATCCGATGATGACGTGGACAGGTACCGAGTTCAGGTACACCGGACGGGATCCGGCAGGGAGCAGCACTGTCACTATCAGCCCCGCGTCGTCACGAAGAGAGCGCACAGTACTGGCTCGTCGTCCAGGGATGATCCGCAGTACTTCGTCCTAGATCCGGATGACCTAGTTGTGGAGGGCGGTGTGGGCGGCGGCGGTGTTCTGGATGAGCCGGTTGCCGGCCCGTCAGCGGCCCCTATGAAGGTTGTCCATCATCAGGCAGCGGTTAAACTTCCGGCAGCGGTCAACAGCGGAGCTCTGCCGGCGAAGATTCGAAACGGTGCCGAGGCGCCACCGCCAGCGCCACCTGTCGGTGTTCTGGACGCCGAGATCCCGGAGCCACCCCTACTGCCGGGAGCGGCAGCCCCGGGACCCTCGGGGGCGGCCCCGGGTAAAACGAAGCCAACTCCGCCGCCTAAGCCGAATCAAAAGTCTCCGGAACAAGAAAACGTGGAGAATGACACGAAGGAAGTACACAACCTGAACAATTCCTGTCACGAGATACCGTTGAGACCCTCGCGGGAAGGGTCACAGACTAACAAAGTCCCGGATTCTAGCAGTAATACCGGAAATAGCAGTTGGCCCTAGTCTCTGGAGCAACTAGGATAAATTTTCGCATTTAGGATAATACAATTGGCTCGTGGGTGTTGGTGCGTCCGCTTGTGCGCGCGCTCCCATACGTGTGCTTGTATGAGCCTGCGTGCTCGTGTACGGCGTTTCCGGTGATTCCTGGCCTACTGGCGGCCGCGTTTACCGGCGTACAGGAAGTGGCGTCATCTTCTCCCCGTCCTCGGCTCTTCTGGATACCGAAGTGCGCGGCCGTCGTCATTGTAGCATCGTTTCCGGAACTCGCCTTCCCTCAAAGGGGGCATCCCATCCGACACCTGGCGCTTTGTGTGCGCAAAATCGATCCCGGTCACGTGATATTTCGTGCGACCGCTCGCCATCACGTGACTCGTCGCTTCGTTTTGATTGGATTGTCTAGTATCGTACTCTCTCGTCTCATGCCACGTGTCGGTCGTTGATTGGCTATTGTCGTCGTCGTCGTCGTGAACACGGACGCGCACGCGCACTGCCCACGTCAATATTTTATGTCATTGGTATCATCAGGGATTAGGAACAGCTGGGTGGGAGAAACCCAGCTGTCGGTACTTACATCACTCTCGTTTTCTGTCTGTCTAGCTGACTATCCAGCTGTGAACCTAACCAGCTGCCTATCTATCCAACGGTCTATGGTACTATCCGCCTGCCTACCTAGCTGTCAATCTTTCCAGCTGTTGGTTCAAGGGAACCAATCATCAGGCAAGCTCCGGATTGGCCCAGCTGTCCGTTTCACAAGCGATCGGACCATTCAGCTGTAGGTCCAGCCAGCTGTCTGCCCAGCTGTCACCCTTTCTCCTACCCGGTGATGTGTGTGTGCGTGTGTGTGTGTGAGTGACCAGCGAATGTTTCTTATCTAAATGAGGCTGCTATCTCTTTGTAGCTATTTATTATCTAGATATCAAGATATTTATTTAGATATGCGCCTAGATGTGTCCAGTCTGTCAGTCTGTCTGTATATCCGTCTGTCTGTCTGTCTGTCTGTCTGTCTATGCTTGGACAGACGTAGATGAGCCGAAGACCTTTAGCCTAGGTGTAAATGATATGTATTAATTTATTAATAAATTTGTGTATGTGTGTGTGTGTGTGCCAGATAGAGAGAGAGAGAGTGTGTGTGTACAGGTAAACAATTTATTTCGTCTTGACCTAATAATATATATATATATATATATATATATATATTCACTCACCTCAAAGTTATTAATATGGAGACATATTTCTAGGTATTATACATCCCTAAAGTTTTATATTGTAAATTTAGACTTACTTTTTTTATTTTGATATCAGAAAAAAAGTCATTTTAGGGAAACCTGATTCTAAACGTTGATGTCTCCTTTATATTGTTAGAAGATAAGCTGGCTTCAGCCATATTTGGCTGGTAGAGGCTTATTTCGGCTATTTGTGACATAAAAAGTGAATTGTTGCTATAAGTCATATATATATATATATATATATATATGACAGGTATGCGTAATTGGTTGCTATGTCTTCAGTTAGTGCCTAGAGTTGGGCAAATCAATGTGTATTATATTATTATTATTAATATTATTATTGTTTTCGTCACAATATGTTAAATGTTAATATTGCTACTGGCATGATATAAAAGTGAAATAAATGAGGTCTTTCATACTGTCATCGTCAACACTCGTGTAATCAAACATTATCATACGTTATCACACGTTATCACAGGTTATCACAGGTTATTATGTCACATGTTCTCTCATATCTGGAGACGACATAAAAATAGATAATGATATCTTATCTCACTGTTGATAAACTTGTCAGCTCGTGGCTTCTTAATGGATACTTTTTCCAGTAAGATAAACAAATATTCAATACTTCAGTTTTTTATTGTTATTATTATTGTCGTTATTATTATTATTATTAGTATTATTAAGAGGAATATAGTTATGATTATTATAATTATTATTATTATTATTATTAAAGATTTACTTATTTTATTAGAATAAAGGATTATGATTACTTACTATTTTTCCCTTGACCATTTGGTTAAGTGACCCATATATATTAGTGACCTTTTCAACTGGCCTATAAATACACTGTTCAAGTAGGCTGTTATTTGCTGTGATCGGTGAATCTTGGTGAGGAGTCGTAGAAGTAACGTGAAACAAATCGTGTCCAAAGAAGCCCCTGCGAGGACACCCACTTTCCTTTTATGATGTTAAATGATGATTAAATTGATTGTGGTCTTCAGATACAGAATTATGACGTCATGCTCTAAAGGTGGCGCTTTCTTGGTCAAACTGGTAGCGCGTTCGATCACAGATCACTACTATCTGAGTTCGAACCTCGGCGTTGGCATATCTGAAGGGTGTTTCATCTCTGAGTTCGCTTCATTACCTAAATCTATTATATCTAGCCTGTACAGAAAAGTGGCCGTAAAACATCAGTCATCATCATCATCATCATCATCATCATGCTCTAACAGAACGCTTTTATGTCAAACATTAAGCGAACGTTATGACAACGTTTTATCCACATGATTTCCACCAGCGGATCTTAGGGGCGTAGCCTTCTGGCCTTTTCTTTGTTCGTGAACACCAGGAAATATTCCTGCATTTGGAATGGTGAACTTTGCCCTTGGGTGGTTGGAAAATCAAATTAGATCGCCACCTGGGCGGTATTTGTGTGGTGTTGTTTATAATCTGAATAGTAACGGGCAGTTGACTAGATAGTAATAATCCATTAATTGTGTTACAATTGGGTTTTTATTCTTCACACTTTCTGGATCACTGATTATCGGTGTGATGGGAATGGGGGGAGGGATGGAGAATTACAGATAATGCTTTGATTAGTCGAATCAATTAAACGAGGTGTCCGAGTTCGTTTGGGACGATCTCAAAAGAGTTAAGTGAAAACTATGCAACCAATTTTCTGTAGTTCCGCTATAACGGGATTACCCCCGTTGTAACAGTTCTAACTTCGGTGTATCCGTGGATAACAACGCAATAATATACACTGCAATGACAATGTTTCATACATAATGGCTGAATCGGCATGGTTTAAGCTAATGCAGTATCTTGCACTGCAAAGAGAATCAAAACATATTCCGGCCCACAAGTCCAAAACAAATTTAATACACAAATATTCGGTTACAGCGGGTTACAGACGACAATATTTAAATAGGTCGGCCTAAAAAACCAAACAAAATAATATTCGACTTGCTGCGAGTTTAATACAATCTGCATCTTATTCCACAAGCTGGAAATTGACATTCCCCGGATATTGCCGTGTGGCTGTTCGGCAACCGAAAAGCGAACACGACTCAACTCCCTGGTGTATACATTTGGATCGAATTGCTTAGATATAGGGCGGCGCTGTTGAAGCTGGTAGTTCGAATGCGTGAAACCGGACACTCTATTCTGGTCTGAAGCATGCAGTAAACCAGTGCAGATGGAACAAAGCTGCTGTTATATCGTCTCTTCTGCAAGTGATTTTTGCCAAACACGCAGCATAGGCGTGCAGTCGATGGATGCCGGGGGATCATCAGAGATAGAGAGAGAGAGAGAGAGGGGGGGGGGGGGGGAAGAAGGGGAGATATGTAAAATAAGAATGCCTTGCCATTCTCCAGTTGATAAATATTAAAGTCTTACGTGTTTCATCATTTATTTACATACGAATGATCACATTGTTCGCGAGTTGTACAATTTACATATAGAATTTACCTTGGATCTCAATTTTAAGGTGTTACCTATTGATAAGAGGAATATTGCGTTCATACTTCGAAGTATTTTTATGTCTGGATCTTACCTTAATACGAAGATTCTCAGCTTTCAATAGATGCTGTTTGTTTGTATGTTGATGGAATTATTCGAATTATGAAGATATTAATAACACATTAACAACCTGTCACATCAGTTATTTAAGGTTTGTTTACTGACATTTCCTATTTAATTTTAATTAATTTACTTTCAATTTACACATGTCAGCAATTATCCGAGGGAGCTGGGTTAGAATCCAAATATATGCTGGGTCTTCCCCACAGACAAGGTTCCTGTATATTTTAGCCTTGCTTTTTATTTACAATTTATATGTTAATGTGCAGATTAATTATACACGGGAAAAAGAGACGAAATTCATTATTTGATAAATGAAAGTGTAGGTTTGTTGGGAGACTTGGCAGGACGTTAGGTTTCGGCTTAAAAAACTAAGATTATATTTAGAAAAGATTTTACGAAGTCGTTCATTCGAGATTGGGATGATGGATTCTGTCAATTAAGTCTCCCCCATCAACAAGTTAATTTCATTTCCATCGCACGAGTGAGTGATTGAGTGAGTGGGCGAGTTAGTGAGTATGTGAATGTGTGGGTCTTTTGTTTGCATTGGCGCCGGTCACGTGGGACATATGACCCGGGAGCTACATCCCAGGAATATGAATTGAGCGGGCGAAGGTCTTACTGATGGATGAGGCATCCCAAAGGATCCAGGTAACACTGAGTTTCGATACTACGCCTAGGAACTCCATAGTACAGTTCGCTACCAGCTGCACCACGAGATCACCTCCTTTTATATGAACTGATATATAACTGATATTTAATATTAAATTTGAAACACTTTCCCATTAGTTCACTTTAATTAAAACATATTGGAGCTGATCTAAATGGACGTGTTTAACAGAAATATATAATATTACATAGGGTGAGCTTCTTGGTATATATGTTATTGATGTTTGGGTGTTGATGCTCGGGGCCAGTGCGATAATATATGGTGAGACATTACACATGTCTCGGCAAGAAAGGTCGCCACTCTGGATTCAGTCCCCTGAAGAAACATCCAGAGTTTGAATTCACGGTTCGAGATTCTCTGTGCCTGTGCCTTATTATACACAGCTAAAATACACACACACATACACACACACACACACACACACACACACACACACAATATATATATATATATATATATATATATATATATATAAAGAGTTTCTGCTCATCATGTTATCAGTAGACCAAACATATAGATAAAGACAGGACGTTTATCATGTCATTGCCTTCCTCACAACATACCTAATTAGCCCCACGTGTTATAGGCAAGGTCAAGGACAGATTACTGGATATAATAAAGATTTAGTAGAATACTTTATTTTCCGGAACTTGTTTTCTTTTCTAAAGATATAATCTATTTTTTTTATCTTTTTATCTTTTTAAATATGGTAGTTATCACATTTTGTACGTAGCTTTTGTATTTCTGATCAGACTGATGATGTTCGGATACCAGAAAAAAAATGGGTTAAATTATAGAATTTTTATCTGCTCCGATCTTGATCCAATTATTTCTCGCTAGCGACAGGTGCTTGGGTAGCCGAAAATATACAGCTGCACCGTGTTAGCAGCTGGGTTTGCAAGAAAACAGGATCATTTAAGTTTTTTGAAATTCGAAAAATATATATATATATATATATATATATATATATATATATATATAGTACAACGCCTGCATTACGGTCACCATTGGGACCATGATTTGTGGCCGTAATTGAGGACTGCCCGCAATACAAGACAACCCAAGTTTAGCTTCAATGAGAAGCTTGTTATTAAAATTTGAGCGATGCCGGAATAAACATTAGCTCTAGCACATGCTATAATCAAATTTTATTCATGGAAAGATAATAAAAATAACAATAATATTATGCAAGTTTTCTCTGCTATATATATATATATATATATATATATATATATATATATAAATATATATCACCAAATGTATTCAAAAGTTACATTGGCTACAGTATATCGACTTCAAAATATTATTAAAATCATAATGGTGTGGTACACTTGAGTCAACTGATGACCTCCAATAGAACACATATTATTATTATTATTAAAAGATTCTGAGCTTGATGATGATGATGAATTGCTATGCAAAGCGTTAGAACGCTATCTGGTTATATATAGACAGCTGTATATTAATAAACTTAATTATATTAAAATAAGACAACATTGTGAAATAAGAAAGGCTTAATTAGAAGTAGCGATTGTTTGTTTTTAGTTAATCGAAAAACAAAAATCAACATTTTGTATCATAATGTTCTCTAACTGTTGCTGTAGTCTCCATGAAGGTTATTAATTAGTAATGATGAAATCTGAAGGTGGTCGATTACCCTAACATGGATCATGGTAGAGGTTTGTCCTGATCCAGACATTATATACGGGCAACATCTTATGGATATTAATTTAATTCATTATTGATTTAGATCGAATGTGAGAGATGATATTTAATTGTTGTCATTGTTATCCCCAAACCGACAATGTGTTTATTTTAGGCATCATTTAATAATAGTTTAAGGTCAAATTTCAAAGCTAAGATATTACTTTTTCATATTAACTTTATAAATATTAGAAGCACCGTGTATCTATTTAATACTGGCATCTATTAGTAGATGTCATAGATCGATTATTTCAGGCAATTTCTGTATTGGATTAAGTTTGGATAATACATGTTGTAATGTAACATAGTTTGGCGACAACTGTTTTGACTTTTTCCAATTAAAGATTACGAGGTAACACTTTTTGTTTGTTGTTTATGAATCGGACTTGAATAAGGAAAATAAAAAAAAGTCGGCTAAACCGAATGTCTTTCTGAAATATTGCCTACATAACGATGTATTATTTTGTCGTACATTACGGAGAAATCCTGGAGACTTATTTAAATATTTAAATTATTTCTCCGTAATTAGATAGTGGCCGTGATGCGACCTAACTGGAACCGAATATTTAAATAAACTCCATGTACTTTTTCAGATCCCGAACAACGGAATTTCGATGCTTTTTTCTTCTTATTATTTTAAGCACGCTGGCCTTTCAAGTGAACGCCTAGTACTGAATCACATTTCGGCCAAACAGTAGCCATACATTATAATTAAACACCGTACCAGACAAAATGGCATTAAGACGTGAGATTGTTTTTAACCAAAATGTTTAATATGAGTTATTACTGAAAGATAAAATAAATAACACGTATTTCAGATGGAATGAATATAATCTTGTTTTGACAAAAATATTCATCAAATTCAAACCCGTGGCTTCTCCTCACGTCTGACAACTTTCGCCATTACCATCGCTACTTCTGTCATAATGCATCCGGTTAAAGCTTGCTAAAGACAATATACAGGGAGCTCTAACAAATGGTCCCCTGGCAGAGGAGAAAAGTGTGTTTTGAATGACTGACAACGTTTTATTGTTTTCTCTGTTACTAGGATAAGTACTGATTCCAAAACAAGTGTATGTCAAACTGGCACTCTTGGGCAAATAGTTTTACAGGCCAAATTCAAAATGGCCACAAGAACGTTCGGAGTCAAACCCAAATTAGTAAAAATACATAACGTCTCTGCAAATTATAAATTCAAAATAGCCGCCAAAAATCCAAAGTCAACATTTGTATCCAGAACGTGATCATTCCCCAGAAAAACTGGGATAATTTCCTGGTTTCTGATTTTATTGAATGGAAAATTACAGATGAGAATAATGCGGACATTAGTGCGATCATTTGGCTAAATATAACACTTTTATATGTCCAAAATAGCTGCCAAATTAAATCCAAACAACAAATTTGAGACTATGTCTGACAATATTGACTGGGACAATAGTACTTTAATATGTATTTGCGGTTATTACTGTTCATCAATAAAAAATCATTTATGCTGGTTATCTGAACAGGGATGTAACACTGTATGGAAAAGTGGAGACCTTCAACTTAAAAGCTATGTCACAACCATAGCATAACGCATATTCATACAGTGGACCAACAGAAAATTAAATCAATGGGACGTTATAGTTGAAGATAACATGTAGAATTATGATTTAGTTGAAAACAGCATTTAGCATTATGACCAAAAACATCATTGTATGATAATAAACATAGCCACACAAAAACAATGAGTTGAAAGGTAGCTTTCATGATTTCAAGAGGCAATGGTGATCTATCTGGTGGAATTTCTAGCCTGGTAGGAAAGTACCCGGCACTCATCACTTTCAGTACTGTTCCTTTGCCATTGTCCCACAGTATCACACCCGAAAGAGTGTGTACTGCCAACAGTTTCTCATACAAGACATCATGTTTTCTCACCGTTCCCTTGATGTCTATCACTGTTCTACCGGGACTGGTGCCTGCCATTAACAAGTTGCATGTCAAATTTTGCAACAAGTAGAAGTGGACTAGAAAAAGATAAACATCTGTGTCATTGCAGTTCACCTTGATACTTGTTATTCCTGCAGGTTATGCCAACTTGGACATTTGTTGAACAATGTCCCATTGCTTATTTCAATGTGGGTTGGTTGATTCCTGCCCTGTTATAACAAGTTTATTTTCGCATTCACATATAATCTATCTTTGTTGCTTCAGGTTCTTGTAAATGAGATAAATTAGCTGAACTTTATTTTCAACTACAGTGGGTGATACTTTCTGTGGTGAAGTTGCTATGGGAATTCAATTTATGATGTCTGGTTGCAACTCTTCAGCTCACACTGTATGTTTTACACCCTTGATGCTTTGTGGGTCGTAGCACTCAAGCAAGGGTACATATCACTGTTCTTCAAACAGCGTATGACACACGCTGTATAATTCCCGACAAAGTCCTGCACTGTTCCATTTGTTGGCCAATGTACCACCCATTGCAAAGCATAACCATCAACGATAAAAGCCTGAGGTGGCACACAATTTTACAGTATCTTCTACTTGGAGTTTTCTCTTCAGCACCGACGTTGTTGCAGTGAAACCCATCTCTACATCTTGTAAAGAGATCAGTATTATACTCTGTTGTCTGATCAACCTGGGTATGTTTCTTGGTAATTACCAGTGTTATGACTTTCTTGGACAACGACGAGTGTAAACCTTCTGGCCAGAATGACTCATATTTTGGCATTTGTTGGGTTCCTATGGAAATCGAGTTATCGACGTTAACATTGTCTCGCGTAATTCTTCCAGTTACAAGATTGATGATGCCCTGAGTATGACTGGATGGATCCAGTGGATCAATGACTGTACCTAGTTCATTAGATCCTTGCATGCTTCTCCTCTTTGTGTTGGATTATTTGTTTCTCGGGAGAACCACCTTTCATTGCATTGACATCATCAGCAACCTGACGACACACATGTAAGCTGAGTGCCCACCTGGCTACTGTATTTGGTTTCCGTGTAAACCCGACTAAGCCACCAGGTCCGTGTCCATATCGCCTGAAGGTTGTTTCGAGATACATGTCTGACCATATGCCATTCTATATTCCTGGTTTGTGGCGCATAGAATGGTTACCCTCCACAAATTGAGAAAACATGTCACAAGGGTAGCCGTTCCATATATCTGTGATAGTACAAGCCATATCTGAAACGGTACAAAATAATAAATGACTTATGCGTAAACCTTATGCTCTAAATACGGAATGGACACAAATGTAGTATCTTAGTTGACTTCATACAAACTAACAGTTTATTTGTTAACTACATTAAAGTGGCCAATCAGCTTCCGACTCTGCTCTGACAAAGATCGTGATGATGAATACTGGTTTGATCAGGTTGTTCAGCCAAAATTGAGTGATTCGACTGTGAGAAGCTCTTAACTCAAGGATATCCATGAAACCATCGTGGCATACTGTAGTATCTAAGATACTCCGAAGCAATTCTTCTATCAACATTCGAAGAACTCTGAAAGTCTGTAGGTATTTCTTCCCAGAAAGCATTCTTGAAGCAGCCTCAAACTATACTTGTAGAACATCATCTAAGCCACTGGTAGTCACCAATGTGCCTATTGATCTTATAAGGCTCATTAACATGTGTATGCCTCACAAACGGGTATCAGATTATAGAGGAATTCTGCATATCCCTATGTGATTCCCACAGTGACTTTGTATGGCTATTTGTGCTACTTGTAAAGTAGTTTGTTTGTTTGTTTGTTAGGACGCATGTGATGATGTTGCCGATGAGAATGACTGGCATTGTCGAATCCAGTTTGGGTGACATTTGGGAGAGTAGTGCCAGTACAGTTGGACTTGTTGCAGTAGTTGCACTCTATAATGTTATTCTGGTTTGGTAGGATTGTTTATCTGGCACAAGTGCTTTATACATGCTCAGTTTCGTCAGAGAAATAGACAGGCATGAATAAACTAACAAATACGCGGACGAATGCACAAATAGCATGGTTGCAAGATGAATCGATAGATAGAAAGACATACTGAGATCAAATAAGCTATTTGTCTCATGTCTCTCCCTCCCTATCTCCCTCCCCCTCTGCCCCCTTCACTCTGTACATTTAGCGATAATACATATTTTATAATAATACATACCGACAAATATTCCGAGAAACCAGTTTTTTTCTTAATAATTTTAAATCAAATTAAATTCCATGGCGGCCGTTTTGAATTAGTCTTTTTTATTCTCTTAAACCAAAATACTTGTACTACTATAAGGACGTGAATATGTTTTAGATTCTGATTTATTTTGGGGCGGCCATTTTTAATGTTGCTCACAAACTAGGGTACCAGAGTGGCATACACTGGTTTGGGGGTCAGCAGATGTGGAAATGTTAGAAACTGCAATAAGACACTGTCAGTCATTCAAAACACACTCAGGGAAAATTCGTGTTAGGCAACCGGACTAAAAGGGAAGCTGAACGATTTGACTGAATCATTGAAAGACACTGATATTCAGCAAGATATACCTTTAACAAATGCTATTGATCAATACGATTGTGATTGATTAAGAATATTAATTTAAAGGAACGTTCTAATATTTAAGATGAAGAAAGTTGTAACAAAATACTAACACTTTGAGACAACTATTATTCAGGTAGTATCTAAATCATGGTAATTTTTTAATTATATTGTCGCTGATATGTTTACTTCCATACATACATACAACATTATATCATGTTGGAATTAATTATCTTTGATTATTGTGATATTTAACATATATATATATATATATATATATATATATATATATTATATATATATATATATATATATATATTATATTTATTTGAGTGCTTATGTGTATTTGCATTTGCTTTATTGTATTTCTGTAATATTATATATATATATATATATATATATATATATATATATGTTGTGTACACACACACACACACACACACACACACACACACACACACCCCCCACACACACAACTAAAAATAGTCCAGTAATAATCCATTGTGCGGTATTGCTACTTTGTTTTTATTGTAGTTAAATCGCTTTAGTGAGTCCATACTGAGTTAGTGTACATTTTCTTTGTTATGAACAAACTGTAATGTTTGTTAACACGCTGAGGCTATATATAGGGCTTGAATTTTCACTTAGGTTAGAGAAGAACTTCGACGCCAGACCAGTCGGACGTGTATTGATACATGGTTCATATAGGTAGGATTTATTCAGTTATTCGAACCCAGAATAAAGCTGAGGTCAGCATCTGAGGTGTCGAAATGTTTTTTATACAGGTTTCTTTTGGACCACAGAAACTTACTGTTGAATGTAAACTGTGGTGTCAAAATAGTTTATGATATGTATGTAGCAAGTCACCATTGAACCACGCGCACGTGTTTTTTGTTGCGAGCTGTGGTATCAAATGGTATGTTTTTACGTGCTTCCGCTTTTTGTACGTAGCCTGCATGTAGCCGCTTTCCTGTGGGCGTGACATATTTGTTGCGTACGAAAAGCGAATTAGCTGGTTCCCACAGGCTGATGAGTAGACATGCTTAGGTATACGCATACATCTGGAGGTACATGTGGAGGTATGGAACATTTTATTTTTAGATTAATGTATGTATAGTTGTATTTAGATTTATGGAGGTAGGTTTCGAAAGATGTTTAGATATGTTAATGCTCTGTGCCTGTTGCTTGGTGAGACATTACACATGTCTCAGCAAGAAAAGTCGCCACTCTGGATTCAGTCCCCTGAAGAAACGTCCAGAGTGTGAATTCACGGTTCAAGATTCTCTGTGCCTGTGCCTTATTATACACAGCTAAAATACACATACACACACCCAATAAAAAGAACACAAATACATATCTGCACGCACGCACGCACGCACGCACCCATACACCTAGGCACGCATGCATACACACACTCTCCATCTCTCTTACGCACTCATTCAACACCCTCTCGCTCTATATATACACATACACATACATGCACATACATGCACATGCACATGCACATGCACATACACACGTACACATACATATATACATACACACACACACCCAATAAAAAGAACACAAATACATATCTGCACGCACGCACGCACCCATACACGTAGGCACGCATGCATACACACACACTCTCCCTCTCTCTTACTCACTCATTCAACACCCTCTCTCTCTCTCTCTATATATATATATATATCTGTATCTCTCCTCCTTTCTTATCATAGGAGATGAGATGAGAACTAACAGTTCTTAAAAATAAAGCAGAATATTATAGATTAACGTACATCTTCATTTCAATATAATTTGCTTTTATTGCAAACCTTAAATATAATCATAAAGAAAAACCTTTATATGCAAATATTCAGCAATTATTCCTACTTCTGTACCAATGTTCCATGGCAAGATGCGATACTAACTGCAATACCACCTCTCTTAGCGTTTACTGACGTAAAATGTTAATGGAACACATTAATACAGGGAACATTTTTAGTCAGAATATTTTTAATAGGGAACATGTAACTTGAACTGGTAACATTGAACAATGAGCCAATGAACCCCCATCCAAGAGGAGAAGCGAATGAACATTTTCAAATATTGTATATTGCTATATTATTGTTCAAATGTCGTTTATTAAAATTAATCTATTTATAATATATAAAACACTGTATTTATGCATAAATTAACTAATTTGTGATGTATGAACATAGAACATGTTTTAATTATGTATTAAGTGTAAAGTGCCTTAGAGCAATTCAAATTGAATAAGACACTATAGAAAATACTATTGTTATTATTATTGTATTATTATAATATAGATAAATTAACATTTAATATTGTTCAGATTTTAATTATTTTTGTAGACCTTTCAAGGAAATAACAACCAAACGATTTCTCTATTAATATGTGCATATGTTTTTTTTTGTGGAATTAGGGGTAGGGGAAATATAATTCTGATTCAGCAACATTTTATAACAATATTTATAATAATAATAATGATAATATTTTTTATATTACATTAATCAGTTGAGTTGCTCTAAAAGGTTTTATAATGTAAACGAAATTAAAATCACTTTTAGGCTTACCCATCACGACACATTTAATAAATAAATTAACACGTGCTTGAGTGTTTAAATATTATAGATACAAAATGATATAGGATGGTTATGATAATGATCTAAACAATAAGATAATGGTAATAATGGTGTGATAAGATGGTGATGAGATAATATGAGATAATGTAGTGAAGATTAACGTTCATACAACAAATATCCATTATAAAGGATTAATGATAGAAGTATGTTTTGTGTATCCTAGCAACCGAAGTGCATTACCGGCTAAAGATGGTCTGATGACTTTGACTTACTTGTGTGAAACTTGATGAATCATAGAAATATGTGTGTGTGTATGTTTGTGTGTGTGTGTGTGTGTGTGTGTGTGTGTGTGAATGTACGTGTATCTGTCGCACAGATATATTTGAATAATTCACAAAATACTCTCAGTTCATCGACACAACAAAACTAAACGTAGAATTTATTTATTTATTTTATATTTATACAATTCAGTCATATTCGAAATTGACATGTAATAATAATAATGTATTAATTACTTCACCAGTTCCAACAACATCATAACTGTTTTAATAATGTAGCTGTCTAACAGTTAACAATTAATTAAAATATTTTAAGGGATATCATATAATTTATTAGATGCTTGTATGTTTAAAAAAGAAAAATAATATATGTCATTTTTCTAGATGATAACATGAAGGTAGGATTACCGAATAATATCCCCCTGGCAGGATGAGCCCAAATATCCCATATTGGTACAACACGCAGAAGCCGATTCAACGCTTTTCCTTCCGATAGATCTATTAACAATATAATAATAATAATAATAATAATGGCTGAAATTTTAAATGGCCTAGCTACCCCAAATAAGGTGGACGCATATGGTCTGTTCTTTGCTACTTCACCACTAGGATATAATTCTAAACGAATTTATAATTTACAATAGATGACATATTCGGCGGTGAAAACCTCGCCAGTAGTCTGGTTGAATGACACCCCCCCCTATTATAGTGTAACAGCCGGGATTCGAACCTCCGACGTAACGCACAGCAAGAACACGAATAAAAAAAAGTCACAGGCACGTACCCACTAGGTCATAATATAGCGAATAACTGGAAGGACATTAACTCTGGCTGAATCGGTGAATGAATCAGTAAGGGATAGATAGGTATAACGACTCCGACGAAATTAGTATCATCATTCCCCCTCCCTGCATCTATTAGTTGCGTCTTAAGACACTCGATGGGATATGATGGCTAATTAAAACCTACGAAGCTCTAGATGTAAGATTAAATATAATAAATTAAAATATTTTATATCAAGCCCTTGGCGCGATTAAAAAAAGGGTCATTTATCAGTTTATAGTTTATAGTCGTTGAAATTGGCCTCTTTGGTATGAGCTTAGGTCGGATGCTATTATTAAAACTTGTCCCGGGAGATCGATTCAGGATTTTAGTTTTGTGCCAGAAAATAATTGGTTTGCTTACTGATGGAGCGGTGAGCTGGGAAAATAGAGGTCAACGAGGTTGTGACATTATTTGCTGACTAAAGGGTGGGCTCAATTTCACACTTCCTAATATTTACATTTTTATGAAGAACAGGAAGTTATGTATACATTCTTTTTTTATAAAAAAGAAGTAGAGTGAATCTAGTAACCAGCTTTGGAAAGATATAGGGTAGTAATTACAGTCAGGAGGGAATATAAAGTGGATTCACGCACGCATGCACGCACGCACACACACACACGAACACACACGAACACACACACATACGAACCCACACATGCACGGACGCACGGATTCATGCTCACTATCAGACAGACGCTTATACAGAAAGCGATGCAACGCTCTTTCATTGGATAGATAGATATATTATAAATACACCGAATAACTGGAGGGACAATAACTCCGGTTGAATCCGTGAACGAATCAATGGAGGATAGGTATAAGGACACAAAGAAATATTAGTGTCATCACCCCTCGCCCCTCACCCCCCATGTAGTAGATGCCTCTTCAAACAATCTATATAACATGATGTCCAATTAAAAATTACTAAGCCCTTTGTGTAAAAGGAACATTAAATATAAAATATTTTGAAATAACAGATTTCGATTACAAATATTGGCATTGATTAAAAAAAAAGTTTACTAGCTTATCATCGTTGAAACTGGCCTCTTTGGTACGATGTTTATATCGGGTGCTGTCATTGCAACTTGTTGCGGAAGATAGATTTTTATTCTAGAAATTTCAAACTTTCTTGTATTTAGACTTTTGAAGACGATGGCAATATAGGTATAACGTTTGTATTATTGATTTGAAGAAAGAAACAACGATTATAAGACGATTATGAATAGAGCTGGTTTGGCAATTAACATAAACATTCTAACAACTTTTATGACCTGACCTAGATGGGATAAGCTTTTGGTGTTTTCTTGCCTAGATAGGTTGAGACTGGTCAGATATTATACACGTCTCAACATAAAATATCGCTATTTGATTTCAGTTCCCTGATGATTCATTCAGGGTTCGAAATTACGTTTCGAGATTGTTTGTGCCAGTGCCTAACTCCTGACTGCTAAAACATACACTATCCGTTCCAGAGAATGAGGCTCCTTGTTTTGGTTCATTTGACGTGTTATATCTAAAACCAAGGAAGGGATGGTGATCAGTAGGTGACTGATTATCTATTTTTGCATTAAGAGGGACGTCTGTAGGCCACGGGAAGGTAATTAAATGACAATAACAGACATACTACGCTCTTAAAGTATAATAAGTACTCCTGATTCAAGAATAAAAAACACTGCATCGTATCTTGGGTGGTGACATTAAGTGCATCTGCTCTGGTGGGTGTGATTTATAAATTAGTTGTATATATAATTAAATTGAAGGGTATATAGGAATATAACCATGTTCACGAGTCCAGTAATCATGACGTTTAACGCCCCATTGGCATGCACTTGTCATAAATAATACTAAAGCCAGTTAGTATAGCTATACAGTTTGTATAGCAGACATTAGATCTCGTGCGAAACTGTTAATATATTGTTCTAACAGTACCTAGGCTATGACGTCATTAAAACATACTTTATCATAGATGTCACTTTTATAATAGTAATTAAGCAAGCAATTTTACTAATGGTCCACTCGTGACACCTGTACGTTGTCCAAACCGACTTTTGAAGACAGTGGCCTTTGAAGTTTGTAAAGTGTTTCCTTGAAACAATATACATAAAATAAAAGACACCTATAAATAAGTTGGTTTGGTAGTTAACGTAAACATTCTCACAACTTTATTTTGGTGTAACGACGCCTCATGGTCTGTCAAAGAAGTTTGGCTATAGAAGGACATTGGCATATCCCTAAATCATATCTCCAAGGTCCGACGAACTTGCTTCATGGCTACAACCACCCATTCAAATAATTACACATAATCAAATCTACAAGAAAGTTGACTTACAGTTGACCCACAGTAGTAGCTTCCACTAGAATTGCTAACTTCAATGAAAACTACACATCAACTTTCAATATGCACACCGGTGACAGTTCTCAAGTAAACGGAACCACAGCCTGGCCATGTTGTATTAACGAAATAAACGTGAATTCAGAGACAGAAATCCTCACTACACCCTTATGTTATTCGCTGAGCTGCATGCAGTGAAAGCTGCACTTAATTGGATACCGAAGCAGCCTTTCTGTCAAAGAGCCATCACCCACACGGACTCTATAGGTACACTCAATACCATATCTTATTTCCACACGTATCCCGAAACACACACGGAAAAGGCTAAATCCGTTCTAAAAACATACCTGGTCAATGTTGCTTTCAGAGATAATTAATAATTATCGTTTAAATCTCTTAAAGGGTTTTTAGAGACATATTATTTCGGGCATTATTATATTACATATTATTTGTACAGCGCCTTGGAATGGATCCTGGTAGTAAGGGCGCTTTATTAAATATACATTATTACTTATTTCATCACTGCGTCAACTCTCAGGTAGAGTGGAATCCAAGTAATCCTTCAGTGGGCTCCAAGCCACGTAAACTTTGAGGATAATGAGCGAACTGACAAACTAGTGAACGAAGCTTGGGAACTAGAAATCATCGAACAAACTGAAAACACCCCTGGCACATTCAATCACCTTATCGAAAGATTTATCTTCAACCAACTCAACTTGACATACACAGACCACACCTCATCTTTCGAGTACTGGTCCCAGATTACCGCTGTATCCAGACCTAACTTCCTTAACAATAGGTTGGCCAACATCCAACTCAGACGACTATATTTCTGGACATAGATACGAAACTTCACCCATCTGTCATCCTCATAACTCTGTCCTCACTGCTAGTAAACATATAACCACACACATTATCTGGTCAACTGTCGAGCTCATCCGATGTGTCAAATAAAAATAAAAAGTAATCTCTCCCCTGAATACTTCAATATATCAGATTACAAGCCAGGAACATTGATGATCAGAAAAACAACATTTCGGCCAGAATTCATCATTCCACTTCTCCTGAAAGACCCCTCTAAATACCAACAACAACAATAGCTTCACAACAAACCCTAGATAAATCAACACCAGGTGGCTGTATTCAATAAGCAACTGCCAGGAGTCTCTATTCAAAATTTAAACAACAACAACAAAAACCACAACAACCTATTTTGGTGAGACACTTTCCATGTCTCAATAAGAAGAAATGCCGCTCTGATTTATGTTCTTTGGTGAATCCTTCAGAAGGGACTGGTGTGACATTACACATGTCTCAGCAAGAAAAGTTGCCACTCTGGATTCAGTCCCCTGAAGAAACGTCCAGAGTTTGAATTCACGGTTCGAGATTCTCTGTGCCTGTGCCTTATTATACACAGCTAAAACACACATTGCCCGTGCCAGAGATTGAGGTTCGTGTTTTCTTTTTACCAATTTTGTTTTATTTGATATAAAGGGTTAGTGACGAGTAGGTCATAGAATTTATTGGATTTGTATGCTTATTGACCCTCCAGCAAATATCACAAGGCATATTATGCTGCGGTTAAGATGTTCCCTTTTCTGTGCGTGGAGACTTTATGTTTCCAGGTCCATGCGTTCAAAGAAAAGTTGATCTAGAGCTGTATATTCCGTGCACTATTTGCGTCTTTGGAGGCACGCCGTTTAAGTGTCTGGCCTGGTTATCCAGAATTTAAATGACTGTAGCAGACACAGTAGCTCTTAAAGCTTTTTCCCCTGATTTAGGAATAGAAACATTGCATCGCATCTCAAAGGGGTGGCATTGGACACAGCTCGGTGTTTTATATAACAAGTTTAGTTGTATATAAAATTTCCACCTTAGTTTTTTTTGGGGGAATAGAATTATCTTTCCTAGGTCCAGTTATGTCCAGTCTGTACTATGACATTCAAGGCTAACTTTAGTCTCCTTCCATTAATAAAACCCTATATTATAATTATAGTTTGTTAGCAGACATTAGGTCTGATTTGAAAATGTTAATATATAGAACGGAAACCCCCGCCATAACGGTCTGCTAAAGCGCCAATGAAAATTTTTAAATGGGTATAGTATTTATTGGATTTGTATGTTTATGGGGGTTATTTGCCCCTCCAGCAAATATCACAAGGCATATTATGCTGCGGTTGAGAAAGTTCCGTTTTCTATGCGTGGAGACCATATTTCCCGGTCCCTGCATTCAAGAAAAGTTGATCTAGAGCTATATATTCCGTGCACTATTTGCGTCTTTGGAGGCACGCCGTTTAGATGTTTGGCCTGGTTATCCAGAATTTAAATGACTGTAGCAGACACAGTACGCTCTTAAAGCATGTACTCCTGACTCAGGAATAGAAACACTTCATCGCATCTCGAGCGGTGGCATTGGACACAGCTCGCGCGGTTGGTGGGTTTTATATAACAACTTATATAATTCACCTTGGTTGTATGTGGGAATAGAATTATCTTTCCTAGGTCCAGTTATGTCCAGTCTGTACTATGACATTCAAGATTAGCTTTAATCTGCTTGTCATAAATAACATTTAAGAACTACAATAGTTAGAATAGCATAAATTAGGTCAGGTTTTAAAATGATAGCATAGTTCAAACAGTATGGAAGCTATGACGCGCTATTACGGTCTGCTTCAGCGCAGATGTCAGTCTTTTAATAGTAATTAAGATAAACAGTTTTAATAGTAGTCGCTTCATGACGCCTTCCCGTTGTAAAAACTGATCTTTGAAGACAGTGACAATTGGGTTATATGGTTTATATAGTATTGCTTTGAAGAAAGATACAGCAATTAAAAAATAGCTATAAATAGGGCTGCTTAGATAATTAATCTAAACATTCTCACTACTGCCGTGATCTGACTAGGGTGTTCTACTCCCAAACTCCACGGCTGTAGGTGATTCGCTTTTGTTTTTGCTTGGCGGCTTAGGGGCTGGTGAGACATTACACATGTCTCAGCAAGAAAAGTCGCCACTCTGGATTCAGTCCTCTGAAGAAACGTCCAGAGTTTGAATTCACGGATCGAGATTCTCTGTGCCTGTGCCTTATTATACACAGCTAAAAAAACACACACACACACACACACACACACACACACACACACACACACACACACACACACACACACACACACACACACACACACACACACACACACAATATCAAATACGGATAAATGTGAAAGATGGAAGTTTCTGTTTATATCAATGTAATTTCTGACTGCTATTTTTGATGAGTATTAAAATGAGTTTCTGAAGCATATTATATGGTTTGAAATATATTAGTATCTTAATGTTTATAGAGAAATCTTTAGAAAAGACAATAAATACATACTTTTGTTAAAACCACAAATAATAAAGTAACGTATGTATGATTTTAAGGAATTTTAAAGATTTAGTTTGTGTGATAACTTTATATTTTAATTGATCTAAAGGACCATTAAATTGAAAAATATGTAACTATGGCTATATATAGGGCTTGAAACTGTGTTAGTGTACATTCTCTTTGTTATGGACTAACTGTAATGTTTGTTAACACGCTGAGGCTATATATAGGGCCTGAATTTTCACTTAGGTTAGAGAAGAACTTCGACGCCAGACCAGTCGGACGTGTATTGATACACGGTTCATATAGGTAGGATTTATTCAGCTATTCGAACCCAGAATAAAGCTGAGGTCAGCATCTGAGGTGTCGAAATGCTTTATATACAGGTTTCTTTTGGACCACAGAAAATTACTGTTGAATGTAAACTGTGGTGTCAAAAAAGTTTATGATATGTATGTAGCAAGTCCCATTGAACCCACACGCACGTGTTTGTTGCAACTGTGGTATCAAATGGTATGTTTTACGGCTTCCCCTTTTTTTTTACGTACCCGCATGTAGCCGCCTTTCCTGTGGGCGTGACATATTTGTCGCGTACGAAAAGCGAATTAGCTGGTTCCCACAGGCTGATGAGTAGACCAGACACATGCTCAGGTATACGCACACATTTATCAATATGTGAAGGTATTGAACATTTAATATTTAGATTAATGTATGTATAGTTGTATTTAGATTTATGGAGGTAGGTTTCGAAGGAGGTTTAGATATGTTGATGCTCTGTGCCTGTTGCCTCTTACTATGTACCATAAAACACACACACACACACACACACACACACACACACACACACACACACACACACACACACACACACACACACACACACACACACACACACACACACACACACACACACACACACACACACACACACACACACACACACACACACACACACACACGCACACCACCATTCAGGTAGTATTATACCCTGTGGGCACGGACTGTAGAAGTGATCCCATGTGTCCATCCTTCCTCAAATGTCCAATTATATCTAGTATATGCTATGGCATTCCCGGGCAATTTGAACCTGGGTCTCATAAATAATATTAATATTCCCTATTGTCCATATGATTATTTTAGCAGATACTATTTCTAATTTATTATGACAACATTAACATATGACTTTCATATTACTGAGTCGGCGATGTCACAGTCATATAGGGGCGCCTCCTTGGTCTAGCCGTAGCGTTTTGGACCACATATCACTACCACCCGTGTTTGAGTCCCGGCGTTGGCATATCTGAAGAGTGTTTCATCTTTGACTTCGCCTCATTACCTTTGGAGGTAGCTTGGCCCATTTATCCTACCATGCGCACAAAAGTGACCGTAAAACATCAATCATAATCAGCATCATCGTCATTTAATTTAGCACAAATATGATATAAATATACTTAAATTTTTGATGCTAATCTGTATATTGGAGTTTTGTTAGACAGCCACATATGATCCAATAATACGTTGTATCTCGCATATTGAATAATCTAGATGTTATGTTTGTGCTGCTATGTGCCAGTGCCTTTTCACATGATGTTTAAACACATACACATAGACACAGATGCAAATAATCACACTGTCAGTCACATGCGCACACATGAAAACAGCCATTTACAATAAATATATACGAACGCACATAGATCCAGAGAATAATAGTACTTAGTAGTGATATACATGTATATGTGTGGGCACTTACATGGGCTAACTGGTAGAGCGGTAAGCTGCAGATCAATAACACCTGGGTACAAACCCTGACCGGGGTTATATCAGAAATGTGTTTCGTCTTTCAGTTTACATCGCTTTCTGTTGTATGTCAGTCTACTCATTTATCTCATCATGTACAGAAAAGTTGCTGTAAAACATCAACATTTATTAGTTATTCACACCCTATAAGGCCTGACCTTTACTATTGTACAGTTGATGAGTGTTTAACACTGTTATTTATACTATATTGCGTATTAGAAAAAATATTGTTAACGCATAAGTCATTCAATCAGTTAGTCATTCTTTTATTTAGTCATTTAGTTAGAGTTCGAAATTAACGCTCGCTTGTTCGCCAGAAGCGAGTACAAAATTGACAGGAATAAATATTTTCATTATGAGCCTTCCTGCGGGCGAATAGAATTATTAGGCTAGAATAAAGTCACATCTACGGCTACATGATATGGCCCAGATATAGCAATTGTGTTTCAGTTATCAATCAGCTGGACATATCCCCGCATCAAAATGTTTTTGAACAGCCAACAGATTGTACACGCTGAGGGAAAATGAGTGACGGTGGGAACACCTCGTTGTGTCGTCATCATCACTATCACGTGAAATTGTGTCTATTGTATCCCCCCCCCCGAACCAGGTTTGGTTCTCAATGAATTCATCATACTCGCTCGTTCTGTTTCTGGCCCGCTCCCGTTTCTGGTTAAACTATCACTCGAATGAACCGGAGCACGAACAACCTTTCTGCTTGTTAGGGTATGAAGCCTACTGGAATCCAGACAGCCATAATGTTTTACGCGCCACAGTCAAATACCGCACAGTCTAGTATGAACGAGCTGGATTTCAAATTCCTAGCCACTAGGTAGCCTATGAATATAGCCTCAAATATGAATGACTCACTTGTTTGAGGGCATTTATAAATAAAGAATTGAAACAGAAATTGTCCCAAACTGAGGTTCCTCAAGCCTTCAGTAGTTGAAACCAGATGCTCTTTTGGGATTAGTTACCGATGACTTGTAGTTCGTTTTCTCCAAATTGACATTTAAGTGTATTTATAACGTTATACAAAGCCAATGAAGAACACATATTATGAAATAAACTTTATGTAAATATATGTGAAATTTTATTTGGCGTTGTCAGGACTCGTGAATTACTCTCAGGACTAATATATTTTCAAGTTACTATTTCTGTGGACTAGTGACGAATTCTAATTACCTTCTAACCCTGCATTTAGTGTGTTCATTTATTCACTGATTTTGTATACTGTAATTTATATAAAAAGTATGCTCAAGATTTAGGGTACTCGTGCTAAACGTTTGTATCTGATTGTATCCTAACTGTAGTGTTATTTAAAAGAGAAAATTAACAGGTTATAAAGTTAACCTTAATTTATATCAGTAATTAAAAATACACAGAAGTTTATTTAATGTATAAAGTTGACACTCATATGTTATAGCGGTATTTCTAATCATCATCAGGTTATAAGTTCTGATTGAACCGTTAAACGTAAAGAAATCGAAGATTTTTAAAATCGATATGTCAGAGTTGAATATCAGCGCTAAATAAAACATGTTAAATAAAGGGAAACATATACAAATATATGTCAGTTCTCATTGATTTTATAACAAGTAATATATTTACGAGAATTAATGTTTTATGCACCAATTTCGCCAACATAAAACCTATGTAGATGTCCTCTCTGCCGACCAATACTTACCTGATAGGATATTCATTTCATTTCAGTATTTATGCATTTTGTTAAGTTTGTATGTAAATTATAATTCCATGGAAAATTTCGGTTTATGACGCAATCATTGGAAATAAATCGGATAATAAATATCATTGAATATTAAATAAACAATACATCATCAGGGACAACATAACGTCTTAATATGTCACTGATCCGGCACAGAAAAGTGACAAAAGGTTTTACAATAACATAGTCACCATCATCAACAAAGTGTAAAATATCGAACTATTGGATGTAACATAAAACACAAAACTTACCCATTTGTGGTCTTTTTGTCATTGTTTGTACACGAGCTTGTATCATTAGTAATGCTGTTCTATAATACGATAATAGAATTGTTGTGTACTTAATCATAGTCTGGCCTTTATCTGCTGTTGTCCTTTGTCTTGGGACATTCAGAAGAGGAAACACTCAGAAATGTTATTATACTGATTAGTAGATGTCTTGTAAGTACACCCGTTCAGAATATGTGCCTCGTTTGACAAACACGTTCCATTTTCCATCTTAATTTGAGCTTTTAATGGTTTCTCCATCAGCAGAATAATGCTACTTACGTTAGAAACGAACTTCGACGCCAGACTAGTCGGACGTGTATTGAAATACCTGGTTCATATAGGTAGGATGTATTTAGTTATATTCGAACCCAGAATAAAGCTGAGGTCAGCATCTTAGGCGTCGAAATGTTTTATATATAGGTTTCTTTTGGACAACAGAAAATTACTGTTGAATGTAAACTGTGGGTTAAAAATAGGTATCACATGTATGTAGCAAGTCGCCATTAAACCACACGCACGTGCTATTTAATGCGAGCTGTGGTATCATATGGTATGCTTCACCTGCTTCCGCTTTTTGTACGTAGCCTGCATATAGCCGCTTTCCTGTGGGCGTGACATATCTGTTGCGTACGAAAAGCGAATTAGCTGGTTCCCACAGGCTGATGAGTAGACCAGACACATGCATAGGCATATGCATACATGTATCAATATGTGGAGGTATGGAACATTTTAATTTTTAGATTAATGTATATATTGTTGTATTTGTATTAAGATTTATGGAGTTAGGTCTCGAAGGATGTTTAGATATGTTGATGCTCTGTCCCTGTTGTCTCTTTATATGTACCTTAAAAATCAAACACCCAAACACACGCGCGTGCGCGTGTTTTATTTGGCAATTCGTGTATGCTTATATGCAAGTTCGAAGTCGATTAATTAATATATTTTGTGTGGTTTATGAAGAAAGGTTATATAGTTATTTTATTTAGAAAGTTTACGACTAACTAACCAGAAGAAGAATGTCATATATAAATAGTAAAGCACAACTTGCTAAACTTTATCATTTTGATTTATTGATCGTGATTAGGCTAATAGGACAATAATAAAGTTATTTTGTTAAGGGAAACCAATTATTAATTATTGAATTTTTAATTATACTGAATTTCATCTTACACTGAAATCTGATTAACTAGTAGCGAAAAAATAGACACAAATTTGATTGGTGGATATGTTATAGAAACGAAAAATATACCACAACAATATCAGAACAGCAACGTTAGGCTTACTGGATTTGGCGTTATAATACACAAGTAACATTTGAAGTTAATTAGAATGGTACTCTTCTTCTGGTTGACTCATCGAAAAGATCATTTGGGCTTCCATGGAAATTAAATCCTATGTCATTAGTTATTCTATACGTATTCCTTTGGTAGGATATTAAGGGATGGTGCAAGAACATAAAGCATAGTACAATAAAAAGTGGAAAGTATATGATTATTTCCAGTTCATGTTTCTCTGTCTTTAAAATGGACTCTCTGACAACAATGTTGTTAGTGTAATGTAATAGAAATACCCAGGTTGCGAGTTCGAATCCGGCTTATGCCTTTGTTTGCGGGATTTGGTTCCTTAGGGACTCGCTACTGAGTGATACGTCCCTCGTCTGACCATCACTGACGCTAAATAACTCCACCTACAATAACTCAGTATATTTCAAAGATTGAAAAATATTTTTGAAATGAAATCTTTGGCTTTTCATGAATTCGATGCTTGATATTTATTTGTTATTACAGTAAACATTTATTTCTGGTTTCATTTTATTTGTTAAGCCAGTAGGCTTTATTTCTGACAGACAAGACAAGACTGCGCATCAACATTAAAACTCTTAAATCATGTGAATGATGACTATTAATTGTGCATAATTTTAGAAACATCATTTTATATATGTAATTAATAGAATATAAAATGCGCAACATTTATAAAGAGTTATAACCTGCCAGAGTTTAGCTCAACTGCTCAATCATAATTTTTTCATTGCTTAGTACATTCGGTTACTTTTTAGAAAACATTCATTCCTGCTTTCTATATTCGGTAACAGATACCTACGTGTAAAGATAAAATAAAATAATTTATTCAGCTTTTTTTTTAATTTGGGATAATACAAGTAATTAATAAGTTTCCCGTTTATTTCCGTTGAGGCACTTTTGCAATCAGACAAAATCATCAACTCCCTCAGATATATAAATGTTTGGTTGGCAATCCCAGTGACATTGACAGTGACATTGACGTTATATATTAAACGAAATATATTCTTTACGCACATTGAACTATTGTGTGTTTATTTAAGGATAACACAAAATAAATAAAAGGACCGCCTCGTTGGCCTAACTGGTAGCTCGTTTTGCCACAGATCAATAGCACCTGGGATCGAACCCCGGCCGTGCTAAATTAGAAGGGTGATTCATCTTTCACTTCTCTCCATTACATTTCGGGCCCACTCTACCCATTCAGTCTACCTTGTGTACAAAATTGGCAGTGAATCAGACACGTGTTTACATTTAAGGACTATAAACAAATCAAAGCAAAAACAAATTAAATACAATCTTCTATTCCGGAAACAAATTACAAACATAACAAATATGAGTAACATAATAACATCATGCTAAAGTCTATGTTTTCGATAGAATTATTTAAATTTGTAGAACTTATATCTGTGTAAGTGTTCTTTGTGCGGAACTGATTATTATATGTCAGGTTTCTTGACAGATATATGACATAATGAAACAATTACCAGCCGACTTTAGAATCCAATTGTTTCGTTCTGGAATTCCATACAATGTATTTGGAAAATGGAAAACCTGATATTATACATCGCTGCTACAAAGATTCCTTTATTTTCTCAGATAATATTATTATCAAAATTCTAACATAATTAATTCTTGCCTTTCTTGACTTCGATAATAAAGGGAAGCTAACATTAAATAAGAAAACTATTAATAGTGATCCTTATTTACGATTATTTTCTCTTCTCAATTTTACGTAGATTAGTTTTTATTTTGAAACAAATAAAGAATCCATTCACGAATCTGACTCAATTTATATTAATATTTCATTATTTTTTATCATAATGAATCTACACATATATCTAATCAGACCACTTTTTCCGATTAAGTTAACTTTTGTTGTATTGTTTTCATTAAGCTGTTATTTTTGCTTTACATATATCACCATTCTTTTGTTTCCATCACTACGATGAACACATTATCAATTAAAATGACAAACTTGTATGAATGTTGTTATTTGGCGACTACGTATTTATTATAACTAATTAACTGTGTGTTTTACATCAATAATTATATTCTAAACTAAATGTTTAATATTTAATTATTTAGTAATTACTATTTATCCACATAATTTGTGGCATTTATATCACAAATGAATATTGGTAGGTTACTGATAAAGGGTGATTAATTCTGAATTGCGTTTCCATGATTTACCTTGTATCTAGTTAAATAAATATGTTGGATGTTTGACATAGGAGGTATTCATATCCTGTATGTATTATTTACAAACAGATTAATCCTAGTTGTATCACCATCAAGATGATGGTTATGATCTAGATCGAGGTGAACGTTCATTTTACCGATTAGTAATAAAAATAAGAAAACAATATTTCTCGGATTAAGGAATATAGACATATGACATAAAGTAGATGTGTAAATATTTAACACGTGGTAGATATTAACCAATTTGGATTTAGGCTGAATTGGTGATGCTAGCGTTGTTATAAAAACATTATTTGTGTATAATATAGAGTGAAATATGGCTCACTTCTAAAAGCAAATGCTATAAAGTGCTGTCGACGATTTATACTGCCAATATTTATTATATATGCTTTCAACGATGTTTTATTACAATATTTTAGCTACAGAATTCTTTATTGAATAAGTATGGGAGGTCATGCATGTCCAATATAGGCCACACTACAATCATAAGAAAACATTTGAAGTCAAAGTTGATAAAACAGCTGTGTTTGTAATTTCTAATATGATCAATAATAGTTCGATCTTTATTTATTAGCAGAAGAACGACAAAAATACGATAAAACAAGCATAAACACACTAAGGTTTTATCATAAATTATATTCTGGATGAATAAATCACTTCTTCTTGGAAGGAAAAGATGAAAGTGGAAGAGTAACGACGAAAAGACCGAGACTTTTAGATTTTAGAATTATGTTTATACCCACAAAACATAAGTAGATAATGTGCTAAGGACAGTTATTACACTTATACACGACAGTTCCATTATAGTTAGGCTTCTGACACAAAGGAAGATGCAAGTGTATGGTCAACGCCAAATCTTAAGATTTTTAGAAGACCTCATATCGTGACACATCATTCACCGGAAACGAGGATATTTTGAAGATCGCGGATATTTCAAGAACGTTTTTAATCAGATGTCATTATTTATCTAATTAATTATATCCGGATTTATTATCGATAAAACAGGATGATGACTGGAAAGGGGGAAGATCACTCCAGAAATAATCACGATTCGTCATCATCTTCAACATCATGTTTATTATAATACTTCATGTCCTAAATACCATACAATAATTATCATTGTAAATACAAATCTTCATACATCTCAGAACCTACTTGTATCGATATCTCCCATAGAATAGATCAATCTGGATCATTTTATAGAGTCATTATATATTAAGCAATGGCTCGGGAGTGAGGAAACTTTTAATATGTTGGAACTATTTGTTGATTAAAATTATAATAAATTCGTTAAGTTGTAGATAAGAGGTGTCATGGAGTATCATTGGTAGATATAATATTGTTATTTTACTCCACATGTTAACTACCATTAATTACCATAATTACTAATGTAAATAACATTATTAATACATCCCAGTACATACGTGTTTGCCATAGAATAAACAAAATAGATCATATTAGGGGGTCTTTATATATTAAGCAGTGTTTGGGGAAATCTGGATTTTTTAATGTTGGGAACCATTTGTTAACCTAATATGATAACAAATTATATAGCTGTAGATAAGTGGTGTTATTGAGTAAAATGGATACATATAATATCATTATTATAGGGATGACCCGAATAAGAATATCTACAATATATCTTTCAGTGACTTATAATAGTCCTAGTCTCGATATAATGATTGAAACATGTACTTGTACTCAGCTTCAAGGTCAGTTTGATGACCTGTTCTTAGTTAGAAGGTTTATCTACTACGGATTCAGATAATTAGCAAAAGTCAAACAAGGACACATCTACTATTGTGACTTCCTGTAAATGCATCAGGTGACTAAAGAGGAGGCAATCCACGGTTGGCGGCCTGTTTGATTGGATAAAGTAAAATAAACATTTTATTACATATAGTTTGGATTCGTGAATATAATATATCAAAATGTTTATTATTTTAAAACATCAATATTTTGGTTAAGCTTACTGGCATTTATGCATATTTAATATTTTATTTTAAGTGAATATATTATTTATATAATTTTCTTCAGCGTATTGTGGCTAAAGTAATTATTGTGTTTCTGTGTTTCTTGGCTTCAACATTGTAATTGTAAGTTCATTGAGTTTTTTCATTAACTTCAATCTGAAATATTTGGCGAGGGACAAGATATTACGTTTATTCTTCCAGATGCTTTCCCCAACATATTAGTATAATATCAGCATTAGAACGTGTTGTCTTGTACGATAGAATCGCACACGCATATACATACTCATACACATACACACAACACACACACATACACGCGCACAAACACGCACACGCGCAGACACACATGCACGCACGCACGCATTCACACACATGCTCACACACGCACGCACGAAGCACGCACACACACACCACACACAACACACACATACACATACAATGATAAATAATAAATGCTTGAAAATTAAAGCAGGATATTATAAATTAACGCACATATTCATTTCAGTAAGATTTGCTTTTATTGCAAGTATTGAAAAAATATGGAAAACCCTTTGTTTGGAAATATTCAGCACCTTCTCAAACTTCATCATCTGCGCCTATGCTACATGCAATATTAGCTGCTATGCTACATTGTATTTAAGCAGACACCTCTCTTCGTCTTTGCTGACGTAAACCTGTTAACTGGAAAACATTAATGTAGTGAACACTTAAGTCAGAATATTCTAAAATGGAACTGATAACATAGAAAAATGAACGGATGAACCCCACCAAAGACGGGAAGAGAATCAATATTTTTCAATATTAAATTTTATTGCTAAAATGTAATTTATTTAAAATTAGCCTATTTATAATATATAAAGAAGTATACTGATGTATGAAATGTGTTTGTGATTGATTTGCTTAGAACATATTTTAATTATGTTTGAAAGGTAAAACACCTTAGATCATTCAAATTGAATAAGGAGCTATATAAAATACTCTTATTATTATTATATTATTATATAAATAATAAACATTTAATATTGTTCAGAGTTTAATTATTTTTTTCGACCTTGCATAGTTTCAAGGAAATAAATCAACAAATCAATAAACACAAATAATAAACAAACGATTTCTATTTTAAAATGTGCATATGTCCTTTCTTTGTGTAATTATGCTAAATGCTAGGTTTGTCTGAGAGGGAAAATATAATTTTGTTGCAGACACATTTTATAACAATATTTATAATAATAATAATAATAATAATAATAATAATAATAATAATATTTTACATATTACCTTAATCAATATCAGGTGCTCTAAGAGGTTTTACAATGTAAACGAAATTAAAATCACTTTCAGGTTTACCTAGCACGATACATTTCACAAATAATTAACACGTACTGAAGTTTATAGATATGAAAACTATTATATAAGATGGTTATGTGTGATAAGATAGTGATAAGATGAGATGAGATAATGTGGTGAGGATTAACATTCAGACAACAAATATCCATTATAAGGAATTAATGATGGAATATGTTTTGTGTATCCTAGCAACCGAAAGCATTATCGGCCAAAAATGGTTTGATGACTTTAACTTACTGGTGTGAAGCTTGATGAACCATAGAGGCGTGTGTGTGTTTGTGTATGAATGTATGCGCACAGGCGCGCGCGTGTGTAAACGCCCCATACACATATATTTGAATAATTCACAAAATATTCTCAGTTCACCGACACAACAAAACTAAACGTAGAATTTATTTATTTATTTTATATTTATACAATTCAGTCATATTCGAAATTGACCTAATATAATAATAGTTTATTCTTTACATCCACAATATCAACAGCAACATAACTGTTTTAATAATGTATCTGTCTATCTTAATAAATAATTTAACTTAATAAAAACATATTTGAAGGGATATCATATAATTTATTAGATGCTTGTATTTTTTGGTATATAATAGTCTATCTGATTTATGGTTTTCTAGATGATAACATGAAGGCAGGATTACCGAATAATAAGCTCCCCCCCCAAGGATGAGCCCAAATATCCCATCCCGCAACAACACGTAGAACCGATGCAACGCTCTTCCTTTGGATAGATCTATTGCCAATAAGTAATAATTGATAGGACCTTAACTCAGGTGAATGAATCCGTGAGTGATGGGTATATATTGACACAAAATAAATTAGTGTCAATACCACCTGCCACCTGCACCTATTAGTTGTCTCTATTAGTTGAAATTTGATGGGATATGTTGGCCAATTAAAACCTACGAAACTCTAAGTTTAGAAAATACCAAAATAAGCTAAGTATAGTAAATTAAAATATTTGAAATGACAGATTCATATAAAATGTTGGGCACGAATTAAAAAACAACAACATTTGCAAGTTTATGATTGTTGACGGTGGACTCTTTGGTATGAGGTTATGTCAGGTTCCATGATTAAAACTTGTCCCGGGAGATCGATTGAGGATTTTAGTTTTGTGCCAGAAAATAATTGGTTTACTTACTGATCGAGCGGTGACCTGGGAAAATAGAGGTCACTAAGGTTATGGGTATGTCTATGTACTCGTGTCAGTATTTTCCGTAAAGGGTGGGCTCAATTTCAAACGTTCCTATTTTCATATTTTTATGAAGAACATGAAGTTATGTATACATTCTTGTTATACAAAAATAAATTGCTATAAACAAAAATAGTTGCTATTGGGTTGAGTCGTGTTGTATCGCTGCTATTAGTATTAATCTGAATTTATTCTGATTTCTGCTTATATTATTCATACATTATTCATACTGTGTATTAATATTTAATTTTTCCATTTTAGGCTTAATCTTTCTTGGCCGTAGTGTTCGACAGAAAGCCTGGTTTTGTTTTAATCATAGTTTCTTTTTTATATTTAGATTATCCTCATCTGGATTATTTTAGAATTTTGTTTCTTTCATTTTTCTCTAATTTTAACGGTAATTAATTATACTTGCAATTAAATATTTAAAAAAAAATCAGTAGAATGAAAGTATAACACGTGCCAGCGCCTTAACTATCTTTATAAAACACACAGACACACAGACACACACACACACACACATACATACATACAAACACACACACACAGACACAAACAAACACACACACACAAACAAACACACACACACATACATACATACATACATACATACATACACATACATATACACACACGCACTCATACATGCACGAAGGCACACACATAAAATAAAAGCCCCGAAGAGTAGAATACGTACAAAAGGTATTAGCTTTCTAGAGTATTATTAACACTGAGGGCAACGCGGGATATTTGAATATATGGCCTTATTATTCGATCTCAGAATAAAGTTTAGTTCTGTATCTGTCTAAATGTTATTCTCTATAGGTTTATTTTGAACCACCTGTAGATTGCTGATGGCCACTATTTGATATCGCTATTTGATATCAATTCCCTGATGATATTTTGTTGTAGTGCAGTAATACGTTTATTTGGCTCTAAGTCACTTCACTTCTTCCATATGTAGGTAGTGTACATCTTATGACGTGTTGAACAAACTAATTGTTGATGACGCGACGAGAACCTATACAAGGTCCAACCTTTCGCTCTGGTTACAGAAGAACTTGCGATGCTATTCGAGCCTAAAGTGAAGCTGAGGTCAGCATTTGGAGTGTCGAAATCTTCTATGTATAGGTTTTCTTGAACCACAAAAATTACTTCTCAGTAACAACTGTGGTGTAAAATGGTTATCTTATGTATGCACTAAATGTTGATTCACACCCACGCACTGTTTAGTGCGAGCTCTGGTTTCAAATGGCATTTTTATAAGTGCTTCCGCTTTTGTAAGTAGCCTGCATGTAGCCACTTCTCTCTGGGCGTGACACATTTGTGGCATACGAACAGTAGATTAACTTGGCCCTCACTGGCTGATGAGTAGCTCAGACACATGTATTAGGTTTATGTATATATAGATATGTGGTGTATACATTCGTTATTCAGTTTGATGTATGTATAGTTTTATTTATGTATAGATTTATGGAGGCATAGGTCTAGAAGGATGTTTTCGATGTTGATTTCTATACCAGTGCCAATATATATGTATCCTCGGACGTACGGACATACGGACAGACGGAGAGCCGGACAGACAAAAAATAAACATACCTTTAGTAGCAATCACTCACACCTTGAGACCATGATATGTTCTGGAAGCCCACTCAATTTAAGGTTAGTATCTGTCTGTATTATGAAGTTAGCCATCTGGAACAAGTCATTTGTCAGGATCCAGATATTAGGTAAATTACTAACATCCTAAAAAAGTGTTTGCCCTTGTCCTTAATATTGACTGCCTTATTATCAAGTGACGTCTTTTTGTCACTCTAGGTTTTTTTGCCTGGCACTTAAATGCCACAGTAACAATGAGACAATAGTGGAGTTGTTGTGGCTGAGTGGCTTGAATGTCCTTGACACGTCATTCTTTATTCTTATATATGAATGATGTGATACTTAGTCAGCTTAATAATAAGGTTGAAACGCCTTAACGGCTGGAAGCTAGTTACTAATTATATTCTAAGGATAGATTTCAGGAGGTCTGTAGAATGTTTACGTTTTTATAGTTTATAGATCTGTGCAATCTGAAGCTGTCCTCAACTCTTGTGTGAACACCAATTGTAATACAAATCGTAATAAAATATCACCAACGTCTTACAGAATATATGCTATGGCGTTTCAGGATAATTTGAACCTGGATCTCATAACTAATTTCAATATTCCCCGTTATCCATATAGTTAGTTTAGCATATATTAGTTCTAATTTGTTATGAAAATATTAACATACGACTTTAATATTACTGAGTCGGCGAAGTCATAGTGATTTAATTTAACACAAATATCACTTAATGTTTTATGTTAATCTCTATACTGGAGTGTTTTTAGACAACCAAGTAGGATTCGATAAGACGTTACATGTCTCATAAAATGATATATGGTAAATAAATTGATTTCCAATTTACATGTTACATTAAATGTAACACAATACTTATAAAATCCCAAGATAATGTATATTAAGGGCTCAGTGTAACGTAATTGTTGTCTTCCCATTGACCCCGGATGATGATAGACAGCATTGTGTGCGTGACAGCCGGAAATCACCATACTAGTGAGAAAGAGGCTGGACTGAGGAATTGATAGTATCGAAGAAAGACAACAATCACAAGACGTTTCGGTTATAGAAGACAAAAACAAAACCAGGACTCGATACGCCTTCATGATATTATAGAAATATAACAGTTATCATTAATTTCAACCATTTATCAACCGGTTCTTGCCGATTTTGTATTATGTAATGAATTAAATTTGCAAGAATAAACGTTTTCATGCACCAATTTCACCTAAGTAGATGGCCTCTCTTTGAATCAATATTTATTTAACTGGTAGGATATTCTTTTCACTTCAGTATTTAGGCATTTTGTTAAGTTGGTATGTAAATAATAATTTCATGGATAATTAACGTTTATGACGCAATCTCTGGAAATCGGGTAATAAATATAATTGAATATTAAATAAACAATAAATCGTCAAGGACAACAAAGGGTGTTTATAAGTCACTTGTGCGGTACAGAAAATGACAAAAGATTTTACAATAACATATTTACTATCCTCGAGAAAGTGGAAAATATCGGACTATTAGATGTGACTCAGTATCTCTATAAAACTTATATATTTGTGGCCTTTTGTCATTGTTTATACATCAGCTTGTATCATTTGGGGTACTATTATTTAATACGATAATAGAATTGTTGTGTACTTAATCATAAGTCTGGCCTTTATCTGCTGTTGTCCTTCGTCTTGGGACGTTCAGAAGAGGAAACACTCAGAAATGTTATTATACTGATTAGTAGATGTCTTGTAAGTACACCCGTTCAGAATACGGGCCTCGTTTGACAAACACGTTCTATTTTCCATGTTAATTTGAGCTTTTAATGGTTTCTCCATCAGCAGGATAATGTTTGGTTTTTGTTTTAATCGTCGTCGGAGTAATCTTTTAATAAGTTAAAATTGTTAAGATAAAAACGCGAATTACGCTCTTGCAAAACAAAATAACGATATAAAGAACGATAAAGCCCAAGAGAGAAGAGAGAAAAACTTATAATGCCCAAACACTCACGTAATAACGCTACCACAAATAACGGTACTATATATTGTGTACGCAAAATATTTATCAAAATGTCACCACTAGGAAATGTTTACACTTTCAATTTCATCACATTAATGTCATGTGATTTGAGGAATTTCATGAATGGAACTTACAGAAAATGACAAATATAGTGTTCACATAAATTAAATCGATATCCGAAAGGAAGCTTATATCCTTTGTATTATTTTACAAACAAACATTACTTTTACCTTCTCAATTTATTAATTGGTGTTAAATTTAGTTACACGTTTTTGAAAAATCAAAACCCTATTCTAGTCAGAAGACAAATCTAATAATTTCAAAGATGTTTAATGGTAAACAAAAAAGAATTGGCTTCTCAGTTCAGCTACAGCAGCTAGTAACTCATCGCTTATATGCCTACAGGTAGACTCAGATTATATTTATTGATTGGAAGTATCACATTTTTTTAGAACCTTGTTATGTGCAAGTTTCTTTGCCAGGTGAAAGATACGATCTGAAATAAATTGCCATTGGTTGTAACTGAACAGCAACTAATTAACTCTTGGCGCTATGAAACTGGATGTCAGGTTGACAATTCACCACAAAACAAAATGATAAATACAAGTGATAAGTATTTTATTTATACAATAATAAGAAGTCTTTCGATTTACCGGTATGCTATCTTTAATACAAAACTGATATATTTGGCTCTTTAACATGCCTGAATATCTACTGTTTATATGCAACGATTGATCAGACTTTAATTATTAAGTAATTATCATATGATTCGTATTCTTGAACCACTCTTGTAAGGATAAAAGCTGCAAGAACTCAACTGTCAGACACTCTGCCATGTTAGAATAAAGACGAATGCGTGTCAAGGATGTGTCCATTGTGCTTCTATCGGCGTGACACAACAATTCCATTATTGTGTTATTTTTCCTTGACGGTTTTGGCGTAAGCGGAGAAAAAAACATATACTTCAGTTAGGTGGTGAGTGATAATGAGGAAACGTAAAGCTGTTAAACACATGTTGTTATTCTCCAATGTTTATCGTTTAGCTAATGTGTAGATCTTTAACAATGACTAATGTTATTGTCTGGTCTATTGTCACATTGTTAATAGAGCATTAAATAAAGAGGCTAATCTTGTACCGAGACAAAGACAGATAGACATATAAACAGGCAGACATGCAGGCAGGCAAGCAAGGATGCCCATATAACGTATGCCCGCACGTAAACACTACACACACCAACGCACACGCATGCACACACACACACGCACACGCACATGCACGCACACGCACACACACATACACACACGATATTAAAGATTTACGCGTAAAGTAAGACGTCATGAAGACAAAGGAGATGATGTGGAGAAGATGTGAGTGAATGAATGAGTGAGGACATATGATTGGAAGAAATTGGATGAACAAGTGTTAACATTTCATGGAAGGGGCAGTGAATTGTTTTTATAGATTGTATTAAAGTGCGATTGTTTGCGATTTTCTTCATGCATACATTTCTGGTTAAGTTACAAGCTGATTAGTTAATACATTTTTATGTGGCTTATGCATTGAAGAAAAGTTATATACAGTTTTATTTAGGTAATTTGCGATTAAGAAACCAGAAAAAAGTCAAATAAATAGTAAAGCACAACATCTACCTGTGTGTTCGTTTATTTTTTCACTGTGTTTAGGCTATTAGGACAAAAGCTGTTTTGTTAAGGAAAGTCAATTACTAATTAATTTATTTTTTGTTATAAACCTGATTAAATTTCAGTGAAATATTAGACTAAATAAAGGGAATGAAGGATATGTAATAGAAGCGGAAAGTAGATCACAACAATATCATGACTGCAACATTAGGCTTATTGGATTTCGTTTTATAATACACAAAGAACAAAGAACAAAGTTAATTAGAGTTCACTCATATTTATATTAAGAAGCAAATATGGGCACAATAAATATGCTACTGTTATTGTGGTAGATACATTTATTGTGGGATTGTGCAAGAACATAAAACATAATACAAAGTGGAACATATATAATTATTTCCAGTTGATCTTTAATTGTATTTAATGTGGAATATCTGACAGGACAGTGGTTTCATCCACTTAATGCAAACCTCCAGGTTGCGAATTTGAATCCGGCTTATGCCTGTGTTGGCAGGATTTAGTTCCTTAGGGAGTCCCTACCGAGAGATACGTGCCCCGTCTGACCATCACTGAGGCTAGATAACGCCACCCATAATAACTCAGTCTGTTGTGCATACTATCAGAAGAAGCATTTTATATATGAGATTAACAGAATGCAAAATGTGTAACATTTATAAAGATATTTATTATAGTTTTTTTAGGAACCATCCACTCAGTTTTCAGTTAGAGACCTATACGTGCATAGATAAAATAGAAAAGGTTATTCAGTTAATTTGATTTAAATTTTGGTAATCCCAGTAATACATATATTTCAAGTTTATTGCCTCAGATATGTAAAGGGTTACTAATTATCAGAATACACTCTCGACAATAATCAAGCTAGAATGATATTTCGTATTAAGGAAAACTAGTTCCCTATTTCGATTTGAATTCCTGAAGATTTTACTCCATCACTGGTTCAGTTCGACTCAAACAAATGTTGATTTCTATACAACATCATCGTGCTATATAATTTGGAAATATGTGATAAGTACAACACTCCGAGGTAAACTCGGAATATAAAAGCTCATTTATTATAACTGTTGTTGCTAGTTACCAACTCATGTTCACTTAAGAATAGGAAAAGGTATTTATTATCCTGTATGTTATAAGATCAAAGCATGTTTTTTAGGTAAAACGTATATAACACTTTAATAGCTTAGAGTTCATATGGTATTACAAGTCATAGTTTAACACTTGTCATGTGGTAAGGAATTTGTGGCCATATGTGACCATAACGCTTAACAACATTGACGTTACTCTTTGGAAGCTCTTCTTTAGTTCAAAGTTTTGTTAATTATTCGGATAAATTCGCTCCATTATAAGCATACCATCAAGAGAGACATAAATCATTACTCAATCATCATTTATGAGGTATGGCTGGCAATCCCAATGACATTGATATTATATATTGGACAAAAGAGTTTCTTTGCGTACATTAAACCATTGTCTGTTTATTTAAGGACAAAAAGGGTCGCCTCGGTGGTCTAACTGATAGCGCTGTTGGCCACAGATCTCTAGCACCTCGGTTAAAACCCCTGCCGGGCTAAGATAAAAGCGTGGTAAGTGTATTATATAGCTGTATTAACGATGATGAACAAAATCAACCACAAACTAATTAATTATCTTACGACTACTTGACTAATTGCTGACAAATTAAGCGGATAGTTAACCAGCTAATTATGCTTTATGCATTAATGGATTTTACGTGTAGATGTACAAAATGTTACATAGACAAATAAACATAAACATGTTATATTCGTTCATGTAATGAAGATTATTCATTTTTGCTAATGGATATTATCATCCAGGTATATGGCTAATTAACAACTTTTATACTGGATTTATATTTGTAGAACATATATCTGTCTAAGTGTTTTCCTGTGCTAAATTTATTATTATTTGTCAGGTTATTATGTGACAGATATATCACATAATGAAACAATTACCAACCGACTTTCGAATCCAATTGTTCTGTTTTTGAATTCCAGACAATGTATTTGGAAAACGGATATTATAATTATTAAATATATTAGCTATTCTAAATAAAGAAATTCATAATCATTTTAACTATAAACCTATTTTTTGAATCAAGAAGTGAAAAGAGATACGAAGAAGAAACTTTGATATGCTTTTCCTCAAATGCTAGCAGATTAAAATAAATGGGCTAACATTGTTTAAAGTTCAAGGATTCTCTGCAAAACCCTTCATGGCTAATAGCTTGCTACGAAGATAAATCTGAGATACCAACATTTCATTGCATGGACTATCATACACTTCATCATGAGGATTAATATAAGTTGAAAAGTCATAAGTAATCTTTAGAAAGATTTATTTACAGGCATTATTTGTTTTATATAATTCTCAGTGAACACTGGTAATATACTGATTATTAGGTTATATAGGAAATATCATACTTTCTCCCCCTTCGCAATACTTAGGTGGTATTTTAATAAATATGGTATTTGTGCATTTCATTGTTAAGTAAGGTCATTCCAATTTTTGCGATGATTAACGTTCTATGAAATTGCATTTTAATGATTTTTAAACAGAAATTGTTTGCACTAACTAATCAAATTAATTGTATTTGCTTTCTCTGACAAAACTCGCTTACTTCGTTTATTATTTATGTATTTTGTTATTGTGAATGAAAAGCATAACCAAGAAATAATTCATAGAAAAATCTATGCTAAAAGTTGTAGATGAGATTTGCTCCTATTTTATCCCCAAAAGTATATTACGAAACTTTTTTTTCAACGACTAATCAGACTAATCAACAAAAGTGTCATTCATGTCTAGAAAATATATCATGTAACTTGGTATTATATTAGTGCCTAACATCATATTACTTAATATTGAGAAAACTCAGTAGAAAAACAATACAATATATAGCCATTTTCTAAGCAAAACATATTTTGTGCAGGTCAAATAGTATTTTTCGCGAAATGTGCTTAAGTCCTGATACAACAGTGAGCCGGATTTGTGGTAAACAATAGAATGCTACTTGACGCTAACATATATCAGCAATAGTCATAGACTAATATGCACTGAGAGGTCAACTTTGGTGATGATCAATGAAGGTCTAAACTAGATATATCAGACTTGTTTTAATACGTGTAAATACCTCGGGCAATATGTTTTTAAACTCACGTTTCACAGCTTCAGCATCATATCTGGCAGGGATGGATAAAGAGAATCTCCCATAACTCAATCTTTACTGTAGTTTGTAAGACAAAAATGTGAAAACTCAATGGTTAATGAGCACGGTAGCGTAGTTAGTTAGAGCGTAGGACTCGTTGACGAGGTGTCGCGGCTTCGATGCTCGGGAGCTGCTGTCATGTTGGCGACTGGTTCACTCACCCATTTTGCGCCTTTTTTTTTTTAATGGCAGGATGCGTTGTATGCCCCGTTGGGAGATGAGATATGTGTTGGGTAGAAACAAGTCAGAATCAGGGACACTAATACTGTACAGCGCCTCAGAACAGGATTACCTGTTCCTGGCGCTAAATAAACATGAAAATATATATATATATATATATATATATATATATATATATATATATGTATGTATATGTATATACGCATTTATATGTAAGATAAACCGCAACTTATATCAAATATATCCCGTCGCCCAACTAATATGCCATACCGTACAACAAGTATATCACCCCACACAACAACAATGTGGCACCATAGAAAAAATATGTTGTGCCACAAGACAAGCATGTCTCACTCTAATCATATACACATGTTGGTTGTGATAACTTTAATGGGTACGTGTGGTAGCAATAGCAACAGCAACATTAACACTGATATTATTACTACCACTAAGGGTTGCAAAAATGTTTTTTAAAAAAAATATTTTTTTTTAAAATCATTTGAAAAAACCTTTAATATTATTTTTGGATTAAAACAGACAAATAGTCAAATATTCCTGCACGTTTCTTGCACGTAGCCCGACATCCTGATTTTCCCACAACTTTAGTTTTATCAAATTTTAAAAACACAAATCCTGTTTTCGAAATTGTGAAGTTGACAAGTTTGAATATATACAGATAAATTACCAGTTGTAAATTACGCAATATTGTTGTCTCAATTTATCACATATTTTACAGCAACAAGAAAGTCAGGTTTTGCTTTAGCTTCTGGCACGATTTCAAGACGAGATAACTATCAAAAGTCCAAATTCATCCAATTTACCACACTGAAGCAGAGTTTTTGGGTTACTTGATAAATCACATGTTTACAAAATAATTATTAAAACTAAATGTAGCAATCATAAAAAACCCAAATGAAACATACTTTTCAAAAATCGAAATACCTGATTTTTTAATATTATTCGGGTAATTATTTAAATCATTGATTTAAAATCAAATGATTTAAATCAAATAACTCTGCTACTACTAAATACATCAAAATACAAATAAATAAATCATTTACGGGACGTCCTGTACTCTACAGGTAAGATAAATATAAACACTTAAGTAAATATGCTTAATTTATATTAATATGTGTGTTTTGACAATTGATATTAATATGTGTATTTTAACATGTTTAGGCATCTTTGCAGATAGTAATAATAATACATATTTAATAAAGTCCCTCACTAGCAGCAGCCATTCAAATGTGCTGTGCAAATAATATGTAATATAACAATACCACAAATAATATGTTTATAAGAGATTTAGAAGATAATTATTATTTATCTGTGAAGGCAACTTTGAGCAGGCGTGTTTTTAGAACGGATTTAAATTTTCCAGAGATGATATACTTCTAACATCTGCCGGCAACCTATTCCACAGAGTGAGGGTTGCAACATTAAATACACAATCGCCATGTGCCATATCATTGATACTTTATAAGTTATCAATACAACCTTGAAATGGATACGCTGCCTAACAGGTAGTCAATGTAGGTTTAGAAGAAATGTGGTGATATGATCACATTTTCGATTATTTGTCACTATGCGAGTTGCACTATTCTGAATTCACTGAAGACGATTGATGTTATAATCAAATGTGCCATATAACATGGAGTTACAATAGCCTGTACGAGATGTAACAAAGCCATGGACTACTACCTTTTTTGGCTTCCGTGGTCTAATGGTAGCATTTTGGATCACAAATCACTACCACACGTGTTCGAATCTCGTCGTGGGCATATCTGAAGGGTGTTTCATCTTTGACTTTGCTTCATTAGTTTGGAGATCGCACAACCCATTTAGTCTATTATGTGCACAAAGGTGACCGTAACACATCAATCATCAATCATCATCATCATCATCGTCTCAGTGACATTTCTAGTTGGATGACAAACAATAGACTTAGGCTAAATTGGAACACAATAGATTTCATTATTATTGGTACATCCAGACAAAGCAGCAAACTTACTCGTATATTCCTTACGCCCATCCTTAGCCATAGCATCACACCATCTGACACTGTACGTAATTTTGGTGTTATATTCGGCGCTATATTTCTCTGTCGGTCGCCAAAGCCATTGCCACATCAGTGATTTCTAGGAGGCTTGATTACTGCAACTCTCTTCTTTATAACATCGTATCCAAGGACATTCGGAAACTTCACTCTGTTCAGAGCTGCTCAGCTAGGGTTGTTACACAATCTACTCGGTTTTCGATTCTGTCCAACTCCCGAAATATCTTCAGTTCAATCTCGCAGCATTTCCAAACTCTGCACTATTGCCTATCAAACTCTTTCTTCTGGGGAACCTTCATATATATTGTCCATGCTTTCTCTCTCATGCAAGCCCCCAAATCTCCGTTCATCTAGTTTCCACTTGTTGTCTGTTTCTAAGGTTAAAACAGATGTTGTTGCCTTTTCAGTTGCTGCCTCTACTCGTTGGAATGCAGTCACTGAATATGCTAAGTCATCAAATAGTATAGCTTCTGTCCATCAACATTTGAAAACTTACCTTTTCAGACTTGCTTAGTTTTCGTCAGTTTCTACTCCATTCGATCATTTGTTGATGAATTTTGTTTTGTACTTGGACAACGAGTTGGCCAAACACTTGTACTAGGTCCGCCACTGAACTCGATTCTTTTCAGGGATATTGGTGCTATGGAAGTTTGTAATTATTATTATTATTATTATTATTATTATTATTATTATTAGTATTCGTGTTATATGAAGAACCCATTAAATATGATATTGTAATTTTTTTATAGCGAGCCTCATTTTCTGTCTGGCATAATATTGTTATTTTGACGTTTGTATCGACGTAATCTATTACAATATCTAATCAGGTGAGCATATAATTTTTTTTTTTTAAAAAAAAAAAAAATATATATATATATATATATATATATATATATATATATATATATATATATATATATATATATATATACACTTACTTGTGCGCATTGATTTGTAAGTGTATTTATTTGTTTATGTATTTCTGTGTGCGTGTCCATATATCAGTTATAAATATTGATACATGTATTATATTTTCTAAAAAGTAAGTATTTTTGTGCACTACGAACTTGTAATATTCTGCTATGTGTGGATTGTAGTAATTGACATCTGGAAATTATATTGTAATGGTTTTCAAACGGAGAGTACACGGTACAGAGAATCATTGATTGGAGATGTCTACATAAGAATCGCAACGGTCGATTATATATGAAATGGAGGGAAGGATGGATGAATGACCAATTGATTTATGATTCGATAAACTGAATGATTGGCAGATCGATAAAAATATCAGACAGATAGACGTATATCATCATAGTTTTGGTTTATGGAGCCATTCTTAATTTAATGTGAATATAAAGATTTATTTATTTTCACAGATCATGTTATTACATATCATCAGATCATACATATTATGCAATATAATCACTGTAGCCGGCTTCATTTCGATGATAACAACAGTAAATAAAATAATAAGATCACTATTGATGGTAATCCTCATATACGATTATTTTCTGTTCCAATTTCTGCCTTAGGTAATGTTTCTATTTTGTAATAAATAATGATTCAATTCATGGATCTTACACATTATTCACTGATATTTCATTATTTGACATCGTATTCAATCTAAATATGTACCAAACTAGACCGGTTATTGCCATTAAATTAACTTTCTTTGTACTGTTTTCATTAAGCAGTTTCTCTCTATATATGTATCAACATTAACCAATTTGGATTTAGGCTGAATTAGTGATGGTTGTTTCGAATTCCAAAAAAATACATCTTTGCAGCGAGTGTTTCATTGTTCATAATATGGCTTGCTTTTAAAAGGTAAACAATGTAAAGTGCTATCGACGACGTGGAATGCCAATAATTTTTAAATGTGCTTTCAGTGACGTTTTATTCGAAATATGTTAGCTACATAATTCTTTGTGCTAACATCGTGAGCCCGAGAACGGAAACAAATCGGAATGAAGATGATATAATCCCACAATAGGCCAAGCGGGAAAAATATGGCAAGCCACAGCTGATGAAAAATGGCGGCTTTGTGCTTTTCAATTTGATCGATACTATTTCGTTCTTTCTTTATCAGCAGAACAAAACCCGCAACAAACTCACGACAAAACGAGCATAAATACGCCAAGGTTTTATCATCACTTTTAATCTGGATGAATAAATGACCTTTCTTCTTCTTGGAAGGAAAGATATGAAAATGGAAGAGCACAACGAGAGAGACTTTCAGATATTAGAATCATGTTTATCGCCATACAAACCATAAGTAGATGATGTGCTAAGGTGAATAGCCTTACTCTTATATCTGACAATTCCATTATTGCATTATTCTATTTAGGCTTCTGAGATAAAGGAAGATGCAAATGAGTGGTCAACATCGATTATTAGGAAGTTTAGAAAAGCTCATATATTGATGCATAATCCACCGGAAACGTGGATATTTTGAAGAGCGCGGATGGATCAGATGTCACCATCCATCTGGCGGATTATATCCGGATTTATTATTAGGAATACGGTATGATGGCTAGAAGGATGGATCACTCTGAAATAATAATGATTCGTCATCATCATCAACATCGCGTTTGTTATTATACATCACATGCTAAATACCACACAATAAATGTCTTTGTAATTAACATTCTTTATACACCTCAGAACCAACGTGTATCCATATATCCCATATAGTAGGCAAAATGGATCATTTAAGGAGTTATTACATATTAAGCAATGTTTAGAGAGTCCGGGAAATTTTAATTTGTTGGGAACTATTTGTTGGCCTAGTCTCCATATAATCAATGAAACAGGTACAGTACTCAGCTTCAAGGTCAGCTCAATAGCATTTGTCTTGCTAGAAAGTATATTTACTGCGAGTTGAGATAATCAATAAAGGTCAAACAAGGACTTATTTAGTAGTGAGATACCCTATAGATGCCTCACGTATTAATCAGAAGACAATGCACGTTTGGGAGCCTGATTGATTAAATAAAGTAGAAAAAAAGACATACTCACGCACACACTCACTTATAAAAAAGCACACACTAACACATAGAGATATACACACACATATACTCACACACACACACACACACACACACACACACACACACACACACACACACACACACACACACACACACACACACACACACACACACACACACACACACACACACACACACACACACACACACACACACACACACACACACACACACACACACACACACACACACACACATACACACACACATACCCTAACATACATACCCTAACACAACGGTTCCATTATATATTAACCGTTGTTTGGGGAGTGCGAGAAATTGTAATATATGGGGAACGATTTGTTGAATTAACACAATAATAACATATTAATTTGTTAATTTGTGGTGTTATTCAGTAACAAAAGTACATATAATATTATTATTATAGGGCTGACCGGAATAAGAACGTCTAAATCAATTTTCTCAGTAACTTATAAGAATCCTAGTATCCATATAATGAATGAAACGTGCTCAGCTTCAAGGTCAGTTTGATGACATATTTTTAATTAGAAAGTTTACTTACTACGGGTTCCAATAATTAACAAAGGTCAAACAAGGACACGTGACTAAATAGAAGACAATGGAAGTTTGGGAGCCTGATTGATAAAATAAATAAATATAATAAACCTATTATGGCAAATAGTTTCTATTCTTAATTATAATATTTTAATCTGATTTAAGTTATCCTTATTAAACTATTTTGAAAAATAGTTTTGATGTATGTTTCCTTAAATATCATTTATATGGCGCTCCAGTAGCTTTATAAAACAATAGCATCAACATTATCAATTCCCTTGTATGAGTTGTTTATTGTAGTAGTGTTTTATGTATAGCACGTTGTGTTGTTATTATTATCGTTGTTGTTATACAGTGTTTATGTAGGTAAGAGTTATGTATATATTTTGTTACGTCTTGTTTATTTATCTCAGAAAAGAGGAAATATAAGATGATGCCATGACCCCAGAATTACTTTGCTAATCTTGGGCAAGGATGTTAAATATGTTACAACTTGTTTAACATTTGATAATTTTAGGTTGTATTTCTGACTCAATGGTCTTCTGTATGATTGATTGATGATAGAACACAAACTGTAATAATAACTCATTGACTATGTTGTCCTTTGTGGGTGATCTACATCTCATATTAGGACAGCAAGGTCACCATCAATAGATAATCAATGAATAATAGGTGTCGGTGGTTGTCAAAATTGTGTAGCCTGGGGAATTAGATATCGCGATTACATCTTCTGGACCATTCATCAGTACGTATGAGTGAGAATGAAATATTTGTTCTTTATGTTCAATGGGGATTTACTCGGGATATAATGTTGATCAGAGAAAGTAAATTGTACTTCAGCGATTTTCTTGACTTCTTCTTTCTTAATGTTTTGTTTATAACCCCTATTGATCTATCATAGACAATATTTGCAATGCAATCTTACCAATAACAATATGATATTGAAATGATTTCATAAGACAGTATAGAATGTGGAAACCTAATCGTCCACTGTATCTGAATTAATAAAGATATATCTAAAACTTGGAAGCTTTAATACTTAAACAGTGACAAGTTCAGGCTTGAACGCTGGTTGATAAGAATGTATGCCCATTGTCGCGTTTAAAAGTGTTATTTATGGTTCATTTGTAAGATATAAAGTTTTATATATACGACTTCACAATAGACTAAATCCATATTATCACTCTGTTTCATTTGGTTGTAGGGCGCCTTCGTGGTATAGCGGTAGCGTGTTAGACCACAGAACACTACCACCTGTGTGAGAATCTCGGCGTGGGCATACCTGAAATTTGTTTAATCTTTGACTTCGTTTCATTACCTTCGGATGTCGCTCGTCCCATTTAGCCTACCACGTGCACAAAAGTGGCCGTAAAAAAACCAATCATCATCATCATCTCATCTGGTTGAATAAGCCTAAGGAAAAGCTAATTTAAGACAAACAGAAAACACAGTATATTATCTTCCTTCTTATATTATAGACAGTGAAAATAATTCTTCATTAAAATATTAAGTAATTATAAAATGGACGATGCTAATATTTATGACATATTAACACTGATTAGTATGAAATAATTTGAAGCGTCGGATCGAAACTATCGCTCCACAGCCATCTAGCCATCTATCCATAAAATGTCTTAAAACAAATTATCGCCCTAAATAATCGCGTCAGTTAGTTATTTACATTGTGATGGATTATTATTAGAGAGAATATAGAATATCTTAGAAATATTTTATCGAATCAATATCGTAAAATTAACTTTTTTCATTCACCGAGGCAAAGACAAATGATGCGTAAAATTCAAAATAACAATTCTCTCTCCAATCTATCAGTGGCTCACTTAATCACACTTGCAGGATTTGTCTCGTAGATAATCAGATAAAAACAGACTCATACAGCAAGAACCACGAACGCCAACAATTGGCACCTTTGAATCAATTTAAATTTCACAATAACCACATAAAGTTAATAAATTTAATATTTTAATAACTTAAGAAAATCTTTAAAGTAATTAGCATCTTAAAATGGCTAGATCATTTATTACATTCATAGTATAAACATCTTGTTAACTATTAAGGACAATCTCGGGCACATTATCAGTGTAGTTATATATATATATATATATATATATATATATATATATATATATATATATATATATATATATATATATATACAAATACTTTAAATAGCAAAAACAATAATAACACTTCTCTACTGACTAAACAGCTATTATGTTGATATTAAGCGAAGTATGAAAGTTGAGTGTTTTTACTGAGAGTAATATTAATTTTATGTGATTTCTTCTTTATCCCAAAATGGATAAAGCTAGTGGCAGTCATTGCCAGAAGATTTCAATCAGATTCCTAATGGTGAATAATGGTGATAAATTACTTCTATACTATCTGATTTCGCCGTGTTTGGACTTTTTGCACCCGAATCTTGTCAATAATAATGTACATTTTAGGATGATCAAAGAACACGAATGTGCTAGGAAGGTATTTGCTGTATGGTATTTTTATTCTATATCTTATAGAAACCAGACGCGTTTTGTGAAAAGTAAACCAACAACCAGTTACTGCTTGTGTTTATAAAGGTCACAATATTGGAGAATAAGAGAGTGAGATTTAATCATTTTATACATTACCACTTTAGAAGATATATGTTCTTGCAGTATAACACTGATTACTAAAGAAATATTTACTTTCTGGGATATGATTCCTTTTCTGATTATTTCCCATGTTTTGTCTAGAGCATATTTCTCTTTTGTTTTACGACGTCAACCAATGTTTATATCCATATCAGGTTAATAATTGGAATTATATATCAGAGTAAAACGTTCATCGGTGATATACTTCTCCTTGAGTGCATAATAACAAATACGGATAAATGTGAAAGATGGAAGTCTCTGTTTATATCAATGCAATTTCTGACTACTATTTTTGATGAGTATTAAAATGAGTTTCTGAAGCATATTATATGGTTTGAAATATATTAGTACCTTAATGTTTATAGAGAAATCTTTAGAAAAGACAATAAATACATTCTTTTGTTAACACCACAAATAATGAAGTAACCTATGTATGATTTTAAGGCATTTTAAAGATTTAGTTTGTGTGATAACTTTATATTTTAATTGATCTAAAGGACTATTAAATTGAAAAATATGTAAAACAATAGTATTTTGAGGTAATTGAATGATACCAAATAATTAAATATTATTTTCCTTAGCTTTCGAATAAATCTTATGATGGTGTAACATCTGCTATGTCATAACATTCCAGATTTATCAACTTAAATTAAGCACAAGATTTCAAAACTTTCTTTTAACTTAGTACCAAAGACACATGTACACACACACATATACATACACACACACACATACAAAAATACACACAATCATAGCAACTGACACACGCACTCAGACACACATACACAAACCATCTACATCGAGTGCTAAAATGAGCTCCACGCAACCAATAAAAGGAATATTTAATAAGACCAGTTTTATTTCAGTTGTAGAGAGTTCTTGTATGTTTTATATCGATACTGTAGACCAACTTTGACATATGTAAAGTTTTGAGTAGTAAAAGGCTATGGTATCTGTGCAAGCTGATATATATATTCTTTATCCTGCTGATTCTATAATATGCATTTAACTAAAAGTAACACTGTTAGATTAATAGCTGGTCCGAGAGTCATCATATGATAAGAATTTAGTTGTAGCTTCTATTTATAAGCTTTTTAAAAAGGATGTTATTTCTTTCTTATAAACCAAAGAAAATTAATATATAGGGGTGTACGACGAAATGAAGATAATATTGATAGTGGGCTTATACTTTGTGTTAGAAATCCTATGGTCTCATTATCACAAACAAAAGCCAAAACAATTCATTTAAAAAAATCATTTACTAAAATTGCATTTTTCATCAATATTTACCAACTCTGCAACGTGATATTGATTTATGTCAGCAATATATGCCTCTAAACAGCGAAATTATTTTTCATTCTCTATCTATTCTACAAAGAATAACAACAACATCACCAACAGAAAAACCAAGAACAACCAGAACAACACTAAAAACATCACACTACTGACTAAAAGCTATTATGACGATATTAAGATAAGTGTGAAAACAGAATGTTTTTACTTATAACTCTATCCATTTATACTTCTTTATCTCTGAATGAATAAGGATAGTGGGAGTCATTTCCAGACGAATTCAATCAGATTCTTAATGGCGAATAATGGTGATAAATTACTTCTATATTATCTGAGTTCGCACTGATTGACCTTTTTGCCCCCGAATATTGTATATGATGATGGATATTTTGGGGTGATCAAAGAGAAAGAATTCACATGCAATATATAACTGATATAAACCAAACATTTTATCAAGCGGAACCTAACTTGGAATCTGGTTCATGTATGGTATTTTTTCTATATCTTATATAAATCAGATGTTTTGTCAGAAGTAGAGCAATGACCAGTTAGTGTTCGTATTTATTAAAGACAAAATCTTAGGGAATCAGGGGATTGCTACTTTATTTGTATTTTAGCTATATCACTTCCCTGATTCTGTACATTGTCTCACGTGGTCAACAAACTGCTATGTTTGTTAACACGCCGAGGGCCTAAAAAGGCATAACATTTCACTCGGGTTAGAGAAGAACTTGTTTTATATACAGGTTTCTTTTGGACCACAGAAAATTACTGTTGAATGTAAACTGTGGGGTCAAAATAGGTATCACATGTATGTAGCAAGTCGCCATTAAATCACACGCACGTGTTATTTACTGCGAGCTGTGGTATCATATGGTATGCTTCCACTTTTTGTACGTAGCCTGCATATAGCCGCTTTCTTGTGGGTGTGACATATTTGTCGCGTACGAAAAGCGAATTAGCTGGTTCCCACAGGCCAATGAGTGGACCAGACACATGCATAGGCATACGGATACATCTATCAATATGTGGAGTTATGGAAAATTTTATTTTTATATTAATGTATGTATAGTTTTTGTATTTAGATTTACGGAGGTAGTTCTCGAAGTATGTTTAGATATGTTGATGCTCTGTGCCTGTTGCCTCTCTATATGTATCCTAAAACACATACATACCCATACACACTCACACGTACACACTTATATATATACACACATACAGATACTCACACATATATGCACACATAAATACAAATACGCACACAACCACTCACACTTACACAAACCACAGTTTGTATAATGACAATGTCATATTAGGAGTGAAATATATATATATATATATATATATATATATATATATACATATATATATATATATATATATATATATATATATATATTCTGTGTAATCGTTTATACTCAGGTGGGTTTTTCTGGATATTATTTTCGGTGTATTTCTGTCGCTGGTCAATCTTAGTTTGAGTTTATTTTATTTTATCCTCGCAGTGTGATTAATTAAAGCGTCTATAAACTGGACGATCCAAGTAATAGCCTAGTTCACCAGATAGTTCTTGTCAACTAAGTTTAAGTCCGTGTGGCTATACATAACGGGTATATCTGATATTTCTCTTCGTTTCTTTGCCTGTTGCTTATAAATGTGGCCACAAAAGAATGACAGCTCCGTTTTTATTTCTTATAAATATGTTTGAAGAATATTATGGTTAATTGCTATTATTTCTGACTTGTCACCAATGCCATATCGAATTATTTAAAGCTGCTGAGTTTTGATGATGTTGTGGCATATATTTGAACATTTCCAGATTTTGACGCATGTGTTCATTTGAATGCAACTCATAATTGAAACTATCTATCAGAGTTGTTTCAAATTATTCTAAATTAATTAACATGTCAATGAATATTTTAAAATGTAATTTCATTAAGATTTGTGAATTTGAAAGTATAATTATAATTTGAATACCCACATAACATTATACCTTTAATGATGATGCTAATTTTAATAATGCAAATAAATTAAAGTAGGCTATACAAATAAACATAACGTATTTTATGTCAACTAGGAGTCCCCCTGTCAGTCAAATAATAAGCAGTAATTCATTTGTGATTGCACGAGAATCCATAAGAGAAAGAAATTGAAAGCTTGTAATTAAATTATTATGAGATATGCAACTCCTACTTTATGATTCTTTCCGAGTATTATTTAATATATTACAAGGTTTAGTGGTTTTAGTGTGTTTTTAATTATTAATTAATTCCCTTATATATCTGGCGACAATTTGTTTCTTGTAGTCTCACTACTGCTATAAGAGTTGTATGAATACCTATCAATCCAACTTAATAACAGAACCACCAACTAATTGCCCCAAATATTTGTTGTCAAGTTTTTGAATTATGGTCTCTTTGTTTCTATAAATGTTGTGTGAATACTTACAAACCCAACTAAATAACACAACCAGGAATAATGTCGATCAATAAGTATACATATTTTACAAATTATCGATCAACATATATGTCGGTTATTTTAACTGTTGATACTAATATTATCTATTTATTATTTGAAACTTAATTATTCTTTCTGAAAATAGAGGAAATAAAAGACGCCTTGACCCTGAAGTACAGTCTTCATCTTGCTCCAGAATGCACAATATGGCTATATGCCATTAGATTTAATCATTGTATTTTTAAAATTTGATCATTGTTGATTTATTTTAAAAAAAACTGTACCAATAACATAATGATTGCGTTGTCCTCTTTTAATGGTGATTTACTTGATATATTAAGACACGAACATCTTCCAGATAAAAAATAAGGAATTGTTGTCTGTGTGTGTCAAAGGTCTGGGGAATTAGATATCGGGATTAAATCTTCTGGAGCGTTCATCAATAAGCTCTATGGAGAATAGACCATTTGTAAGTTGAGTGCTATAAGGATACATTTGGAACGAGATAATGTAAATTGTATATCATGCTGTTAGCTTTCCATTTCCTGTCTTGATGTTCTGTATCTTTCTGCATTTATCTATTATGTACATAATTAAGATTTACACCATCACCCGATAATACTTTAATGGGAATATTTTGTATGACATCACAGAATGTGTGAAGTGAATCATACTTTTTGCATGCATCAATTCGGATAAATATAACATTTGGAAGCCATAATTATTTTATTGTGACCTTTCCAATTTCAAACGGCTCTTGATTATAATTTATGTTATTTGATGTGTTTAGCAATTAACACTTATATAAATATGTATGCTATAAATTCACTCTGGCATATATGTAGATTATTTTCTGAGAGCTACACATCTCTTTTATGTTATTTAATCACTGCGACTAATTAACAGTCAAACTAAACATAAATTGAAGATTTTAATGTGCATGAATTTCAGTTCGGGCAGGTTACATTTATGTCTTTTATATACTTAATTATCTTTCACAATATATATTTCTTTTATTAAGTATTATTATATTTATTTAAACAGCTAATAAAATTAATTTCTTAACACCGGAATGCCCTTTTCAGTTCTTATATTTGGTGATGTATAAAGACAATGAAATTTTAAACGAATTTCTTACCACTTGTTGATATACCACAGTATATATTTGATAGGCATTTATTGAAACTATGTTCATTGTCAACAAAATGGGGTCAACGGTAACGATCAACGTCTTGATGAAATAATTTTCTGCAAACGTTCAAGGTTTACCTGTTAACATGACGATGTGTTAGGCAAAAATCCATATATATATATATATATATATATATATATATATATATATATATATATATATATATATATATATGAAATAAAACAAACAACTAATTTATTATGTAGAGTAATAAATAAATTTAAAAAAACAAACATTACAACTAAATAAGAATAAAAATAAGAAGTTCTTTAAAGTTTGTAAAACCTTTAGAAAATATCCTTTTCTGATATTGTTTTCGAGTTCGTATTCAGAATACACACTATTATCTTTGGATGAAAGTGATTCTAGCGTTGATAAAACTAATGTAAAATATTCATTAAGGACCCTTCAACTATTAGAACCCCTTCTGTTAGTAGACATCTGGAATAATAACACTTTTCATGGAAAAACCTTTATAGTTTGTATGTAAATATTATGAAAACAATCTCATATTGAGGTAACGATATCAAGTGACCAGTTTAGAGATTACATGTATCACTCAAGATGTCCGAAATGTGTCAATATAAATCGTATGCAGCTTAGAATATATAAGATGTTTCAGAAGTTGCACTCTTATTTATCATATCTTCTGTTATGAAATTATCTATACATCTCCTATTTGTGAGCCCACATACATATACTCTCATCATCTAACTTATTTCTTGACATTGATGTAAAGATTACTAATCACTGGAGCCCAATTTAGCATTGAATATAAATCCATATCGCCTGTTAGCTAAATTAACAGTATAAAGTTGATGCGTGAGTGACAAAACATTAGTTGTAGGAACAAGCTTTTGCAACGTAATATTATTGTCAACTTCATGGGATTAGCATGAATTAAGAGAAGTCTGTCAAAGCGCTGTCGCCATATCAACATGTATACGTCTTAAATAAGATTGAATATTTTTGAGTAATGAAAAATATGTAATCTGTCTTACTGTTTTTCTGAGTTTCGAGCACATTTTTTGTATATTTTAACTCAATGTGGTACGTTCTACAAATTTAGTTTTTATTAACTACCAAAATATATGTACTAGTATATATCTCAACAATACGAAACACCAGATCTCTTGTTGGAGATTTACGGGTTTTTCCATTTTGTTGAAAAGCTAAGTTGTCGATGTGAATTGACCATAATTTATTGAGTTTGTTGACATAATATATAATCATGAAGAAATTATGAGACTTGTTTATTTAATGCAGAATTTAAGATCATCGTCTTTTTTTGCAGGAATCATTCTCAGAGAAAACTGATATAAGTCGGATGACATCAGACAAGTTGACAGCATTAATGTAGATTCAACAAGATAATTCATACTATCATTGATAACCCGTTGGAACAGTATTGAAGATTAATGGTCTTTTGAGTGTTTGATTCCCATCTTTAATCCATGTCATAAATCTAAGACAATGGTATGATATTACCAATGGCTATATGATAATTCTAATGTGGATGCTACTACATATTCTGTGGCAGTTATTGAAATGAATTGGTCTGAAGGAAGATGCCCAAATTATATCAGTTATTGCAAAAGATATGGCTTCACGCATTTCGTGAGGCAAGAATCACTCTCAAACAGTACGGAAGCTATGACGCGCTAATACGGTCTGCTTCAGCGCAGATGTCAGTCTTTTAATAGCAATTAAGATAAACAGTTTTAATAGTAGTCGCTTCGTGACGCCTGCCCGTTGTAAAACTGATCTTTGAAGACAGTAACAATTGGGTTATATAGTTTATATAATATTGCTTTGAAGAAAGATACAGCAATTGAAAAATAGCGATAAATAGGGATGCTTAGACAATTAAGCTGAACATTCTCACTACTGCCGTGATCTGACTTGGTGTTCTACTCCCAAACTCCACGGCTGTAGGTGATTCGCAATTTGATTTTGCTTGGCTTAGGGACTGGTGAGACATTATACATGTCTCAGCAAGAAAAGTCGCTACTCTGGATTCAGTCCCCTGAAGAAACGTCCAGAGTTTGAATTCACGATTCGAGATTCTCTTTGCCTGTGCCTTATAATACACAGCTAAAACACACACACATACACATCACTACACATACACACGTACACACATACACACAACACACACTACACACACACACACTATATATATATATATATATATATATATATATATATATATATATATATATATATATATATATAATGGTTTCTGTATTATATAGTTGATAACATTGTAATACATTTAGGAAACGGAAATTTGACACAAAAAGGAAACAAAATTAAAGTATCAGGAACAGGAACTACTTTAAACATTCTTATATATTAATAATATGTGATATTTATATAACGCCCTATTCAGCTAGAAGCTGCTCTGATGCGCTTTACAACATTATTTATAATATTATTATCCCTCACTCTGTTTCCACCCAGCACAAATTATCAACTCCCAAGGGAGTATACAACGCATGCTGCCATTATAAGCGCAAAGCGGTACTCAAACACATAACCATCACGTCCTGTCAGGTACTCGTTGTTTATGGATGAGTGAACCTGTCGCCACATGACAACATTGTTGCTCACGGAACCTCGAGCCCGCGACCGTTCGGCTACGAGTCGTACGCTTTAACAAACTGCGCTCTCACGGATAAACAATTCCGAGTTCTAAATCGCTAAGATGCTTTCTTCTGATTGTCGTAATTCATTTTTCTTGTATTCGATTGGATGAGAAATTGTGAATTGGAGACCTGAAATAGAAACATGCCCATCCGTTGCATTTACATGCGATTTGTAACAGGAATACATTATAAACTAAATAACATTTATAATTAGTTCCTTACACTACTTAGCTCTATTCATGTTGTGGGTTCGGATCTTGTACATGCCTGTGTTTGTTGTATATTTGGAAGTAGACCATCGACTCTATGTCCTAGGGGTGACTAATGCTGAGGTAAAATAGTTCATGTCATCTGGCCCTGGTTGTCTTTTAATATTGAGATATCCAATTTTTGTGTCGTCCTTACTTAATTATTATTATTATTATCATTATTATTATTATATCTTACTTTGTATATTTACTATTTCTTATTATTGACGACAAGTAAATATTCAGTGTTATTATTCAGGTAATTTTGTCGTACCCAATCAAACCATTTCCCATCAAAAAGGTGCAACAACTACTAGCGAAGGTTAGTAGCCATACCCAAATTTACCCTTTATTAACACAAAGCTATTTTATATCAACTAGGAAACCCTTTCCCGCAGAAAACAAATTTGATATTTTACAATGTCGACCAATCACAATTTGATTGGCGATTATGGTATGGTACACCCCCTCCCCCCAAAAAACAACTAAATTAATTTTATAACTTTATATACACGTTATCAAATATATTGTTCACCTGAAATTGTCTTGATATATAACATTTTAGAAAACGGCAATGGTAAAATGTCATTTGATTCACGACTTTTAATAATCTGACATAAATTAATATACTATAAGCACATATCAAGTCTATTTACTGTCTCCGTAAACCGGATAGAAAAATTAGTTGTTAATAATAATTATAACAATAATAATAATAATAATAATAATAATAATAATAATAATAATAATAATGATGATGATGATCATGATGATGATGATGATAACAGTATCATTTATTAAAAGCCGTAATGCTGAGGCTCTTGCTGAAGGATGCATGGCCCATTTAAGTAGCTTTGGAGAATTTAGAATTATGCGTAGTAGTGTCACTTTTGTTCACACGATAGGGTAAATGGACCGAGCGACCCCCAAAGGTAAATCAAAGATGGTGGTAGTGATCTGTGGTCCAGTGCACTAATAGCTAGTCCACGGAGGTAACAAGGAAAAGGTAATAACTTCATTGTGTTTCGGTCGAGGATAAAATGTCACTAGATATCCGACTTCTTTTGTTGTTATACAGGGATCCGTTTTATAACCAAAAATCCTCTCTCTCTCTCTCTCTCTCTCTCTCTCTCTCTCTCTCTCTCTCTCTCTCTCTCTATATATATATATATATATATATATATATATATATATATATAAGTAAAACGATGATACATACAACCGGAGCTTTTTAAAACCAGTTTAAACAAATACAATATAGATAATATATAATAATTGTGTATTATTATATATTAGCACTAATAAATAATTAATGAATAATAGGTGTAGACGAGTGTCAAAAGTGTGTAATCTGGGGAATAAGATATGGTGATTAAAGCTTCTGAAACATTCATCAGTATGCATAATGGAGAATAAAGCTTTTCCTTATTGTGTGTCATTGGAATTTACTTGGAATATAATGTTGATAAGCGAAAACACATTGATGTGCTGCGGTGTTCTTTCCTTCTCTTTTCTTGATGTTTCATTTATAACTTCTATTTGTCTGTTATACACAATATGTATAATGCGATATTATTTATAGCAGTGTGATATTGGAATTATTGTATAAAACAGTAAAGAATGTGAACAAAAATCAATAATATAATTGATCATAATTAATAAGGATAAATGTAAAATTTGGAAATGTTATTCCTGTAACAGAGACAATTTCAGTTTCGAACACCAATTGACGCCTATATACCATTGCACATAAGCAACCCCAAATAAATGTTTACTATTCAGATATCAACGTTTTGCATATGTGACATTACAGTAGACTGAAGCCTGTCTCATCTGGTTGAATACGGCCGAGTTAAAGCTAATTTAAGACAAACTAATAGCAGATGATATTCGTATCGTCGTCAACATGTAGACTGTGGAAATAATTGTTTATAAATATATCAAGTAATTATTAAATAGATGATGTTAATATTTGAGATAGGTTAACACTGATTAGATTGGAAATAATTTGAACTGTTTAATCGCAAATATCCCTCCACTCCCATCCAATCATCCCTACACAAAAGTTGTATTTATCATAATTTTTTATATTTAATATATATATATATATATATATATATATATATATATATATATATATATAGTCTATATGCTGCAAAAACCAGACGTTTTGTCAATAGTAAATAAAAAAAACAGTTAGTGCTTGTGTTTATTAAAGTATCAATCCTAGGGAATCAGAGAACGAGATTAAATCAACTTATGGATTCTCACTTTAAAAGAAATATGAGAGAATTTCCGATTACGAAAGAAATATTTATTCTCTGGCATTTGTTTCTTTTCTGATATCTTAACATTTTTGTCTAAAGTAAATATCTCTTTTGTTTTACCAAATCATCAAATTTTATATGCATAACAGGTTAAGAATTGAAAAGACTTTTCAGAGAAACAGGTTCATTAGTGATTTACTTCTCTTTCAGTGCATAACCACAAATAAGGACAAATATGGAAGAATGGAAGTTTCTGTTTCTATTGATGTCAACTGTTTTTGATTATTATTAAACTGAATATTAATATATATTAGATTTCCATCTCTTGTCTTGATGTTTTTATGTTACTTTTATGTTACTTATGTTGCCTTTTGCTATTCGTCATCCCATTTAGCCTACCTTGCTGATAAAGGTGGCCACCATGGAATGACATTTCAGTTTGGATTTCCTAGTAATAAGTTAAATAATATTAAGGTTAATTTGTTAATATAACAAACTTGCTATAATTGCCATATCAAATTATTTAAAGCTGCAGATTTTTGACGAATACATTTTATTTATATATGTTTGTCCAATATTTAAAAAAAAGTATTTTAATTAGATATGTATTTGAATGAGATAATTTCCAGATATTGATGCCTGTGTTAATTTGTATGCAACTCATAATTTAAACTGTCCATCAGAGATGCAAATAAATTAAAGTAGATTATATTAATATAAATATAAAGTATTGTATGTCAACTAGGAGTCCCCCCCCCTGTCAGCCAAATAGAAAACAGTAATTTATTTGTGATTGCACGAGAATCCATAAGAGAAAGAAATTAAAAGTTGTTAATTATATTATTATGAGATATGCAAGTCCTACGTTGTGATGCTTTCCGGGTGATATTTTAATTTTCAAGATTTAGTGAGTTTAGTATGTTTTTAATTATTGATTAATTGCGTCATAAATCTGCCGACAATTTTTTTTATAGTCTCACTACTGCTATAAGTGTTGCTTGAATACCTATAAATCTCGCTAAATAACAAAACCACCAACAATGTTGATCAATAAGTAAACATATTTTACACATTGTCGATCAATAAGTAAACATATTTTACACAATGTCGATCAAACGTTATGTTGGTTAGTTCATTTTTAATATCCCTTTATCTTGTCGGTGAATAACGCCCTAGATAATATGCTTTTATTTTGTAAATGATCTTTTTATTTCTCTTTAGGTCGTTGGTGTATGTTTTGTTTTTGTTGCAGTTGTTGAGAACAAGGGTTAAGTATTTTTTGTTTGACAACTTTATATATTTTATTCTCAAAATAGAGGAAATAGAAGATGCCATGATCTAGATTTACTATCTTTGTCTTGCTCTAGGATATAGATTATGGCTATATGCCATTAAATTCATTTAGCCTTTATGGTTGTCTCTTTGTATCGTTTAGATTTTAATTATTGTTGATTTATAATAGAATAATAAATATACCAAAAATATAACGATGTGTTGTCCTTTTATCTGTGATTTACTTCCTATATTAGGATACAAACGTCTTGCAGATAAACAATGAATAATTGGTGTCGGGGTGTGTCTAAAGTCTGGGGAATTAGATATCGTGATGAAATCTTTTGGAACATTCATTAATATGCTCCATGGAGGATAGAACATTTGTAAGTTGTGTACTATAAGAATATATTTGGAACAGAATGTTTGTCAGAGAATGTAAATTAGACATCACGCCGTTAACTTTCCATCTCTTGTCTTGATGTTTTTATGTTACTTGCTTTTATCTGTTATGCGCATAATTAAGAATCATATCATCCCCTGATAATACTGTAATTGGATAATTTTGTATGGTATTGCAGAATGTGCGACGTTTTAATCATCCTCTTTGTAAGTATCAATTGGGATAAATATAACATTTGGAAGCTATAATTGTTTTAATATGACCGTTTCAATTTCAGACGGCTCTTGGTTAGAATTTATCCTATTGGATGCTATATAATCAATATTGTACAATGTGATATATGCACTCATCAATACAAAAATACGCGCAAATGCACTGGGTAATCTGTATGCTAATAAACATACACCCCATCTTTTTGTGATTCACTGACTCATTTAAGTAGGTTTTGTCCAAGAGCTACACAGATAAAATGCGACACATGAATAAAGAACAACCGACGAAATAGAATGTGGATATAACACGATTTAGTCAATAGGATTTAATATTATGTTGTCTTGGGAAAATCTTCAAAAATAATAAATACCTCAAACTGATAGAACGTTCAATACAGGATGAGGATCAATCTCTTTTATACTATTTAATCATTGGCGCTAATCAGCATTTAAACTCAATATATCTTGTAAATAAAAGAATGTTACATATATCCCTTTTACTAAACTCACTTGGGAGTTGAGATGTGTGCTGGGTTAAAACAGGTCTGAGTCAGGGATAATAATACTGTACAGCGCCTCAGAACAGGGTTACCTCGTTCTGGCGCTATATAGGCATGAATTATTACTATATTATTATATATATTATATACTTAATAATGTTTGGTAATAGAAGTTGTAATTATTAATTATTATTAGGTTTAATTTAAAAAGCTGACAAGATGAGCTTGTTATCACAGGAATGCATTTTGAGATGTCTTGTTATTGCTGATTTATAAAGACATTAGAATTTCAAACACGCCAGGTTCTTTTTGCCATTTGATATATAGCACCGTTTATATTTGGTGTGCAATTATCGTAGCTAAGTTTAACGATCAACGGCAAGTTTTATGAAATGTGTAACGGTTTAACAAAAAAGATTTTGCTAATATTGTTTTCTAGGCATTATTTAGATATTTTTATAATGGTACACACAATTATATTTAGATGAGTGTTTTTCTAGCATTGATAAAGCTTGAATACAATATTCGTACAGGACTCTTCAACTATTAGAACCCCTTCCGAAAAATGAAAGAGTACTTTTATTACACATTGGGAATAACAAAGCTATTCGCGTAAAATCATTTATTATATATATTGTCGATATTATGAATAACTATATAACATTGAGGTTTCAATACCTAGTGACCACTTTAGGGATTATGTGTGCCAATGGAGATGTCCGAAATGCCATACATATATCATATTCAGCATAGAACTTATGTGATGTTCGGAATTTGCTCTCTTATTTATGATGTCTTCTAGTATGAAATTATATATATACAAAACTTATCTCTTTGAGTCCACACACATACACTCCCGGCACCTAACCTATTGATGTAATGAGTTTTAGTCCATACAGACCCAAAAGGTATTGAATATCAATCCAGATAGCTTGTTAATTAAACTGAATGTATAAAGTTGATGCATGAATGACAGAACACCAGTCGTAGGGACGAGATAATACATCACTGAATATCATTGTTCAGTCTATGGTATGATCATGAATCGCGATAAGGCGATTACAGTGCTGTCATCGTGTCAACTTGTATATGGCCTAATAATATTTGTTTTTTTAGTAGTGCATATAATCAATATGTCACAATACTGCCCAAGTGAATTGATCATGATTTATTGAGTTTGTTGACACGATATGTAAACATAATAAGGTTTTGAGTCTTGTTTATTTAACGCACAGTTTAATATGATCGATTTTAGCAGGACTCATTCTCTGAGAAAACTGATAGAAGTCGAATGACATCATACAAGTTGACAGCATTTATCTAGAGTCAACAAGATAATTCGTGTCATCATTACTAACCTGGTGGAACATTATTGAAGTCCTAATGGTCTTTTGAGTGTTTGATTCCCATTGATTGGTACACTATATTTAATCCATATTATAAATCAGTGACAGTGGTATGATATTACCAGTGGCTATATGATACGTCTAATGCGGATGCTAACGCATAATCTATGGTAGTTATTGAAAGGAATCGGTCTCAAGGTTGATGCACAAATTATATAATTCATTGCAAAATATATGCCTTCGCCCAGTTCTGGAGGTATGAATCATTGCTGCTTTCTTCATGGTAATGGCCTATTATTATTTGGCCACGTTTAACAAGAAGGTAATTTTGAATATGATAAAATATGAAATGTTCTTTCAAAATATCATCTAATATAATAAATGATCAGGAATTTTCACCTTCCGGGGAGAGAAAATAATTAATTTTCATATAATGAGCAAACCTTTTATAGATTATAATACAATTGATTATTGTTAATTTTAATTATAAGAGTGATTATTTAACCAACTGTTAAAACACATATAGCATTTGTATTTTTTTTAAAGAAAAAAACAAAACAAAACAACAACAACAGTATCACAACAGACTATGATATAAAAACAACAAATAAAGTGACTAGAGATAATGGCAATAATCAGAAAAATATAACCCAGACCTAGAGACAACAGGATTAGAATCTATTACCTGGAAGTGTTTTGTAAAGCACCAAGGTATAAATATTGCTAGCAAAGTAAATACTTTAGACACATGCACTTGATAAAGGTTTCTTATAACCGAAACTAGTCGTGCTATTTTGGGCTGAGTGAAAATACTATTATTTCTGCTATTGTCGGAGGTATTATAATTATTATCATAATAGATATTATATGTACTGATATATATCTTTGAAGACGGTAACAATTGGGTTATATAGTTTATATAATATTGCTTTGAAGAAAATACAGCAACTGAAAAATAGCTATAAATAGGGCTGCTTAGATAATTAAGCTAAACATTCGAAAAGTCGCCACTATGGATTCAGTCCTTGTTAGGTTCGAGTAAATCATAGTATTTACTCAGGTTTGAGACGATATTTCGTTCTAGTCCAGTAATAATCCATTGTGCGGTATTGCTACTTTGTTTTTATTTTAGTTTAATCGCTTTAGTGAGTCCATACTGTGTTAGTGTATATTCTCTTTGTTATGAACAAACTCTAATGTTTGTTAACACGCTAAGGCTATATATAGGGCTTGAATTTTCACTTAGGTTAGAGAAGAACTTCGACGCCAGACCAGTCGGACGTGTATTGATAAAGGAAAGGTGGGTTTATTTAGTTATTCGAACCAAAAAACTGAGGTCACATCTGAGGGGAAATGTTTTTTATACAGGTTTCTTTTTTGGGCCACAGAAAATTACTTTTGTAAACGTGGTGTCAAAAAAGTTTTTATGTATGTAAAATCACCATTGAACCCACGACGTGTTGTTTGTTGCGAGCTGTGGTATCAAATGGTATGTTTTTACGTGCTTCCCTTTTTGTACGTAGCCTGCATGTAGCCCTTTCCTGTGGGCGTGACATATTTGTCGCGTACGAAAAGCGAATTAGCTGGTTCCCACAGGCTGATGAGTAGACCAGACACATGCTTAGGTATACGCACACATTTATCAATATGTGGGGGTATGGAACATTTTATTTTTAGATTAATGTATGTATAGTTGTATTTAGATTTATGGAGGTAGGTTTCGAAGGATGTTTAGATATGTTGATGCCTTTCCTTTGCCTTTACTATGTACCTAAAACCACATTTCCTTTCCAGACATCTTATCATTTCCATCCAGATTCCTTATTACACCAATGTAAGAAAGTTATGTCGTTGTTGCAACATGTTTGAGTTTATTAGCTTTGTTATGTATAATGTAGAATCTATATTGTTGTCCTCTTTTGTGGTCTGGCGAAACGACCTATTAATTCATACAATGCTGCTTGATGGATTTATACTCCTGGAGTCGTTTGTTACTCCGGCAGGCATCTCCATGGGTATTAAGCTGCGGACAGAGTTTTTTCCCATATTATGAGTAATTAGATTACACTGATATAGGAAATTTGTTAAATGTATAGCTATTATAATCCCGACGTGTCATTCGCGTATCGGAGATCTGCCTGAAATCCACTGTTCTCGACCATGGGTCAAATAGATCAAGTGGATAGGCGCTTTAATTTAGATCCCACCACAACTAACTGCATATACTTGGGGCGCTTAATTAAGCGTGAATGAAAGTTCCCTTAGTGATGAACGGAGCCGAGCCAAATAAATTAGGGTGCCATGTAATGCCGTGGTGTCGCTGATCTATATTGTATTCCACCTAAAGAGAAGGTGAAACTGCACATACATGTCCACGTCTACACGATCTTCATGTAAGATAGCACTTCTTGTCATTAATCACAGATAATAACTGACTTCCTGAAGAAAAACAAGATCTCTGTGCTGGAATGGCCAGGGGACAGCCCAGATAACAACCAAACCGACAACCTGTGGACTATTATGAAGGATAAGGTCGTACACAAGTGATGAGAACCTGAGACTATCAATCAAGGAAGTTCGGAACAATGAAATCACCCAACAGTACTGCAAATCTCTGGTATTCAAAACACCGCGTAGCATACAAACAGTCACTGACAGCAAAGGAGGATATACTAAATGCTAACCAATAGTGACACTGACACTTTTAGTTGTCAGCAAGTTTCAAATGATGTTGTTTTATACCTTCTGTTGAATTAAACCTTTATAATTTGGTTTGAAGGCAAAAAGAACCTCATTTTTTATCAGTTTTATTAAAAAATTCTATCTACTCTTAAGCATTTGTAAATTTCTTTATTATGTCACAAAAGTTTATTTCCGATTAAATTAGAAACGTTATAAAATTAATCTGACTCGAGGGATATACTTATCAAATAAAAATAAAGATAATGTAATGCTGGTAGAGTAGACTCACCCGACTAATCCCTAAAGATTATTATTACCCTGTTACGATTACAGTAATAAATATTTTTAGTATTCTGGCATAACTTATGTTAGTACGAGTTGCTATTTATCCAATTGGCGATTGTACTAGATTTATGCGCTACATCGGAAAAGGGGAATATAAATTCTATTACTTAAATACCCATCATAAAATATATTGTTGGATTGAATTATATTTCATATTTTTATAGTTTTATACTATAAGCACAAATACAATCTATTTAATGTCCCCATTTACCGATTACTGATTTTACCCAATATCCGAATAGATAGGAAATTTAATTGGTAATAGTATGGGAAAATCTTAAAACATGTTACTATATTCCACTTTCGTGTAAATCTTCAGAATACTTTCTCTTGTTTCGACCACAATATAGCTTTGCTATAATATCTCTCATCGTATATATCTCTGTGAAGTAGCTTATGTAGTTCATTATTGTTCTGTCAGAAGACTGATTTTAGAGTTATTCTATTATAAATGTTTTAGCTGTAGCTTCAGTAAGAATAAAATTGAATTTCTTCCATATAAATAGAACTTCACGAATGCGAGAATTCGATCTTCACCTGGCATTTTGTGTTGGAAATCCAATGATCTCAGAATTAAAATAGACGAAAGGCAAAATAATGATATTCAAACTAAATAAATTTTGAAGATGAAGAAGATGAAGAAGAACAGAATCAGTAAAAAATAACAAAAACAACAACTATAACATCACGCTACCGACGATAAGTTGTATTATAGTAAGTACAAAAGGAATATGTTTTTATCGAGTTATATTCATTGTACATGAAATCTTCTTCTAATAATACTAATACTACTTCTACTACTACTACTACTACTACTACTATTACTACTACTACTACTAATGATAATAATCACAGGCTAAGCCATTGGTAGAAGAGTCCTGCATATCCTGGATGTTCTGATAAGCCCAATTACAAATATAGTTAATAAATCATTATCTCTAGGTGTTTTCCCAAGATCCATGAAATCTGCCCTTGGAAAACCATTAATAATATTTTTAAACACTATGGACTGTAATATTCTAAACAATTACAGACCTGTTTCAAATCATACATTTTTATCTAAAGTTATAGAAAAGGCAGTTGCTTTCCATCTAAGCAAATATCTAATCAATAATAACTTAATGAATCACTACTGTCTGCATATAAAAGTGGTCACAACACTGAAACAGATTTTGGTTAGGGTGAAAAATGATATTATGATGTCAATTGATCAAGGTAATACAGTAATACTCGTTCTTCTGGACCTGTCTGCTGCATTTGATACAGTTGACCATAATGTACTTTTCTCTAGGTTTTATTCTGTCAGGTAAAGTACTTGACTGGTTTAGATCCTATCTGGAACAACGCTCCCAGAGAGTGTCTGTTCATGGTGTTTTATCTGACATTCAGTTTGTTGTTATCTGGTGTACCACAGGGTTCAGTTCTTAGTCCTCTGGGTTTCACAATGTATACCCATCCTCTTGGGATCAGTTGCGCAGTGATATGGGGTTAAATATCACTTGTATGCTGATGACACACAGCTGTATATATCACTGATCCTGAAAATGAGTTAAATTTCTCCTCTTCCTTGAAGAATTTAGAACACTGTATTGCTGATATTCGGCTATGGATGAATCAAAATCTTCTAAAACTAAATGATAATAAAACAAATATTTTATATTTGGCATCACTTCATTGTGTTAGACACCTAAAGACACCGGCATTACAGATGGGTGCATCTTCGATTACCCCTAATAGGTCAGTAAAAATCTAGGGATTATTTTTGACCAATGTATTAACATGCATAAACATGTAACATCAGTATGCTGAGCTGCCTATTACCACATTAAGAACATCCACTGTTTAAAATCATTCTTGACACAAGAAACACTTGTAACTGTAGTCCATGCCTTTGTTACATCTCGTATAGACTATTGTAACTCCCTGTTATATGGCATATCTGATTATAACATTAATCGTTTTCAGCGAATTCAGAATAGTGCAGCTCGCAAATATGATCATATCCACCCCAATTCTTCAAAACCTACATTGGCTACCTGTTAGACAGCGTATCAATTTCAAGATTTTGTTAATAACTTATAAATCTATTAATGATATGGCGCCAGAATACCTGTGTGAACTGGTGTCCAGTAGAAAGTCATCCCGAAAACTCAGGTCATCCAGTCAGATACTATTGCAGGTGCCTGTATCTCGGCTCAAGTCATATGGTGATTGTGTATTTAGTGTTGGTGTCCCTACTTTGTGGAATAGGTTGCCGGCAAATATTAGAAATGCGTCGTCTCTTGAAAATTTTAAGTCTCTTCTAAAAACACACCTATTTAAGGTCGCTTTCACAGCTAAATAATTATTATCTTTTAAATCATTACAGGTTTCTATATATATATATAGATAGATAGATATATAGATAGATAGATTAGATTGATAGATAGATAGATTGTGAGTATTGCTAACTTTGCAGGTGTGAAATAATTATGTTAATCTTATAGGAATTGTTAAAAGATTTTTAATACCAGTTTATTTAAAATAGTCAGATTGTAATATATAAAATGTATGTATTAATATGTAAAATATGTTTATTCCGTGTGAGCCAGAGCAGGTTGTAATTGTCTTCTTTAATATGATGTAAAATATGTTTGATATATGTATCCGAAACACATGTATCATTTTATATTACTTAAGCAATAACATTAACAGCATTTGATAGCTAACAGGCTATAACATGCGTTAGATTAAATAAATTAATAACAATAAAAATAATAACCTTATCAAGCTACTGATATAAGGTTTTTATCGTAATATAGGTTGATTACTTAACATGGTTTCTTGTTATCTTTGTTGTTATTCTTCTTCAAGGCCGTTAGATGTTTTAAGTTAATTGATATTTATATTATAGGTTTTATTTTGGAGTGAATGTTTACTTTAATCTTCAGTTTTGTTGATCAATGATAAAACACAAAATGTAATACAAAATAATTGACTACACCGTCCTGGGTGATCCAGGTGCGCCTCCGCGGTCTAGTTGGTGGGGCGTATGACCATAGATCACTACCACCCGAGTTCAAATCTCGGTATGTGCATATCTGAAGGGTGTTTCATCTTTAACTTTGCTTCATTACCTATGGAGGTCGTTCGGCCCATTTGGCCTACTATGTATACAAAAGCAGCCATAAAACATCAATCATCATCTATTTTATTGGGACGGCAAGACAATGGCCCAATAAATAATTAAGGAATATTAGGTGTAGATGAGTAGAAAAAGTGTGTAATCTGGAGAACTTAACGTCACGATTAAATCTTCTGGAACATCCATCAGTATGAATATGGCAGAACAAATATTAGCTTTTGTGTGTTATGATTATTTATTATATACATTTTTTATAATGCAACCTTACCCATAACAATGTGAAACTGGAATTATTTTATTACACAGCACAAAATGTGAAAAGCCAACCATCCAATTAATAAATATAAATTTGAAATTTGGAAGCCTTAGTAATTTAGCATTGACGCTTTCAATTTCGAATGCCAGCTGATTAGAATTTATAGCAGTTGTCGGGTATATATCATTGCACATATATAACACCAACTACCTGTTTACTTTTCAGGCATTAATGTTTTGCATATACGAAAATAATTATAATAAACTGAAACCATGTTATCCCGCCGTCTTATCTGGCTGAATACGGTTGAGTTAAAGCTAATTTAAGATGAATAATTCTTTACTAAAGATGTAATTATAAAATGGACGATAGAAACGTTTACCATATCTTAACACTGACTTGCAAAAACTAATGTGAACTGTTAAATCGATCATATCGATCCACTCCCATCTAGCCACCTCTACCCAGAAGATTCATAACCACTCATGTCAAATATCTCGTTAATATTAACCGTTCTCGTAAAAATATTCTCAGCCTAAATATTCACGTCATTTACTGTTTGACATTGTGATGAATGTTCACTGGAGAGAATATATGTTGTCTTTATAAATTTGTTTGTTGCACCAATACCATAATATACGATGTTTCCATTCATTAACGCAGGACTACGTGCAAAGACAACAAAAGACATAACATTCAAATAATCATTTTCTCTCCCATTTATCAGTTGCTCAACAACAAGCTTTTCATATATGTTCCTGTAATTTTCAGTTCTAGTCTCCTCGTTAGTCTGTTGTGTTTTGCTAGTTTTTCTCATGACATTATGTGCTAGAAAAGAAGTAGAAAGGTAGTTCATATTCGTATGCGATTGAAGCTGTTATTTGACAAAACTTTTCAACCGGAATATAAACAAGAAGTTAAAGAAATTAAAATTAACAATTATAATAATAATAATAATAATAATAATAATAATAATAATAGTAATAAAAGCGCAATTTCCAGAATTGTTCAAAAGCGCTTTCACAATATTGTAAAACAATACATGATATAGATATGATTGGTGTGATAGAAACAAAATAACAAAATAAGTAGTAAAATGTTACTAGTGTGTTGGTATTTTAATTTAAAATAATGAGTTTTTAGGCCATGATTTAAAATACGAGATAGTGTCAGTTTGTCGAATATGTAATGGTAGAATGTTCCAGATTTTCGGTGCATATGCAGAAAATGTACAAATTCCATATCGGACTGTCCCAGTCTTCGGTATTTATAACATGATGTGGTAACATGATCCCAGCTGTCTTGTCAGCTGATACTCATTTAGAAGTTCGCGAATATTGTTAGAGGCCAGTCCATACATAGCTTTATACAACATGAGTAACACATTAAAGTTGATTCGGACGTCCACGGGTAGCCTGTGGAGCCTAAATAGTATAGGTGTTATTTGGTCTCGCTTCTTCGTCTGGGAAACCAATCGTGACGCCTTGTTTTGAACAAATTGCAGGTTGGTCACCATATCAATAGCAAGACCACAAAGTAAGCTGTTACCGTAGTCCAATCTGGAAATGATGAGTGATTGAACTAACGATTTGGTGGAACTTTCGGTGAGTTTGTTTCGAACTTGCCCAATTTCTTTTCAAATGTAAGCATACTGATTGAACCATCCTGTTGACCTAGGAAGATATGGAAAGAGAGTTGTCGAGTAGAACACGAAGGTTTCTAACAGGGCTATCAGAAACGTAAACATGAGTCCCAGCCATTTCAAGTGATGTGATATTAACATCAACCAGTGATAAGTTGGTGCCGAATAACAATTTCAGTCATATGAGGCAGAGTTGAGTGTCGTTGGCGTAACTATACATGTAGAGACATAAACACAGCACACCAATTCCTAGCAATGACTGCATACGGTCTAGTAGGACATTATAGTCGACAGTATCAAATTCTGCACTCAGATCCAACAGGACCAGAATGGCAACACCACGTTTGTCAATGGTTCATAGCAAGTCGTTCTGAACTCTGGCGAGTGCTGTTTCTGTGCTATGCCCTGTCCTATACGGAGGCTGTGTTGGGTAGTGGAGTCCATGAGTGTCCATGTAGTATTGTAGCTTGAAGGTGACAACTTTCTCCAGTAACTTGGAGAGGAGTGACAGATTGGTAACTGGTCTCTAGTTCTGGATATGTTTGCTATACAAGGAAGGGTTCCTCAGGAGAGGAGGTATTACGGCCACTTACATCTTTAATGGGGCATCTCCTGATGTAAGAGACGAGTTGATCAAAGTAGTCATTAATGGGAGAAGTGGGCCAATCACCTGATTAACCATATGTATAGTAAGTGGATTAAATAAATAACTATCAGCTTTGTTTAAAATTGTATTAGTTACTCTATTTAACAGATGTACTACAGCTTTAGAAACATTTAAACGTCGTGTTCTGTCATTGTCTTCAATGGGTAAGTAATATTTTGACATAAATTTCATTCGTTGAGTATATTATTTGGATAAGTATGATTAAGACAAATTATCCATAGCGGACTCTTAAACTAATAAACCTGCCTTTGGAGCATAACATAATATCCTTTTAATTTTAATAATGTGTCTGTGTAAATAACATTCAGCATATGCATATTAATATATGAAAAATTAATATCTAATATAGTTTAGGGATTGCATGTATCATCCGAGTTATTCGAAATTCATGATTAAATTAATGTTCAGCATAGAATGTTTGCTATAGATAAGTTTAATATGGCGAGAGGAAAAGGGGGCAATTTCTTCATTTTGGAAACAGGGCGACAGGAAGAATTTGCGAATTTTTATCTGTCAGAAAAATAAATGTTTCGGTTTGTTTTCTAGGCTATTCGAAAAAGATCAAATGTTATACGGTTAGTTTAACTAGGCATAAACCTTCGAAAAAGATCTGAACTAGTAACTGATAAACCTTCGCAATCATTGGATGATTGCAAGCTAAAGTCAAATTGGAAATGATATGAAGAGAAGGCTACATCAATTTTACACAAGAAGGTGCAAGATAGAATGTTTTCGTACTGTTTTTCTATACTCAGCATAAATTAATACAAATCTGCAAACAAAATGTATCGCGGGGTGAAAACAGGTCCACTGCCGGATCTCAAACGTAGGTCATTTTTATCTAGTATTTTGACTCATTCTTGACACCAGATGCTGCAGAAGTGAGATTATTAATTAAAGGGGACAATGAACAAAGAAACAATATTAGTAACGGTAGAAAACGTAAGCGTAAAACGATTATGACGAGGCCAAAATCGTGAAGTATAAAAACACAAAATGAGAAGGGTACTGCTAGCCGGTATTTCACCAAGAACTTAATAAAATCATCAGGAATTTGTCGATTTATCGTTTTGTTAAGATATATGAGGAACCTTTGAAATAATAGAATGACCCAAGTAAAACTATCTCTCTATTACCAAGCGTGGTCGGCTCCTGCTCACGGGTTATTGATGAAGCGATGACTAATCTAACAGCAACAAGCGCTGCTAATGATATTGTGGATAAATACATGGTCTTAGCAACGGGTACTGGTATTGTCTGAATATCGTGGTTCCATCGAACTGTAGTGAAACTAGTCTGGCCCCATCTTAGATAAAATGTGCTATATATATGAAACTATATCTTTAATGATGATGGTAATTATTATAAAAAACAAATTTAGCTCAGTTATATAAATAAACAAAGTATTTGATCTCAACTAGGAATCACTTTGCCAGCCCCTTAAAAATTAAATGTATTCAAAATTGCCCAATAATCCGTAAAAGAAAGAAATCGCAATATATTAATTACAGTATAAAGAGCTGTGAAGCGCATACATATTGATGTTTCCCACATAGCATTTTGCATATTACAAGGTTTACTGGTTGTAGTGGCTTTTAAACGTTTTTAAAATTCTAACTAATTGCCTCATACAGCTAACTAATATTTATGTATTATGGACTCAGTATTTCCAGAAGTGCTATACGAATACTAATAAACCGCAGTTAAATAATTGAGCTGGCGCTAATGTAGATCAGTAGGTATACATATTGTTTGTCAACATATATGGTTGCGGGTTCATAATTAACATCCCTTTCCTTCTCGGTCAATAAGACCTTGCGTAATATCTTCTAGTATATCTTTTCATTTCGGAAATAATCTGATTATGGTTTGTTCATTATACAAAATGACAACCGACTTCACGTCTAATAATCTATATAAAAATGGCTAAAGAGGCAGATAAAACCTTCATTCAGAATTTGTCATGCTGTTCACAAATATTACTTGATGTATGCATAAGAAACATGATGTTCTCAAACACCTTTATGAAGCAATACGATGAATCCAAAACTTCATTTCGCTAACAGAATTTGACATTTCAAGGTCAAATTACCTTGATAATCCGATAACACGAAAACGTTGCCAACTATTGCCTCTGGTTCAGCCATGCAAGACACACCCAGATGTCGTTAATGGTTAATTAACCCGCATACACGCGATAATTGCCATATCGTAAACAATTACAACCGTCATTGACCGTACACACTGACACATTATGCTTCCATTGCCTGTGGCTACCTGAACTAATCGTTAATGGCTAATCACAAATATGAAACATCAAAAATTCAAAATGATAAATGGCTTCAATGCCATTTGGTAACATCCTGCACGGTTATTGAGCATAATCACCAATCGAAATAAGGTTAATGAATAATGGTTTAAATACTGAAGTAAAGGTTACTTTTTTATTCATATTTGCTCATTTACAATTAATAGCCAAGCCGCGGGTCCAGGACTTGACATTACACTTTAAAAACATATACACTATAAATCACATGTTAAAAACAAAACAATTTAACTCCCTCTTCTATCAATAATACTTATATATAAATATGATTATGATTTAATATTTAATCAGCTGATAATAATCCCCATTTATTTTATGATGTTCAATTTTTTGGCGACATTGCTATTTTATTCTCTATTTATTCTAGGTAAAGTATTTCCCCAATTAATGCTATGACATTCAATGTTTTCTTATGAATGAATAATTTGTAGATATAATATTTGGTGCACAGTATAATAAAGTCTGTAAGAGAGTTATAGCACATATCGGAAATAACATCAAAATAGGTAATCGATACATGGACATCAAATTGTTGATTCTACCATTCTATTATTTGTTCCCAAAGAAACTTAGTATTTGTACAAAACCACATTATGTGGTCCAGCGTGTCAGAATGATTATTACATGAATGACATATATTGGAGTTTACCATATTAAAGACATAAAGCTTGTTGTTAAAAAATAGGGGTAAAAGTTACTTGCTATCATCACCTAGCAGCATTGATCATAAGAAAATGAACATTCCTACTAGACAGCATCACCCTATTTCTACTGAAAGACCCCGACAAACTCCACCATCAACAATAAAGACTGAACTGAAGACAACACCAGGTTGTTGTGCCCAATATCACCAAAATGTTGTCAGTAATGGTTAATTGTTCCGTCCATATAATCGTCCTTGACCGTACACACCGACACCCTATGCTGCCATTGCCTGTGACTACGTCATGCCAATCATAATCATTCATTGCTAATTACAAACATGAAACATCAAAACATCAAAATGATAAATGGCTTCAATGCTATTCGGTAGTATTCTAACACAATGGGAACACAATCACTGATTGAAGTGGGTTATTGAATAATGGTCTAAATACGGAGATAAAAGTTACTTGATGTCATCAGATCATCACCTAGTAGCATTGATCATAAGAAAACGAATATTCCTACCAGACAGCATCATCCACTTCTACCGAAATACCTCTATAAATACCACCATCAACAATTAAGACTGAACAGAAGACAACACCAGGTGGCCGTGCCCAATAGGCGACAGCCAGGGTTCTCTACCCCAAATTTTAAAAAGACAAGATAAGACATGCTATCAGATTCACTTCTATACCTGTCAGAATAATAACTGAGCAATATGTCAACCTCAGTGAGAAAACGCGGTGTTGTTGATATTTCTGCTACCCAGAAGCGTGATTTATGTTCGTACGAAAAGGAGAATCCCAAAACGAACACAAAAAATATCATGTGTCACTTCAGTAGTGCGTGGGGGTGTCACCATTGGTCTATGCACTGTTAGTGACATCTTAAAGGAGAGTAAGAAGTGGCTATGTATATCGAAGTGACCCCCTGAACCTGAGTCCGACGATGATACGCCGGTATCTCCGCCTTGGAAAATCACCGCCAAGATGGTCGCCAGCAATATTGAGGATACGCTAACATTCATGGAAGGAGACCCTGAATTAATCTGCGAATATTTAAAATCCCTACTGGACACGCTAATAGACATTAAACAACTGTCATCTAATTCCACTAAACAGACCTTTATTTTGGATCTTGTTCTGGTCATTTATTGTGTCATAATTATAGAAAATAAATAAAGACACCACGAGATTATAAATGGCATTGTGGTTCCAATGGATTTTGCGTATTATTTTTGTTATATACAACGCCATGTATTTACGATATAAAATGTGTGCCACGGAATATGTCACGGACTCAACATTCCAACATTCACTTTTATCCGACATGTTATCATATCGGAATAATGGATTCCCTCTGTACTTGAAATATATTGCTTTTCAGAGAATGTAAATTGTACATCATGCTGTTAGCTTTCCTTTTTTTCTCTTGGTGATTTGTCTTCTGATAATATGGTAATGAAAATAATTTTAATGGCATTACAGAATGTGTGACCTCAGTTATTCACTTGGTTTGTATCAATAAGGATAAAAGTTCCATTTGAAAGTCATAATCATTTCACTATGAAGTTTCCATTTTCAAATAGCTGGTGATTAGAATTGATACAAATTAATATTTAGTAAATCATAATAAATATAGGGTGATGTTATAAACGTTTCGCAATCACTTAGTTATAATATACTTAAACCCTACTTTCTTTCTGCGTCATCTGGTTGAAGAAGGCCGAGTTAAAACTGATTTGTTATAAAACACAGTATTTTGTTATCTTTGTTATATTTGGTCTATCAAAGCATATAATATTTGCAGATAATATAAGTTATCTTTGGAAACTTGTCACTATATAATCGGCATTGTAGGAATGAGGTATCTGCACTCACCAAAGCAAAAATACATTTAAAACACCGGGTAATCTGTATGCAAATAAACATACACCCCTCTTTGTTATTCACTCAATCACTCACTCACTCACTCAGCTAGATATATATATATATATATATATATATATATATATATATATATATATATATATATATATATATATATATTAACAATTGGTGAAATAGGATAAATCGGCATATGGCCAATAAGATTAAATATTATGGCATCTTGGGGGACCTCAGATTGATAAACCATTTACTATTGGAAGAGAGTTTATCTCTCATATGGTATTTAATCATTGCCGATAATCAGCAGTGACGCTAAGATTATCTTGTTACTAAAAGAATGTAATATTTATGAATTTCACTTCGGACCGGTTACATATGACCTTTTAAAACTCTTTTTTTTGCAATATATAGCACTATTATTATTTATTATCACATTTAATTAAACAGCGAACAAGATGATCTTGTTAATGCCGGAACGCCTTTTGCCAGTTATTGTTATTGGTGATGTATAAAGACAATAGAATTTCAAACAGACGGCATTTATCAACGGTAGTAGTTAATTACCAAGCCAGTGTGCGTTCTCTCGTTATATATTGATGTTTTGTTAGATATGAGGGTTCAATACTAGCCTATTCGTTCTTGTGAAAGGTTTACAAAGGATCTGTTTCTGATATTGTTTTCGAAGTGTAATTCGTATTTTGTAATAAGGACTCACATTATTATCTTTAGATGAGTATGGTTTTAAGGTTGATATAGCTAATATAAAATATTCATATAGGTCTCTTGGACTATTATAACTCATTCGGCATAATAAAATAATACTTTTATTAGACACATAAAGTGATTAATCTTTCCAGCCAGCAAACATTAAAATATAGATGTCAAACATTTAAATAAATATAAATGATTTATGTATGTCAATATCTAGTGATTACTTCAAGGATTGACTTTGTTACACGAGGTGTCCGAAAGGCATGAATATGGATTACATTCAGCATAGAAGATTTATGACGTTTGGAATTATGCACAGTTATTTATTATGACTGTCTTTGTGACATTATCTCTACACATCTCGTCTTTGGGTCCACAAACACATTCTCATCTCACATAGTTTCGTTTTGAAATTAGTTGCCAACATATAAAGTTACAAATGTCATTGGGTATAAACCCAGATTGTTTGTTAGTTATAATAGCTTAATGTATTATATTCTACAATTCTTTTAATTATTAAGTAGCAAATTATCTGTCATAATACTGGTATCTATTTCAATACTAAGACTGTCCAGATGGAGATTGTTTATGATTTTTCCATCTTATTGATCCAGGGCCTTTATCCAAAACGTATTCAAAGCAAAGTGCCCTTTCTCCACAATATGACTGATTACATAAATGTCAGATTTATATCCCTCACTGAAACATACATGAAACCAAATATTCAAAATAATGAAATCCACTTAGAAAGATTCACCTCATACAGATCAGATCGAATAGAAGTGAAAAATGTGATGCTTCAATGCTTTAAATACACGATAGCCAACCTGAATCAGAATTAATAAATATCTCTAGCAAGCAGTGCAATACCAATGCACATAATAAACTACGATATTATCATTATAACTATATATTAACCCCTCGAGTGCCCAAAACAAGCATTCGTGTAAATACTTGATGCTCTAAAAGTACCAGAAAGGATATCAATCATTTAAAGCCAGACGTACTGAACTTGCATGACTTCAACTTTCCTAGTCTACAGTGGCCCAAATGAGAAACTAATATCTGGTGGTACAAACACTGAACAAGAACAGATTGTGTCACTCCTCCAACTCATTTTTTCAATATTATTAAACTAATAAATCTTAGAACCAATCGGAAGTAACAATATCTTGGATCCATCCTTGAGTAATAATGAATAGCTGATACACCACTATCTCTCAACACTAACAGTGATCTATGACCACAGCACTCTAGATATAACTCTAAATTGTAGCCCAAAGCGGATTACTACTAACCACTGCAGAGATTAAAACTTTGAACCCCACGTGTAATAGAAAAAAAAATCCTGAATACACTCCATGAGGTGGAAATGAGGATGCAGGACATTTTAACCGTATCTCTTAAACAACACGAAGAAAAAGTAATATCTGCTATAAAAGAGAACCATAATTTATTCTACAAATAATAAGCTAAATAAAACAAAACCAAATCAAATGTATGCTCCTTACTCAATGAACAATGGCAAAATCACATGAAACTAAGGAAATTGCAGAAAAGCTTAGGTTACGATTAAAGTGTTTTCAGTCAACCAAATACCAAGAAACAAGATTCCAAATGCTCCGAATGTTTCCAGAATCTGAATGAACATAAGTCACAAAAGCAATTGATAAATTAACTAGCAACTCAGCTGGTGGCACAGATTGATTCCCAGCTATATTACGTAAGAAATGTAAAGAAGAAGAAAAAGGTTTATGTCATGGATCTTGACTTTGCAAAAGCATTTGATAAGCTCGATCATTGGCTCCTATTCCTTAAATTGAAACAGCTAGGTATTGGCGGAAAAGTGGGGACATGGATTGATAACGTTCTTAGTGACAGAACCTAGTTCATCTCAGCAAATGGTGTCAGTTTAACTTTGTCCAAAGTTATAAGTAGTGTATTCCAGGGAAAGGTTCTAGGTCCAATAAAAGTTATCATTCTAATAGATGACATAAATCACAATACATGCAACCATGTCTCATCTTTTGCGGATGATACAAAAGTACTTCTTGCCATCGGAAATGAGGAGGAAGTCAAGAAACTACAAAACGACACCAAAACAATATACAAGTGGGAAGAAATAAACAACACGCAATTTAATGGAAACAAGTTTGAACTTCTCTGATATGGTAAACATCAGGACATGAATGATTCCACATCGTACATTGGACTAACCAGCAGACAAATTGAACAAAGCTAATGTGTCAAAGATCTTGGTGTCAAAATGAGTGACATTCCCAGTTTCACTACCATACAGAGATAATTTGTACCAAATTTCAGGAAAAATGTTGATGGTTCGTACGAATTTCCATGCCAGAGATATGCACAGTATGAAAACACTATGTTGCGTCATAGTCTAACCACATATAGGTTACTGCTCACTGCTATGGAGACGCACAGAGTTGGAGATATCTAGAAAATTGAGTCCCTCTTCAGATCATTTTCCAGTAAAATATAGCCAATATATGAGATAAATGCTCAGCCCTCAAAATTTACTATCAGGTGAAGAGGATGGAAATATATCGAATCATATACGGCCTCCTTGGCCATATAGGTAGAGCCTGGGACTATTTACCTATGGCTATTGTCTTTCTGTGCTGGATGGCGGGAGTTTTTCATCCAACCAGGCAACTGGCAAGGTTTTCTCCACCGAACATACCATTTACTCTACATTCAAAATTTATTTAGAATTAGTCGACGTGGGGAAGCTGTAAATTACAGATTATATTTGTGTCTCCCTCATCTGAGGTTGCCAGCCACGTAAAAAGCTGCCATTTTCGTCATTATGTGTGCATCGGGTAAAAGTTGGCATTCAGAGAAGGGAGTCTTCAAATTATGGGTCTACATCTTTTCAATAGACTCCCAGTAAATATCCGTGGCCAGACATGATGCTCCGTGATAAGCTTCAAGCACAAACTTGATAAATAGCTGCAAAACATCCCAGATAATCCAAACATACCAGGCTAAACAATCGAAACGAATACAAACTCTATCACATTTATGAGTAGTTTCAGGGAGAGCTGAGCAATACAGCTAAGTTAGTCACCGACTTAGCCAGAGAGAGTATACCCTAGAACTATGAACTAACTAACTAATAGAATAGCAGTTTTGAGTACGATAAAATATGAAACTTTCTTTTCAAATACCATATAATATCACACATGACCAGAACTCTTCACATTACTGGCTAAGAAATTGAATACTGCTCATTTCCATTATAAGACTGATTATTTACCCAAATGTTAAACAAAACACAAAATATTTTATATTTGTAAAAGAAAAGAATTAAACAACAACATAACTAGTAATCTATGGCATAGTTTTAAGAAATAAAGAGAATAGAGATAGTGGTAATAACGTTCAAGATAAAAATCTTATTTCTTTTGTTTGCGATAGCTCAATTTAATTTATAATTGTTTAATACATACCGAGTTGTGTTCCATCTTCGTGATGAATCTAAGAATTCCTTTCTGCTGCGGTCTCCGGAAAATAACTGTATTGTGAAGTGCATTATTTTATTTATATCCACAAAGTTGGCCATTAAGTTCACTAAGACTAACATTGTTATGTTGAAAGAATGATTTTAGAGCCATCCTACGATGAAGATTTTAGTTGTAACTTCATCGTGGTAGGTTTTAATAAACGGAACCGGATTCCAATAAAGTGAACAGGCCTTCAATAACATGAATATTCGACAAAGAAAGAATTGTTTTACATCTTAGACTGGTTCTTCCTGTAAGATATCCGCTGAACTCATAATCAAGAACTAGAGAAAAGCGTAATTAAGTAAATTTAAAATAAATATTGGACCTGATTTTATTCTTTTGAAAACTCTGGAAACTTAACTTTCGTTTTGTCTGAAGGATGGATGTCATTAAGTCATGACGTGTTTTACTATTTATAACGTACGAAGAGTACACGGAGCAGCAACAGCAACAGCAGCAGGAGCAATAACAACAAGAACAACAATAACATAAACGAAAACAACAACATTACACCAATGCCAATAAACATTATTATGGTGAAAGTAGCGTGTTTTATTGAGACTTATGTCCACTTCATGTGATAGCTTCTCGTTTATCTCTGAATGGATAAAATTAGTAGGAGCCACTTCCAGATGAATTCCTTTATATATTTAATGGCGAATAATGGTGATGAAGTGTCATCCGTATTATCTGAGATCGCTTTGTTTAGCTTTTTTTTATACCTCAATGTTTTGTCTGATGTTGGATACTGTAGGGTTATAAAACAGGGACGGGACTTGAATGTATTCGATGTGTGATACTTCTACTCTGTGGTATGTAACAGGATCAAAACATAAATCAGCGATCAATGGGTTATTATGTTTATTAAAAGGCAAATCTAGGGAATAATTGTTTTGATTTTCTGTTTAGAAGAAAGATTATTAAAGCTGAGATTTTTTTGTACCGAATTTAGCTAAGTCTTTATATGAAGACACATGCATATTAAATGATGTTTACCTACAAAAGAATATATAAACAATTCATTATCTCTTTATAAAAAATTTTCAAAATAGGTGAAACATTTTCACAATTATTATAACATTAGAACACTCTAAACCCATTGAAATTGATTAAAGACTACGTATTTGAGTTTCTTTTAACAAAGATAAGGAATTATGCAGCAGCAAACAATCGCTATTAGTTCCAACTAACTTAGACTAAGTTCAATTTTCCAATGGTAACCATGTTATTGACAAATATTTTCCCATTATTAGCGAACAAACAAATTCATTTACATACATAACAAATATATTTTGAGGCTAATGCACTAATAGAGATTGCTTAAATCCCTGTATTTGTTCATATGTAAAATGCTAGATACTGTAATGAAAGTATATTTGAAAATATATTTTGAATCAGTTTATAAGTTTTGAATCATTGAATTTTAAAACAAGCAAGGCTACACAAATAATAGAATATAAGGCTTACATTTGCTATGTTATCCATTTGTGTTTTGACATAGCATCAATTTTCTATCAGTACACTACTCCATGGAGGGATATTGCCAGTATACTACTCAGTCAGAATATTATAGACATTTATATCCTGTTGGAACTTACAACGGCAATAATCTTTGTCGGTATAGTTAACCTGTATATTGACAATATCTTTCCCATCATTAGCGAACATACAAATTCATTTACATACATAACAAATATATTTTTAAAATAAAAAATTTATTTTTTTATATTAAATGCTAGATACTGTAATGAAAGTATATTTGAAAATATATTTTGAATCAGTTTATAAGTTTTGATATTAGTTAGCGGCGCATGAGTGATAATTGGTGAAAATAAGCCTGTTTTATTACGTGTACTGCCTGGTGTTTTACCATGAATGGAAAATGCGGAGCAAATATGTTCCTAGGTTTTGATTGAATTATGAAAAATTTAAATTCATTTAATCGGTCATTGGACTTACTTATTCGGTTATAATTAGCGCTATTATTTTGATTTAATGCTGCTGGGACCGAAAAATCACTTTCGTTATATCCCAGGGTTTTTTTTACCTTGGAAGTGATTGATCGTTATATCCTATTTATTTTTAAAACAACTTTTTACTATATATATATATATATATATATATATATATATATATATATATATATATATATATATATATATATATATATATATATATAACAAAAGTAGGTTGTCATTAAGTCTTGTTCTTTTTTGCAGTAGCAAACAAAATTATATTAAAAATAAAATACATTTTAAGGTTAATAAAATCGGCTAACTTAAAATAGTGCATTTATGAGATAGAGAAATTGTTTTTTTGTATAAAACAACTTAGAACAACTCAAAAAAGGTTGATTAAGGTGCTGTATAAATATACTAGTATTAATAATACTGTTATAAAGTCGATCCGGGTCTGGAGCGAGGAGTGTTGATTGTTCATTATGTAAGAGACGACCAGCTTCACGTCTACGAAAAAACCCAGAATGATTAAAGTAGCTGATAGTATTTGAGGGCGAAGCTTTCACCTTGTTAAGTTATCCTATTTAATATGTTGGAAAAATAGTTCTGATGTATATATATTCCAAACATCACATGTGTAATTGTTATTACCTAAAGAATAACATTAAAATGTTCAAGCTGATTATCTAAGGGTTTCACAGTAATATTGGTTAATTTATTAAAATGATGTGTTTGTGTCCTTGTTGTTGTTGCTGTTTCTAAGCGTCACGTATAAGTCACGTTATATAGTGACGTCACGTATATATTTAACGGGACAACTAATTGTTTTTTATCTAAACAATAAGAAATAGAAGCTGCCATGACCCCGGAATTACTTTGTTCATCTTGTCCAAGGCTATTAAATATGTTTGTTCTAAGTTTTGTGAGATTTTAATATTGTATTATTATTTATTTTCTCTTTAATCTTCAATATTGTTGATTGGTGATATGATACGACATCCTACAATTAAATGACCATTTTATCCTTTGTGGGTGTTCTGTAGGGGAGAATAAAATCTACTGGGAATATAATGTTGCTAAGAGAAAATAAATTGTCGTAGCCCGGTTTTCTTTTTTCCCCTTTCTTGATGTTCTGTTTTATAACATCTGTTGGAGTATCATATTAACTATATATCATGCAAGCTTACCCATAATTATATGATAATATAATTATTTAGGAAAGCACAGATTGTATAAAACCAATCATTCACTTGATCTTAATTAATAAGGAAATTTGAAACCTTATTACTTTAATCGTGATATTTTAAATTTCGAATGCCCGCTGATCATGTTTCGCTCATGTGCCAACCCCCACATACAGCTGCAAATTATTGTTCATTTTTTTAGACTAATTATTAAGACTAAGAATAATCATTAGGATGTGTTAACACTGATTTGCAGAAACTAATTTGAAAATTAATTCTTAAATAATATCCACGAATATTATGTATATATATATATATATATATATATATATATATATATATATATATATATATATATATATATATATGTTTTATTATATTTATATATTCCACTTTCGTGAAAATCCTCAGAATATCTTTCTCCTGCTTCATCCACAATATAGTCATTCTATTATAAAGGTCTTAGTGGTAGCTTCTGTGAGAAAGGTTCCTAAAAATAAAACAAAATTTCTTCCATATAAATAGGACTTCAGGAATATGACAATTCGACAATTTTGTTTATATTTTCGATCTTAAGCGGGCATTTTGTGTTGGAAATCCAATGAGCTCAGAATTAAAATAGACGAAAGGCCAAATACAGATATTCAAACTAAATCGATTTTGAATATTTTATTCTTCATCATTATTTACCAACTCTGAAAAGTGGTATTTTTTATGTCAGCATTGCTAGCTTGCTAAATTCTGACACCTACAAAGAAGACGAAGAAGAAGAACAACAGCAAAAAAACAAACAACAATAACAATATCACACTACTGACGAAATGGTATAATAGTTAGTACGAAAATAAGATATTTGTATATAATAATAATAATAATAATAATAATGTTGTTTATAATTTGTCGTCCAAATACTTATGCCTTCAAGACAAGTTTAAATTGAAGATGATTTACGGCCCAATTTACTAGATGGCTATAAATTCATGTACACTTATGTATCATCGGCATAATAATAATAATTAACAGTTTCTGTTGAATGACTTCTACGATAGGCAGTCTGATAACTGTCATCGAATTCATTATGCTCCATGTTTTATTCATCTATACGCCTTTCTACTACCTTTGCAATAAGTTTGGCGAAGAAAGGAAGGCTAGAAATAAGACGCAATCTGTCTTAATCAAGTCAGATGTCTTAAGCAGCAAGGTTATAACCGCTCGTATCAAACGCAACGCCACTATTGACCTGTGCACTGACCTATTGACCATGGCCGTTATCAGTGACATATATCTAACATTACCTCTTCGTTTCGGAATAAAAACGGAGAGTCGGAGGCATTTTCAGAAGAATATAATCAGATTTGCCATGGCGAATGATGGTGATAAAAGTCTTCTATATTATCTGTTTTCTTTATTCTTTTATACCCGAATTGTCTCTATGATGATGGATATTTTACTAAGATCAAAGTAGAAGCACAAGGAATGCATTGGTTATATGATATTTATTCTATGTCTTTAGACCATTTTTCTTTTCCAAATTAAACCATCGACGACTTCGTTGTAGGTACTTTAACTAAGGAAATCAGACAGCATAATTGTAGATTCTGACTTCAGAAGAAACATCATTTAAGCGGTATGCTGTTGATCTACAAAGAAATATTCACTCGCTGGGGTTTATTTCCTTTTCTGAGATCGTAGCCGTTTATCTAAAGCTAACTTCTCTGTTGTTTATAATATATCATCAAGTTTGAATATCCACAAGAGACCACGAATTGAAATGAGAAGAGTTCATTAGTGATCTATCTCTCTTTTATTGCATAGTAACAAATAAAGATGAATGAGAAAGATGGAAGTATCTAATACAACAATTTCAGTATCGATTATTTTAAAGGAGTACTAAGCAGATTTTCCGAAACATATTAAACGCCCCGAATGTTATCTGTATCTTGCTGTTTATCAGATATATCAAGATAAGAAATACAATATATTCTTGACATAACGAGGAGTAAATTAATGTCAGTAAGATGTTAGTGCATCTGTAAAGTTTAGTTTGTGTGATAACATTATATTTTAGCTTAACCTGAACGAAGCCAATTGACCCTCAATCTTTTTAACATGATCAATGATCGTAAACCAGTTATGATTTTCTCCCACTTAATACAAGATTTAATGTGAACGCCTGTTCGTAACATGTTTTATTCCTCAAGATAACCGGTGGAAGATGGAAAGTTCACATCATTACCCGGGATTGAAGATGAGAGGTCAAGTCATCATTGTTAACATGGTGGGGCTGTAATCATGACGGATGGTATTTTGAGAGTTTTACCCCCACTGACTGGTGCAGTGGCTTTGAATCAATCTTACAAAACACTGACACCGGTATGATAAAAACGATGAACCGCTGACGCTTTCATTGTATATAGCAGTACAAAATTGATGTTAATCATTCAATGTGGGCACTCTGAAGGTCAATAAGCATCATATATCAATCACATTATATTAAAAGCAATCTAAACATCAGCCAAAGGATTCGATAAAGTTGATTTAATAATGACCTATACATATATATCATAATCAGTTTCTGAAGGTCACCATTTTTACATTTTATATAAAAATTATTGATTATCTTTATGTCCAAAGTTAAGGAAATGATTGGTTCAGAATCTGATAAAAAATTATTATTCTATCAAATTTGAAAATTATTATGTAAAATTAAATATAATCAAGACAACATGTATCTCTGTCTGTCTGTTTAATTATTCTTTACACATAATGCCCAAACATCTGAAATGCATCAATATTGAATGAGGTTGAATTATATTATTAAAAAGCGATAATTAGGCAGATTGCTGGATAACAACAACACGTGATGTCTTGTATTGACTAGATCAAGTGCATAGCTAATGACAACAACCAAAACAATGATATTGCATACGCATATAAATATCGATTTATTAATTTTAATTTCTCTTAATAGAAATAATAACATCACTGCCTGATTTCTTTCATTATTATTTGATTTTAGAAGCTTTTTAGGCACCAATAGCTGGAAATGAGCTATACAGTTCTTTCAATGAAGGGGATAACTTACTATATTAAGATCATGCGATATATCAAGTTATGTGTCAGCAGCATGCAATTGATAAGTCAAGGGACAAAAAACCGTGCCCAGTCGTACACCAGATAACAATGACTACACACCGGACAAAATACCAGGAAGATGATGATGATGATTGATGTTTTACGGCCACTTTTGTGCACAAGGTAGGCTAAATGGGCCGAGCGACCTCCAAAGGTAATGAGACGAAGTGAAAGACGAAACAACCTTCAGATATGCCCACGCCGGGATTCGAACACGGGTGGTAGAGTGATCTGTAGTCCAGCACGCTACTGCTAGACCAAGGAGGCGCCCCTACAAAATACCAGGAACAAACACACCGTGGGACCGTTCCAAATACGACTGAACCCATTTAACTACTTTAATTGATAGATCAAACATTGTACCAATCAATTTACATGATAATATAATTGTTTGCCTGAACCAAGACTGTTTCAGTGTTTTATATTATATTGTCTTTGAATTAGATTATTATTGATTATTTTTTAGATGGAAAGGAACTGCACCTTTTTTTGTTTGATACAAATGTTAAATTTTAAATAAGTCTGTAGTTGCTATGACTATCAAAACCCGAGCTATGTTTTATTAACGGAATTACAAAGACAGCGTACACGTATATTGTGAAAGTACCCAAGGATAATGATATATTAACATCTAGACATGCAGGACTCTTCCATCATTGGTAAAACCTGGGATAAGGTGTTGGAAGGGAAATAATTATGTATCTTTAATATCTTTTAACAGAATAGGTTATTACAACAATTGGCCATTTCTTTGTTAGAGTTAATAATATTACGGATGATGATGATGATTGGTGCTTTACGGCCGACATTAAACGACCTTCAGATATGTCAACCCTGAGATTCGATCACGGGTGGTAGTGATTTGTTATCCAAGTCGCTACCGCTAGACGACGACGTCTCCCCGATAATATTACGGAGGAAACTGATTGTTATGTAGTATTTCATTCGCAACACTGAAACTGATTTCCTTAGATGCCTTGATTTTGTTTATTCCTGTATACTGATTTGACAGAAGGAAGGATATTTACAAGCAGAATTTTGCTGACTTTGAACTTTTCATAACAGAAACACAACCGGTCCTGCTCCCCAGTCCGTCACATTAGTTCCTGTGTCTTTTTGCTGTCTGTGTATTCTTACTGGGCCGTGGAAATATTGATTTTAGTAGCATTTATTTGTTCTTAAATGTGTATGCTCATCTACAATATCACTGAGTTTGCTACGTTAGAGATCCGCCTCAGTTGATCAATATCATCTAATGGATCCAATACCAGGAAGAGACTCCCAGCTCAGCAAGGAAACCCATTTTATAATTCTTGTACGAAATAACTTTATCTAAAACAAAATGTTTCTGTAAAGATACATCGGCAGTAAGAATGAAATGATCAAACACAATGTAGTGTGTGCTTTCTTGCACTAGCTGCCCGAGTTTGACCGATCTAATAATGTTAGCTAGTCGTTTGGTATCTGCATTACTCTGACGTGGCCAATTTTATTAAGCGAGATTCACCAAGATTAATTAAATCTATATGATATAATATGCCATATACACCGGTTTGACTAATGGTACCAATCTGACAGCTGAACCATGCGATAACTCTTCAAATGACATAACATCCGGAGTCGGTCATACTTCCCGTCACCAAAAGACGTAAGTATCAGACATGGGGTCAATTCCATTTTGTCAATTTCACTTAATTCCATTTGGTCAATTTCAATTCCATTTCCACCTCAAATTTATCAATTCCAATTCAATTCCAAATTTTCAATTCCAATTCCGACTCTTTTTTTGCTTAATATTTTTTACCATTAGTAGATACTCCGAGTACCTACATGGAATACATACTCCGAGTAGTTTATATTCCAAGTAGGATTGTCATGGAATACATATTTCTGAATTAAAAAGTTAAACCGTAAGTTAATTTGTAGATTTAATTTGATTTTGCCTGTTCTAAACATTGAATGGGGGTAAATTCCTAAATAGCATCATCTCTATATAGATTACAGGTATGCTATATAGTTAGCTAAAGAGGTTAGCTAGAGAGGTATTATATCACGTGGTGGATCATAGTCTTGGGTGGATCCCCATGTAAGAGTATATTTTCTAATAATCAAAGGTATGTTTATATTCCACTGCGCAGTAGGAGCCTTGAAACGAATGTAGTTGCTTAGCTCCGCCCAGCAGGGGTCAGACCCTGTATTTACTTTTACAACCCTGCTGGGTACTAAACCAATGATATATGGTAAGTTTACAAAATCTCTCAAATATTTATTAAACAGTTAGGTCTGGTGATAGGCTATAGTAGTCACAGTTTTAGGAGAGGAGGGGGAAGTTTTGGTACCAGATTGGCATTCCCGGTGAGATGATAAAATTAATTAATTCCTAAGTAGCAACATCTCTATATATATTACAGGTATGCTATGTGGTGGTGTCAAGTGGCTAAATGCTCACTTGGTGTCCACAGTCGTGTGCATTCTGATATATATATATATATATATATATAATATATATATATATATATATATATATATATATCCAACTCTGGATTTATGGTTCTAATATATTGTAACACCACATGTAAGTATTAACATTGTAAAATGGTATATTAATTTTTGGATTTAATTGTTTTGTAGGAAACTTCAAATTCAAAATTTCTCAATTCCAATTCCATTTAAAGATTTCTCAATTCCAATTCCAATTCAAAATTTCTCAATTCCAATTCATTTTTAAATAATCAATTCCAATTCCAATTCTGGAATTGGGATTGGAATTGACCATCAATTCAAATTCCGGAATTGAATTGACCCCATGTCTGATAAGTATGATTTTAAAAGTCGACAGTACATCATGTTTATGAGTGTAATATATTTATTTCATTATATCTTATTTAAATTCAGTTATCTTCAAAAAATTTGAACTCACATGTTAAGTTAGATTACTGTAAGGCTATGTATTAACTAAGATACCATTTTTCAGTATTTGCTAATATATTGATATGTAGTATTCTATATCTTAATATGAATAAATTTACAGTCACAATTCAATATGACAAAAGCTAATGGACTTATTTTTTAGCGACTCGGGTTTCTCAAGCAAACAAAACTTTAATTGTTATTTGTTTTGAAAACTTATAACGCTGACTTTATGTTGTATTATCTCTTGTAATACATGTCATCATAATATGAGAAAAACGGCAAATATTAATTTGGTAGATAATATAAATATTCCTCCGCGTGATAAAAATTCATTAATTTATTTGTTAATAAGTTTTTATGTGTAAACTGTGCTTATTTGAAGCCAAATATATTTCTTAAATTGTTTAATAGGGAACCTAGTTTTATCTTATTTAGATTATTATTATTACTATTATTATCATCATCAGCATCATCATCATCATCATCATCATTATCGTAATCTTCATCTTCATTATCGTTATTATCATAACCAACATGATCATTAATATAATCAAGACCAAAATTATTCACTAACAAAAGCCCATTTACGATGACAACCATATAACCGATAAGATAAAAGGTGAATCCCCACAAAGACTTGTATTTCTGTATTTTTCTCCAGTCACAAGAATATACAACATCTATATTAATAGACATCTTAGAACATAATAACAGGGGCTTCAAGTTTAAAATGTTCATCGGTAACTAAATATTAAACTAAATATATCTGAAGGTTGTTTCATCTTTGACTTCGCTTCATTACCTTTGGAGGTCGCTCGGCCCATTTAGCCTAACATGTGCACAAAAGTTGCCGTAAAACATCAATCATCAACTTGTGTATTGTTGGACAACGGCCTACTAATACAGGGTGCTGCAACATATTTGTTTTAGTTGAACTATTTGTACACGTGACTGATTCTAATCAACAAATACGTTAGTAATTATTAAGGTTTATTTGGTCTCATTTCGTATATCATTTTGTTCTACATAGACAAAGATAATAACAGCCTGACATAATATTGATCAAATATAACTGATCTCAATTATTATAAAAAAATCCTGATTCGATTTAATATAAAAGTAACAAATATTAGATAGAAATCTAAAACCGAAAACAAAAATCTAAATAAAAATATCCCAAAAGGAACCAGTTATAATATCGGTTCTAATATTCCTCTTTTTGCGAATTACATACCACCGCAAAGTTATGCATGGCGTAGATATATCCCAAAATGATGTATTTTACTCCCGAGCTCCCAATGAAAAAATAACTTAACAACAACAACAACAACACCACACACAACAACAACAACAACAATAACAATAATAACACTCTCCACCACCAACAATAACAACAAAACATTAATAACACAAACAACGTCATTAACATTAATGACTATAACAATGATAATGAATATTCAAATGACTCCTTTTTTAAATATTTCTACTTATGTATTCTTGCTCAATTCAGGAACCATATTGATAGAGGGAGGTCCATGGTGAAAACAATTCAATGACATTCATAATGATGAATAACGGCGATGAAAATAACATCGCTTTGTTTGACTGTCGTTTGCATATGGACATTTATTTGATATTAAATATTGTAGACTGGCGAAGAGTCACGAATGAACCTTGAATCCAGATGAATCCGTTTGTAACAGCGTAATCTGGCTTACTTGTTCGTGTGGTGAGCGGAAATTAAACAAAAACAATTACCTTTTCACGTTCGCGTTCATTAGAAGGTACAGTCTTAGGGAATGCGAGAACGTTGTAGGTATACATCCTTATAAGGAAGGAAAACATTATTGGTACCGTTTAGTGTTGTACCTAAATTAAAAGGTTTACTTGCCAAGATAAGGTTCCTTCCTTGAATTCTTAATGTTACCCATCTATACCCATCATGTTCCAAACAGTCCAAAAACGAATATGATCAGGATAAATGTGACAGATAGAAACCGGTTTTTCCTCTTCGGCAAATTCAATTTCTCTTAGTTACTGGTGATTACTATTATAATAAGACATTTGTTTATATTTACTTGCATTGCCCTAGATTTTAGAATAATCAATACAACGTACTTTTATTATACCCCCCCCCCTCCCCAGTAAAACAGATTGATGTTACTAAGATGCCATTATATCTGCAGATCTTTTTATATGATGAGCTCATATTCTATCTTCAGGTGAAGCCAATATTTAGAATGGTGAAGGTTTTTTTTACTTGTAGAATGTTACACGTTGTTGTTAATTGTAGTTTGTTATGTACTGTTTCGCTAACTATCGAAATTAATGCGGACTAATTAGAGCATTAATCAGACAATTTAAAAAAGCAACCCGGAATAACTGAAATACAGATATTCATTTATCGGCGAGTTAGTAATATTAATGTTGATTAGATAACGTATAAAACGATGGCTAATTAGCCATTTGATGATGAAGCTTCGCAAACAGTAATCGCCCTTTTTGTTTACACAAGTTTACTGTGTTCCTGTTTTATAGTTTTTAATTCGTATTAGGTTCCGTTAACAATAAACATTTATCTTCCGGACAATGTTTTGTTGATACATTATGTGCGTGGTTACATATTATTTGTAGGATACACATAAATTAAAAAGTAAATACTGATGAATAATTAGTATGCTAATGTAGTTTTCTTATAGCATATCTTATTCAAAGCAAATAATTAAACCCGGTTGTATATTTGCATTGGTAGTGTTAGTTAAGTCAGTTCCCCATTACAACCCCGGCAATATATCGGTGATATATGGTGCTGAAAGTGTTGGTATATTGTATATATCTAAAGAACACACACGGAATTTCTTTCACTATTTTAGCCTTAATTCGGCCTGGCGTGTTAACTTGATGATATTAATGAGGATTTAAAAGCAATTAAATTTAATTAGTCCGTAATCTTGATTGAATGTCCTGTATTAGGCATAAGTATGCTATCTATAAGATTGTTCCGACTAGCGAAAACATTATTTTATAAGTTAATAAATATTTAGCTTCTTCAAATTAAAATCAGAGAAATGGAACAATTCATCTCTTATATTAACTTAGAAGACAACGAGGAATTTGTATCTGTCCAATACGAGGGGTAGACAGTTAAATGTGTTATTAGGTTATCAGGTAAAGTTGATTATAACTGAACGATTAGCAGTTAGCATTGTGTTGAACTTAAGTACCTTTTAAAAAGCTTTTAATTAACACAAACTATCATTTTTTAATGCTACAGATGATGATTAGTTATTGTTACGAAATACCACATTTTCTCTTTGTCATCAACATAACGTTTTTGTTGACGTGATTAGTTTTGTTGTCATGGCGATAGAACTGATTGGAACTCAATAATAAACACGCAACATTTTGTGAATTAGTCAGTACTCAAGTATCTGTTTACAAATATGTATATTGCTGCATATGTCTGGATGCGACTCTGTGTGCTCCAGACTGGTTGATGTAAAGTTTTCTCGGGATGTACTAGAGCCCAACTATTTTATTGTGATTTCGTTTTAACATTTAGGACATATAGCAAAGGCAGAAGAGTGTTAACTAAAGTAAATCAGAAAGTAAATCAGAAAGCACCTTCGATATGGGTACTCTACGTCTACTCTAAGTCCACTCTAAATCCGCTCTTGATAATACACATTCTAATCATTATATTCCCCCTCCCTCATTTATGTTGACTTGTTTCCGAACACACCCTTTTCTATCTCCAATCAATAATCTCCGCGGTGTTTACTTGTTATCGATCTGTTATTTTCTTTGAATGATCCATCTTGTTACCCGACCATGTATTGTGTAAAACGAAATGTCTTAGATGTGGTTTCTGGAAGTTAGCGGTGATGTGTGTGAAGGGGGAGGTGGTGCGTTTCTTTTTCATATCCTGCTGCTTTCCTCAAGACCATAACATGTCATAATTAACCTTAACATCATGCTAGAGAGCTTGTACTTTATGACTCGGTAGCATTCTCTTGTTAGAGAATGTAAACAGGTAACGATGAGACAATGTGATCAATATTATTGATGAGAAGATGTTAAGGTGGGGAGGTTAACATGAAAATGAATAAGCTGGATAGCCTGATAGACATTATTATCAACAGGCTGACACAAGGAAACACACACAAACTCACACACACACATTATCGACAGGATTCAAATTTAGATCTGGCTATAGTTGAAGGATGTTTTCTCTTTCGCTTCCTCAATTACTTTGAGGGTCCCTTGGTTCATTTAGGATAAAAAGTGCACAAAATTGGCCAGAAAACTACATTTTGCCTTATGTTATTCATTCATCCATCCTTCCATTCATCCATCCATACTTCATCCATCCATCTATCCAACCATCCATCCATCAAAAATAGATACTTAAAACACACCAACAGATACAGATAAATGCACACACACATATATACATATAAGCACACACATGTAAGTAGTAAGTCGCTATTGAACCACAAGCACGTGTTATTTGCTGCGAACTCTGTTGTCAAATGGTATGTTTTACGCGGTTCCGCTTTTATACGTAGCCTACTTGTAGCAGCTTTCCTGTGGGCGTGACATATTTTCGGACACGAAAAGCGAATTAGCTAGTTCCCACGGGCTGATGAATAGCCCAGATACCTATCGATATGTGGAGGTATAGAACATTTAATGTTTATATTTATGGAGGTAGAGGTCTCAAAGGATGTTTAGATATGTTGATGTTCTGTGTCATCAGCATACAAGTGATATTTGACCCCATATCGGTGCCCAATGAACCCAAGAGGACGGGTGTACATTGTGAAAACCAGAGGACCAAGAACTGAACCCTGTGGTACACCAGATAACAAAAACTGAATGTCAGATAAAATACCATGAACAGACACTCTCTGGGAGCGTTGTTCCAGATAGGATCTAAATCATTCAAGTACTTTACCTGACAGACCAAACATGTCTTTTAACCTAGAGAAAAGTACATTATGGTCAACTGTATCAAATGCCGCAGACAGGTCCAGAAGAACAAGTATTACTGGGTTACCTTGATCAATTGACATCATAATATCATTTTTCACTTGAACCAAGGCTGTTTCAGTGCTGTAACCACTTTTATAGGCAGACTGTAGTGATTCATTAAGCTTATTATTGATTAAATATTTGTTTAGATGGAAAGCAACTGCCTTTTCTATACCTTTAGAAAAAAATGCAAGATTTGAAACAGGTCTGTAATTGTTTAGAATATTACAGTCCATAGTGTTTTTTTTATTAATGGTTTTATAAGGGCAGCTTTCATGGATCTTGGGAAAACACCGAGAGATAATGATTTACTAACTATATTTGTAATTGGATTTATCAGAACATCAAGGCAATCTTTCACAGGCCGTGTAGGCATAGAAAGCACAGAAAACATTAGATGAATTTTTCAGCAACTGTCTGATATCAGTCTCTGTAAAAGGCTCAAATATATCCATCATGGATATGCAGGACTCTTTTACCAATGGCTTACCCTGTGATAAGGTGCTGAACTGGAACCCACTATGTATATTTAATATTTGTTGACAGAAGAAGTTATTAAAACAATGAGCCATATCTTTATCTGAGTTGATATTATTTGGAAGGACAGTTTGACTTTTATGTAATACTTTATTCACAACACTGAAAACAGTCCTTTGATTTCCCTGGATGCTTTGATCTTTTTATTATAATATTCAGATTTAGCAGAGGCAAGGGTATTTTTAACAAGAATTTTACTAACCTTGAACATTACAAAATTAACACGCAAACTGGTCCTGATCCACAGCCGCTCACAATACCTTCTGTGTTTCTTTGCAGCCTGGATGTTCTTATTATACCATGGAAGCATTGGTCTGCTTGGCATTTCCGTTGTCCTTAAAGGTACATGTTCATCTACAATGTCTCTCAATGTACTATCATAGAGATCCACCAGATGATCCACATCATCCGGTGGAGCCAATACCAGAGATGAGACTCGCAGATCAGCAAGAAAAGCCTCCTTGTCAATTGACCGTTGTCTTCTATATGAAATAACTTTAGCTGAAACAGATTGTTTCTGTAAAGATACATTAATGTTAACAAGGAAATGATCAGACAGCATGGAAGACACAGACACACCTTTAATCAAATTGTCATCATCACGGGAGATGACAAGATCTAAGATGTGACCATGTCTGTGTGTTCTTTCTTGGACATGCTATGCTGCCTGAGATTGGCAGATCTAAGAATGTCAGCCAGTTGTTTGGTATCTGCATTCCTCTGGCAATCCCAATATATATTGAAATCAACTAAGATCAACAGATGACTACTGTTGGTAGCAAGAGAGTCAACCAATCCCGAAAATTCCTTGAAGAAATCTGCTGCTTTCAGGCCATTTTTCTTAGTGGGGTATAATCGGTAAATAATAGCTACACGAACACTTATCCCCCCCAGATACAAAAGTCAGTTGGTAATTTTCAAAAGACTTAGCCTGAAAACGCAAATGGGTTTCACACCTCAAAGAATTACGGAGAAGAATGCCGACTCCCCCACCTTTCTTGTGAATCCGAGCTGTATGATGGAATGAATATCCAGCTGGAGTCACGTCACCAACAATTTTCTGGTCTGAAACATTACCAGTCACCCAAGTCTCTATAATGACAGGAGCATCAAGATCCATATCCTTAACAACATTAGATATTTCATCAGATTTATTACAGATTGACTGACAGTTAATAAGACCAATACTTACATTTTGTACAGCTGTGCCATTATATGGTGTTATTGGCACAGTGATCAAATTACTGGTATCAGACTCAATCTGCTTTGGATGTTTTCCACTACGTGGGCGCATCGCTAAACAAATGGTATTACCACCATAGGGTCGTAAGGCAAGCAACTGATCTCTAGTATAATTCATTATTATTATAGAAATAAAATAAGTGAAAATTAAACAAATTAAAATAAAACATACACAAGCAAAAACCGAGTTCTTATGGGAAACACTGGAGCGGGCGATAATATAGGGCGTCAAATGAGCAGTTAAAAGAAAAGAAAATACAAGAAATACAAAATAACTAAATATAATCAATTTATATTAATATAAATTAAATCTATATTACGTAATATGCCAAATACACCAGTTTCGCTGGTGTAACTTATCTAATAGCTGAACTATCCGAGAAATATTCCGGTGCCATTACACCGAGAGCCGGTCATACTTCCCGCCACAACATAATTTACTCAGGATTGAGATTATATTTCGTTCTAGTCCAGTAATAATCCATTGTGCAGTATTGCTAGTTTATTTCTTTAGCTAAGTCACTTCACTACTTCCATATATAGTTAGTTTACACCACATAATATTTTCTTGTGTTGTACTGAAACTATTGTGTTGATTACTGCGCCGAGAGGTGATAAAAGGCATACATTTTCTTTCTGATCGGGTAACAACTTGGTATTCAACTGAAGCTGTTATGTTAGAGCGCTGACCGTTTATGAAAGCACACATTTTTGTCCTGATCGGGTAACAGTTCAACTAAAACTGTTATGCTAATTAGAGTACGACATATCAGAAAAATAAATACAGCCTTGTTTTAAGAAAACAATAAAATAAATCGATGGTATCTTTTTACCTGATGAGTTTATATTTTATCTTGAGGTAGAACAGGAGTTGCGGGCCAAATACAATATATATATTCAAATAATGTCTTTAGCAGAATATATATATTCATATTAATTATTAACACACACCTTACAAGTAAGTAATTTCAGGTTCAGTCATCATAAAACATATTATTTATTTGGCTATACTCAAATTAACACAACGGAAAAACCTTTTTACAATTATTAAATAAATTGGAAATTCTATATGCACCAAAAATTAATAAGAACCAAATATTTCATTTTTGTTTTAAAAAGCAATAAAGAAGAAATGCAACGAAAAACCAATCAGTATAAATCTGTGCTATGAAGATGCACATAGAGTGTAAATATTGTACATGTAGCAATTTAAGGTTTCTTAATTTTAAAATTTCTTTGTTACCTCTAGTATGCTACATGCTACTATTAATTGTAGTTTGTTATTTGCTGATTCGTTAACAATCGAAATTAAGGCGAACTAATTAGAGCTTTAATCAGACAATTATAAAACGCTGATAGGAATAATTGAAATACAGATAATTATTTATCGGGGTGTTAGTACTCGTAATATTGATTATATAACGTATAAAACGATGGCTAATTTGCCATTCTATTGTGAACCTTCAGAAACAGTAATCAATATTTTGGTTTACACAATTTAATTTACACAATTTTACTGTTTTACTATTTCCCATTTTCCAATTCGTACTGAGTTCCATTCTAATAGAGTTTTAACTTTTATCTACGATTACAATGTTTTGTTGATATAATAATTATCGGCTTACTGATTGTTGGTATCGTATATATTAAATAATGCAGGAATAATTATGAATATTTAGTGCGTTTAAGTGGATTTCCTATTGTATATGTAACCGTTTGTTTATATTAATTTCTGAACTTAAGATTTGTGGGGATTTTCAGTGTTTTATATTTAATACGTTTAGGATATATGGAGATTTTCAGTGCTTTATTTGTTATGCGTTTAGAACAGCCACGAGATTGTATCCAGAAAGAAACCATTAATGTCGTGGCCAGTCGTGTTGAATTATGATTCAAATTTGCTGCACAATTTGTGTGTGATATAGTACGGTGAGCATTCCAAATATGAACTAATTAGTAAAATATTGTGTTGCATAATGTATTGTCAATGTTTGTATAAGGTATTTAACGTTTAAAAAGATATTACTTCGATAACAAAGCTTGAAGTGAATATTGTGCAAGTATCGCGATCGTCATGATTCATTGTTCTGGCCATTTTGTATTATGTTAGTTTTGTCACTACCAGCTGTCTTGTTGTTATAGTCTACCAGGTGGCAGCATTATAGCTCTCATTTAGTCTTCAGATTGTATTGTCAAACTAAATAATACAATTTCAAAGATCAAATAATATCAGATGTAATTAGTTATTTCTAAAAGACATGAAATGTTTTGTGTGTGTATTTCTACAAAATGCAATATTATTATGTGTGTACTTACAAACTTTGTTTCTTTTGTTGTAGTGAATCAGCATTATCAATAGCACTATCATCATTATTAGCGTGTCCTGTGTTTGTGGGAGCATTCATTAAAGTCTTTGTATGATCTTGATGTTGTTAGATTGCTCCATGGACAGAATGTTGAATGTTGATGTTTAATGCTGCATTGACGAGTCACCAACTGCAAAACCGCGCATTACAATATATGTTATTCAAAGCAAATAATTAAACCCGATTGTATATTTACATTGGTACTGTTGGTCAAGTCAGGTCACCAAATTCCCACCTCGGCAGTATATCGGTGATATATGGTGCTAAAGGTGTTGGTATATTGTGTATATCTAATGGACACAGACACAATTCCTTTAATTATGTTAACCTTAATTCGGCCTTTACCACAAACATGTTAACTAGGTGATATTAATGAGGATTTAAAAGGAATTAAATATAATTAGTCCGTAATCGTAATTGAATGTCTTGTATTAGGCATAAGTATGCTATGCTATCTATAAGATTGTTCCGGCTAGTGAAATTAATTGTTTCTAAGATAATGAATATTTAGCTTCTTTAAATTAAAGCCAGAGAAATCAAGCGATTCATCAATTATATTAATTTGGTGGACAACAAGGTATTTATATATGTCCAATACGAAGACCAGACAGTTATTGGATTACCAGGCGCATTGTCTTATTGTCATCGCCACCAAGGTTTTGTCGACGTAACTACCTTTTGCTGTCATGGCGATAGAGTATCTTGGAACTTAGTAATAAACACAAAATGTTGTGAATTAGTCAATACTCATGCATGTGTTAACAAATGTGTATATTGTTGCATATGTCTGCATGCGACTCCATGTGATGGCTAATTTGCCATTCTATTGTGAACCTTCACAAATAGTAATCAATTATTTTGGTTTACACAATTTAATTTACACAATTTTACTGTTTTACTATTTCCCATTTTCCAATTCGTACTGAGTTCCATTCTAATAGAGTTTTAACTTTTATCTACGATTACAATGTTTTGTTGATATAATAATTATCGGCTTACTGATTGTTGGTATCGTATATATTAAATAATGCAGGAATAATTATGAATATTTAGTGCGTTTAAGTGGATTTCCTATTGTATATGTAATTGTTTGTTTATATTAATTTCTGAACTTAAAATTTGTGGGGATTTTCAGTGTTTTATATTTAATACGTTTAGGATATATGGGGATTTTCAGTGCTTTATTTTTTATGCGTTTAGAACAGCCACGAGATTGTATCCAGAAAGAAACCATTAATGTCGTGGCCAGTCGTGTTGAATTATGATTCAAATTTGCTGCACAATTTGTGTGTGATATAGTACGGTGAGCATCCCAAATATGAACTAATTAGTAAAATATTGTGTTGCATAATGTATTGTCAATGTTTGTATAAGGTATTTAACGTTTAAAAAGATATTACTTCGATAACAAAGTTTGAAGTGAATATTGTGCAAGTATCGCGATCGTCATGATTCATTGTTCTGGCCATTTTGTATTATGTTAGTTTTGTCACTACCAGCTGTCTTGTTGTTATAGTCTACCAGGTGGCAGCATTATAGCTCTCATTTAGTCTTCAGATTGTATTGTCAAACTAAATAATACAATTTCAAAGATCAAATAATATCAGATGTAATTAGTTATTTCTAAAAGACATGAAATGTTTTGTGTGTGTATTTCCACAAAATGCAATATTATTATGTGTGTACTTACAAACTTTGTTTCTTTTGTTGTAGTGAATCAGCATTATCAATAGCACTATCATCATTATTAGCGTGTCCTGTGTTTGTGGGAGCATTCATTAAAGTCTTTGTATGATCTTGATGTTGTTAGATTGCTCCATGGACAGAATGTTGAATGTTGATGTTTAATGCTGCATTGACGAGTCACCAACTGCAAAACCGCGCATTACAATATATGTTATTCAAAGCAAATAATTAAACCCGATTGTATATTTACATTGGTACTGTTGGTCAAGTCAGGTCACCAAATTCCCACCTCGGCAGTATATCGGTGATATATGGTGCTAAAGGTGTTGGTATATTGTGTATATCTAATGGACACAGACACAATTCCTTTAATTATGTTATCCTTAATTCGGCCTTTACCACAAACATGTTAACTAGGTGATATTAATGAGGATTTAAAAGGAATTAAATATAATTAGTCCGTAATCGTAATTGAATATCGTGTATTAGGCATAAGTATGCTATCTATAAGATTGTTCCGGCTAGTGAATTTGTTTTTTCTAAGATAATGAATATTTAGCTTCTTTAAATTAAAACCAGATAAATCAAGCGATTCATCAATTATATTAATTTGGTGGACAACAAGGTATTTATATATGTCCAATACGAAGACCAGACAGTTATTGAATTACCAGGCGCACTTTCTTATTGTCATCGCCACCAAGGTTTTGTCGACGTAACTACTTTTTGCTGTCATGGCGATAGAGTATCTTGGAACTTAGTAATACACACAAAATGTTGTGAATTAGTCAATACTCATGCATGTGTTTACAAATGTGTATATTGTTGCATATGTCTGCATGCGACTCCGTGTGTTCCGGATAGGTTGATGTTAAGTTTGCTCGGGATATACTAGAGCCAAGCTGCTTTATTATGCTTTTTGATTAACATTTAGGTGACATAGCAAAGGCTGAAGAGTGTTTATTAAAGTAAGAAAGTAAATGAGAAAGCACCTTCGATATGTGTACTCTAGGTCTACTCTGCGTCCACTCTAAATCCACTCTAAAATGGGACACTTTATGTGTATTACGTCTACACTTATCTCCGCTGTTTTTTTGTGTGTGCTGACAGTAGACGTTCTAATCATTATTCTCCCATCCCTCAGTCATGTTGATTTTTCTGGTTGGTAGTAAATATTCCAACCATTATATCTCTCCCCCCCCCCCAGTTATATTGACTTGTTTCCGAATATATCTTGTTCCGTCTGCAATCAATATTTTACGCCATGTTTTCTTGTTATCGATTTCTTAATTTCTTTAAATAATCGATATTATTACCCGACCATGTATTGTGTCGAAAGGAAATGTCTTAGATGTAATTTCTGGAATTTAGCTGGGAAGTGTATATGTGGGGGGATGGGATAGTGCGTTTCTTTTTCGAATCCTGCTTCTTTCCTGAAGAACATGATATGTCATAATTAATCTTAACATCATGTTAGAGAGTTTGTACTTTATGACTCGGTATCATTCTATTGCTAGAGAATGTAAACAGGTAATGATGAAACAATGTGATCAATATTATTGATTAGAAGTTGCTAAGGTGGGAGTGCTAACATGACAATGAATAAGACAGTCAGGTAGCCGGATAGCCTATTTCACACTTATAAATAGACTGGCATATTAAAGCACATACACACTCACACTCGCACAAAAACACCCACACACCCACACATGATGAGCAAAATTCAAATGCAGGCCAGACTATATTTATATGGTATTTTCTCTAATATTTTGCATTATGTTATTCATCCATCCATCCATCCATCCATCAAAAATACATAATTAAAACACACATACACAAACGCATTCATACGTGTGCGCACACATACGCACATGCGCGCACCCACACACTCAGACACGCCCCATATATATATATATATATATATATATATATATATATATATATATATATATATACATACAAATAGATATATAGATGGATAGTTAGATACAAACGTACATATATACATACACACATAGACTCAAATAAATAATATACAGACTAAATACATGCGCACATGCTTACATACATCCCTCTTATACACAACTACATATATGTTTAAATAACACATTTCTAAGCATATATTAGATCTTGTGTGAGCACAGGTGTGAGCGCAAATTACACAGACAGAAAAAATGTTTGATAGATAGCTAGCTATCTACATATATACGAACATAAATATATGGCTTTACAGATGTTGGATGTTGTTATTTAAGGTGAGCGGTGGGCAGATTAGCATAGCTATTTTTATGTCTTCACAAATATGTGTATGAAGAAACCCGCCCCTTTCCCCGTCGATCCGTGATAGCGCAGTTAGTTAGAACGTATAACTCGTAGCCTAAGGGTCGCGGGTTCGAGGCCCCGTGAGCTGCAATGACTGATGTCATGTGGCGACTGGTTCACTCATCCCTAAAAAATGAGTACCTGACAGGACGCGATGGCTATGTGTTTGATTAACGCTTTGCGCCTATAATGGCAGTATGCGTTGTATGCTCACTTGGGAGTTGAGATATGTGGAACCAGGTCTGAGTCAGGGATAATAATATTGTAAAGCGCTTTATAGCAGCTTCTATCTGAATAGGGTGCTATATAAATATCACATATCATTATTATATGTATATATCAGAACCACAATACAAATAATTGTTTTCACTTTTTGGGGGCTTTCCTGGTATTTTGCCGTATTTATGTATTTTACTATCATATGTATTTACATTACTATATAAATTAAGCAAATGATATGTGTATATGTGTAGATGTCTAAAAGCGAGTCCAAATCAACGTTTGCCTTTTTTTCACAGTTACTAAAAATAATATTATGACAAAGATATAATCTCGTCTTTATCCTCTTTTAATACAAGAACACAAAAACACAATAACTAACATGAAGCAATATCGACCAAAAATGTCAAACACCAATTACTAATCCTAATAACACTCGGAGTTAAAATGCAAGATGACAAAAAATACAAAAATAACAAAACAGTAATAATAATAATAATATAAGCAATAATTACATTAAGAATCAACCTTATTTAAGGCTATTTTCAATTCAAGTTTCTTCACGTAATTTGACTTTCTGCCGGAAGCGAACAGTAAACAAACTCGATTGCTGTTTAATACAAATGACGTAGTTCGTCTTGAAATTAGTTATGTAAATTAGAAATATAATTAGCGCCCTGTAAATAACTTCACTGTGTCATGATTTTCTTGGTAAGTTTTTATTTTTATATTCAGTAGGTATCTTGCGGCATTCGGTAGACGTCATATGGTACGCTTAGGCATAACACTGGCGAATGCTGAAGAACAGGTGAGGCGCGTCGCGTAGAAAGATGACGGTTAGTAATTGTCAACCACATAACAAGCAGTAAATTCAAATATATTCATTATGTCTAGCAAATGATAAAATAATAATTAACTATATTAACACGTGACGTGACCTATTTTACTTCCGGCCCAATTTTCCTTTCTATAAAGATATTCCTCTTTTTGCATATTACTCATCACCGCTCATTTATGGTGTGGGTATACCCAAAACATGATGTATTTTACTCCCTATTACCTTCACACAACAACAATAACGATACGAACAATAACAACAATAACAGTAATAACATCACTGCCACCAATAACAACAACAACAATAACACCAACAACGTCATTAGCATTAACGTTTGTGACGATGAAGTCGAATGAATGGTTCAAATGACTGTATTTTTCAATATAGTAATGCTTGTGTATTCTTGCTCCTTTCAGAATAGATACAGATTGAGGGTGTCCATAATGAAAATAATTCTTAATGGTGAATATGGGCGATACACGTACTACCGTTTTGTTTGACTTTCATCTGCATATGAATATTTATTTGATATTAAATATTGTAGACTGTTAAGACGTCACCAATAAACGTAGAATCCAGTTGAATCTAGTTGTCATAGGATACTCTGGCTTACCTGTTCCATAATAAGACTTAACGGAAATTTAAAAAAAAGTCATTTATCTTTTCAAGTTTCTATTTATTATAAGGTACAGTCTTACAAAATTCGAGTGCGTTGTCGTTATAAAGCTTTAGAAGAAAGGAAAGCATTGTTGATGAAGATTAGCGTTGTATCTAAATTAAATGTTTATTTACCAAGATTTGTTTTCTTTTTTTAAATCTTAAATTTTCCCAATTTCTTTGTTTGTTCCTTTACCACATCTGGTATTAATGAGTAACACACACCTTAAAAGTAAGTAATTTGACGATCAGTCACCATGAACCACTTTATTTATGTGTTTATTCTGAACTTTATAAATTGGAAATCTTGTTTACAATTATTAGATAAATTGGAGGTTCATACGGACTAGAATTTAATAAGAACAAAGTATTTCATTTTTTAAAACCTAGATAAAATAGAAATGCAACGAAGAGCCATCGATATAAATCTGAACTCACTAAGTACAACATTTCTATACGAACTTATATCATTGAGTGTATAAAGGTGCACATTGATCAAATATATTGTACCAGTAACATTTTAAAGTTTTTTAGTTATCCCTAGAATATTACATGTTGGTGTTAATGCAACAATAAATGTAGTCTGTTATGTGCTGATTAGCTAACAATCGAAATTAAGTCGAACTAGTTAGAGCATTAATCAGACAATTAAAAAAAGCAAACCAAAATAATTGAAATACAGAGATTTATTTATTGACGGGTTAGTAATCTTAATGTTGATTAGACAAGGTATAAAACGATGGCTAATTAGCTATTCGATTGTGAACATTCCCAAACATTTATCACTCTTTTTGTTTACACAATTTTATTGTGTTCCTGTTTTATAGTTTCTAATTCGTATTAAGTTCCGCACTAATCTAGCTATAAATATTTATCTCTGGGTACAGTGTTTTGTTGAATAATTAGTGCGTTTATGTTGTTTTCCTATAGTGTATTTTATTCAAAGTAAATAATTAAACCCGTTTGTATATTTACATTGGTAGTGTTGGTCCAGTCAGTTCCCGATTTGAAACTTAGCAGTATATCAGTGATACACGGTCCTAAAGGTGTTGGTATATTGTGTATATCTAATGGACACAAGCAAAATTCATTTCGTTATTTTTGCCTTAATTTTGCCTTTACCACTAACATGTTAACTAGATGATATTAATGTGGATTTAAAAGTAATTAAATCTAATTAGTCCGTAATCGTAATTAAGTGTCTTGTATTAGGCATCAGTATGCCATCTATAAAATTGTTCGAGCTAGTTAAAGAATTATTTTGTAAGATAGTGAATATTTAGCTTCTTCAAATAAAAACCAGAGAAATGAAGCGATTCATCAATTATATTAATTTGGTGGACAACAAGGAATTTGTATCCGTCCAATGCGAGGACCAGACAGTTATATGTGTTATAGGGTTATGAGGTACAGTTTATAATAGCTGAACGATTAGTAGTTTGCTTTGTGTTGAAGTTAAGTACCATTTAGAAAGCTTCTTAATTAATACACATTGTCATATTATTCATATTACAGATGATGGCTAATTATTGTTACGATATACCACATTTTCTCTTTGTCATCGCCTTCATGATTATTGTTGAAGTAACTACTTTTTGTTGTCATGACGATAGAGCTGATCGTAACTCAATAATAGTTAGGCAAATATTTTGTAAATTAGTCAGTACTCATGCCTGTGCTTACAAATATCTATGTTTACTACATATGTCCCGATGTGTGTATGCACATCAGACTGATTGATTTAAGGTTTGTTTTACATATATTAGAGCCCAACTGTTTTATTATGGTTTTGTTTTAACATTTAGGACATATAGCAAAGGCAGAAGAGTGTTAACTAAAGCAGGAAGTAAATCAAAAAGCACCTGGACACTGGTACTCTACGTCTACTCTAAGTCCACTCTAAATCCACTTAAAAAATATGACACTTTATGTGTATTACGTGTACACGTATCTCCGCTGTTTTTTAATATATATTTCTTAGGCTGGTAATTATAACCCCATCCCTCAGTCATGGTGACTTGTTTCTAAACCTTGCTGTTTCTGTCTCAATCAATATTCTACGCCGTATTTAATCAAATCTGACACTTTATGTGTATTACGTGTACACATTTTCCGTTTGGTTTTATTTTTCTGGTTGGTAGTAAATATTCGAACCATTATATCCCCCCCTCATTTATGTTGACTTGTTTCCGAACATACCCTTTTTTGTCTCCAATCAATAATCTACGCCGTGTTTACTTGTTATCGATCTGTTATTTTCTTTAAATGACCCATCTTGTTACCCAACCATGTATTATGTCAAAAACAAAATGTCTTAGATGTGGTTTCTGGAAGTTAGCGGTGATGTGTGTGAAGGGGGGAGGTAGTTCGGTTTCTTTTTCGTATCCTGTTTCTTTCCTCAAGACCATGACATGTCATAATTAACCTTAACATCATGTTAGAGAGCTTGTGCTTTATGACTCAGTAGCATTCTATTGTTAGGTACTATAAACAGGCAATAATGAGACAATGTGATCAATATTATTGATGAGAAGATGTTAATGTGGGGAGGTTAACATGAAAATGAATAAGACAGTGAAATAGCTTGATAGCCTAATATACATTATTATCAACAGGCTGATACAAGGAAACACACATAACACTCACACGCATGCATTATCCGCAGAATTGAAATTCAGGCCTGGCTATTTTTGAAGGTTGATTGCCTTTGAGGGTTCCTTGGTTCATTTAGGTTACAAAGTACACAAAATTCACATCTATCCTTCCATTCATCCATCCAAACCCATCCATCCATCCACCTATCCAACCATCCATCCATCAAAAATAGATACTTAAAACACACAGACAGAGACGCACAAATACACACACGCACACACACATACACACACACATTTAATTATTAAGTCGGCATTGAACCACTATCACGTGTCGTTTACTGCCAGTTGTGGTGTCAAATGGTATGTTTTTTACGTGCTTCCGCCTTTTGTACGTAGCCTGCATGTAACCGCTGTCCCGTGGGCGTGACAAATTATCGTGTACGAAAAGCGAATTTGCTGGTCCCCACAGTCTCATGAGTAGCTCTGACACATATATAGACCTACGCATATATGTATCGATATGTGGACGTAGAGAACATTTTATATTTAGATTGATGTATATATAACTTTATTTAGATTTTAATTGATGGAGTTAGAGGTCTCAAAGGATGTTTAGTTATGTTGATGTTCTGTGCCTGTTGCCTTTCTATATGTATCCTAAAACACACACTGCCCGTGCCAGACATCAGCACTATTTCAATCCAAATTCCTTATTACACCAAAGTAAGAAAGTTATGTCGTTATTGTTTAATTTAAGAAAACATATTTATCGTCGATGCTGCTTCTATCATATTCGTGACCTTCGCCATATTCGGCGCTATATTGCTCTTTCAGTCGTCAAAACCATTGGTACAACACTGATTACTAGTAGGATTGATTACTGCAACTCTCTTCTTTATAACATTGTACCTAAGGATATTCTAAAACCTCAGTGTATTCAGAACTATTTAGCTAGGGTTGTCACATGGTCTCCTCGGTTTTCTCATTCTGTTCCACTTCTGATATCTCTTCACTGGCTCCTTGTTCAATCTAGCATCAGTTTTAGAGTCTGCACTATTGTTTATAAAGCTATTTCTTCTGGAGAACCCTCATAGCTATTTCCCATGCTTTATTTAGCACCCAAGTCCAGAGAGCTCTGTTCATCTGATTCCCAGGGTTAAACCTCATGCTGGGACTCGTGCTTTTGTAGTTGGTGTCCCTACTCTTTGAAATTCACTCACTCAACGTGTTAAGTCATCAAATAGCATAGTTTCTTCCCCTAATCAATTGAAAATGCACCATTTGAGAATCGCTTATCCTTCCTAAGTTTCCTTTCCATCTATCATTGTTGGCGAACTTTGCATTGTACTCGGACTATGAGTTTGCCAACTCTTCGTACTAGTTGCGCCAATGAGCTCGATTCATTTCATGGATATTGGCGGTATAAAGGGTTTGTGATTAATATTATTATTTGACTCTATTAGCTTTGCTATGTACAATGCAGAATCTGCATTGTTGTCCTTTTGTGTGGTCTTGTGAAAGGATCTTCTGTTAAATCAAGCAATGCTGTTTGGTGGATTTATACTCCTGGAGTCGTTTGTTAATCCGGCAGGCATCTCCATGGTTATTAAGCTGCGGGCAGAGTTTTTTCCTCCTATTATGAGGTTATGCTAATAAACGAAGTATAGGGACGGTAAATTGGGCGTGGATGAACGTTCACTAAGTGATGAACGGAAACGTATGAGGATTAGCTGTTATGTTTGAGTAAATCATAGTATTTTCTCAGGGTTGAGGTGATATTTCGGTTTAGTCCAGTAATAATCCATTGTACAGTATTGCTACTTTGTTTTATGAGCTAAGTCACTTCAGTGCTTCCATATATAGGTAGTGTACACGACATAACATTATCGTGTGTTGTACTGAAATTGTTGTGTTGGTTCGTGTGCCGAGAGTTGATAAAAGGCATACATTTATTTCCTGATCGGGTAGCCTGGCGTTCAACTGAAACTGTTATGTTGGTTAGAGCCACCGAGAGTGTATGAAAGCATAAATATTCATCCTGATCGGGTAACAGTTCAACTAAAACTATTATGCTGGTTAGCCGAGAGGCACATATTTTCATAAAGATCGGCTAACAACACACCTTTATTATGTGCTCAACTGAAACTATTACGTTAGTTGGCGAGCCGAGAATCCACAAAAGGTATAACTTTTCGTCTCGATCAAATAACAACTTGGCGATGGTCAACCTATGGGACATCTGTCCGTAAGGTCGATATAAGTAGCATTTATTTAGCTATTCAAACCTAGAATGGAGCTGGGATCAACATCTGTGATATCGAAATAATTGTTTTGTATAGGCTATCCTTGAGCCACATCAGATTACTGCTGAATGCAAACTGTGGTACCAAAGTATTTATCTTGTTTACATACTATTGAACCATATGCACGTGTTTTAACTGCGAGCTGTGGTGTCACGTGGTACCTTTTTATTTGCTTCGGCTTTTTGTGCGTAGCCTACATCTACCGCTTCCCTGTGGGCATGACACATTTGTCACGTACGAAAAGTGGATTATCTGGGCCCCAGAGGCTGATGAGTAGCCCATATATATATATATATATATATATATATATATATATATATATATTTATATTATATATATATAGGTCTACGTGTATATAATGTGTGGATGTTTTGTATGAAAATTAACTATGTTTTGATTTAATTATATATAAATTAATGGAGGTACAAGTTTTAAACGATGTTTAGTTTTGATGTTCTGAGCCACTGCACATAATATATATATATATATATATATATATATATATATATATATATATATATATATATATATATATATATCCTAGACACACAGACATACACAGATACACACACAAACCGACAGATAGGTAGGCAGACAAACCGACAGACAGACAGACAGACGGACAATAATGTATATTTAATAAAGAGCAAGGACTACCAAGGGCCATTCAAAGGCGCTGTATAAATAATATGTAATATAATAATACCCCAAATAAAATGTCTGTAAAAACCCTGAAAGTGATTTAAAAGTGAATAATTATTTATCTGTGAAAGCGACCTTAAATAGCTTTGTTTTTAGAAGAGATTTAAAATTTTCAAGAGACGACGCATTTCTAATATCTGCCGGCAACCTATTCCACAAAGTGGGGGCTGCAACAGTAAATGCTCAATCACGATATGACTTGAGCCTAGACACTGGATGACATGAGATTTCGGGATGACTTTCTAATGGACACCAGTTCACACAGGTATTCTGGCGCCATATCATTAATAGATTTATAAGTTATTAATACAATCTTGAAATGTCTAACAGGTAGACAGTGCAGCTTTTGAAGAATTGGGGTTGATATGATAATGGTTTTTTAGTATTTGTCACTATGCGAGCTGAACTATTCTGAATTCGCTGAAGGCGATTAATGTTATAATCAGATATGCCAGATAACAAGGACTTACAATAGTCTATACGAGATGTAACAAAGGCATGGACTACAGTTACAAGTGTTTCTTGTGTCAAGAATGCTTTTAAGCAGTGGAATTTCTTAATATGGTAGTAGGCAGCTCGGCATAGTGATGTGGCATATTCACATATGTTAATACATTGGTCAAAATAACCCCTAGATTTTTTACTGAGGGTAATTAAGGGTAATCAAAGATGCACCCATATGTAATGCTGGTGTCTTTAGGGATTTAACTCAATGTGGTGATGCCAAATATATATAGTATTTGTTTAATTATAATTTAGTTTTAGAAGATTTTGAGTCATACATAGCGGAATATCAGCAATACAATGCTTTAAATTCTTCAAGGAAGATAAATGTAACTCATTGTCAGGATCCATACAGATGTGTCATAGATGGATATATAGATACATATATTAAATCATTAAATATATCCATACATGCATACATACATCTCCTTATATACGAGTATATACATGAAGATAACTAAATAGCACCTTTCTCATCATATATCAGATATATACATCCACTGATGTGATCAATCATTAGTTGGGAAAATGACATACACAAATTACACAGGCAGAAAGATAGTTAGGTAGATAGATAGCTAGACATATATAAACAGACCTAATTCGTACTAAGTTTCCTATTAATCAAGCTATAAAGGTTTATCTTCCGTACAATGTTTTGCTGATACATTAGGTGCGTGGTTACGTATTGTTTGTAGCATACATATAAATTAAAAATAATAAATACACATGAATAATTAGCGAGTTTTGTGGTTTTCCTATTGTGTTTGTTCTTCATAGCAAATAATTAAAGCCTTTTTTTATATTTACATTGAAACAGTGAGGTCCCCATTCCAACTTCGGCAGTATATCGGTGATATATGGTCCTAAAGATGTTCGTATATTGTATATACCTAATGGATACAAATACAAATTTATTTCATTATTTTACCCTTAATTCATCCAATATAAAAGCAATTAAATCTAATTAGTCCGTAATCGTAATTGAATGTCTTGTATTAGGCATAAGCATGCTATCTATAAGATTGTTCGGGCTAGTTAAAGAATTATTTTGTAAGATAATGAATATTTAGCTTCTTGTATCCGTCCAATACGAGGACCAGTTATATGTGTTATTGGGTTATCAGGTACAGTTGCTAATAACTGAACGATCACTATTTACTTTTGTGTTGAACTAACGTTCCATTTAGAACGCTTCTTAATTAACATAAACTGTCATATTTTTCATGTTACAGATGATGGATTATTATTGTTAAGATATACCGCAATTTCTCTTTGTCATCGCCACCAAGTTTTTGTTGACGTAACTACGTTTTGTCGTCATGGCGATAGAGCTTGAAACTCAATAATAAACACGCAAACTGTTGTGAATTAATCAATACTTATGTACGTGTTTAAAATTTGTGTATATTGCTGCATATGTATGGATGCGACAGTAAAAGCTCCAGACTGATTGATGTGAAGTTTGTACTGTTTTATTATACTTTTTATTAAACTTTATGATACATAGCAACGGTTTACGAGTGTGCATTAAAGCAAGAAAGTAAATGAGAAAGCACCTTCGAAATGGGTACTCGAAGAACTTTTTGTGTATTACGTGTAAGCATATCTTCGTTTGTTTTTATTTTTATTTTTTGGCTGGTAGTACACATTCTAACCCTTATACTCCCCTCGCTCATTTCTGCTGATTTGTTTTCTCCAAAATATATAGCTTTTTTTCTGTCCCCAATTTTATATGGCGTCTTATTTTGTTATCGATTTGTTATTTTCTTGAAATTATCGATCTCCTTACCCGATCAAGTATTGCGTCAAAATAAAATATTCTAGATGCGGTTTCTGAAAGCTCGCTGGGATGTATGTGTGCGTCTGCGAGGACGGGGGGGGGGTTCTTTTCCGGTATCCTGCTGCTTTCCTTAAGACCATGCATGACATGTCATAATTAACCTTAACATCACGTTAGAGAGCTTGTACGTGATGGCTCGGTAGCGTTCTATTGTTAGAGAATGTAAACAAGCAATAATGAGACAATGCGATCAGCATTATTGATTAGAAGATGTTATGGTGAGAACGCTAACATGAAAATAAATAAGACAGTGACACAGCCGGATAGCCTGATAGACATCATTATCAACAGGCTGACACAAGGAAACACACACAGGTAATGAAGAGACAATATGATCAATATTATTGATTAGAATAACTTAAGGTGGGAATGCTAACAGGAAAATTAATAAGACAACCGGATAGATTGATTGACCTTGATATCAACAGCCTGAAACAAGGAAGAGAGAGAGAGAGAGATAGGTAGATAGATATATAGATAGACAGATAGAGTGTGAGAGAGAGAATGATAGATAGACACACACACACACACACACACACGCACGCACGCACATACACACGCACACACAGACACCGATAGAGAGATACATATTTATAAACATACTTATACATACATACACACATACACACATACACACAAAAACACATACACACATACACATACATACATACATACATACATACATACATACATACATACATACATACATACATACATACATACATACATACATACATACATACATACATACATACATACATACATACATCCACCAAACACACAAGTACATACATATCTAAATAACACATTTCTAAACATATATCAGGTAGATACATCCAGTGATATGAGCACACCTTAGTTGGAATAATGATACAAGCAAATTACAGAGACAGAAAGATAGTTAGATAGATAGCTATATACATATAAACAAACAAAACATGGCTATAAAGATGTTGTAATTTACTGTTTGCCGGTGGGAAGACTACCATAGAAATCTTGATATATATATGTGTGAAGAAGTGCGGTCTTTTCCTGTATTTGTCAATCTTAGGACCTCAATAGAAATATGAATTTTCACTTTTTGGGGCTTTCCTGGTATTTTACTGTATTTATGTATTTTACTATCGCATGTTTTTTTCATTACAATATAAATTAAGCAGATCAAATGTGTATATGTGTAGATGTCCAAAAGCGAGTCCAAATCAACGTTTCCCCTTTTTTCACAATTACTAAAAATACTATTAATACAGTCAACTCTTTTGTTATCGCAAAGATATAACCTCGTCATTATCTTATAATATCAGAAGACAAAAACATAATAATTATCATGAAATAATATCAACCAGAAATGTTGAACACCAATTTATTTTCCCTTTATTGCTATCTTATCAGATATAAAGCAATATTATTATCCTATTATCGTGAGACATAAGGAGATAAAAATAACAAAATAACAAAACAGCAATAATAATATAAACAATAATTACATTAAGAATCAATCTTATTTATGGCTATTTTCAATTCAAGTTTCTTCACGTAATTTGACTTTCTGCCGGAAGCGAACACCAAACAAACCCAATTGCTGCTTAATACAAATGACGTAGTTCGTCTAAAAATTAGTTATGTAAATTGGAATTAGCCCCTGAATATAATTAGCGCCTTGTAAATAACTTCACGATGTCCCGATTTTCTTGGTAAGTTTTTATTGCTATAAAAAGTGTTTGTTGTAATTATTTTTCATTAGTAAACTTCTGTGCGTTTGATAGTACGAACGTTTAGACACGTTCAGTAGATAGCCCGCGGCATTCAGTAGACTTCATGTGGTAGACTTCGGCTAACACTAGCGAATGCTAAAGAACAGGTGACAGTCGACAGTCAGCCATATTACAAACAGTAAAGGCGTCATGTTTTGAATTTTGTTGTTGTAGTTAAGAAACTGTTCTTGTTGAGAATGTAAAATTTATTATTGTCTCGCTTCAGCACACCATTCAATGAAAGTGTATTGAGTCTAACGAGGAATTCCCTGAGTAGACGTAACCAGAATTGTGTGTATAGAATTTATGCTAAAGCAAAGTAAATGATAAGCATGCATCGAATATTAGTGACTTGTATGATATGTTATCAAAAATCATGTAAATGAAACCGTTAATGTTTTTGCCTATATAAAAGGGCCAAAATTTCTACGTTGAAGAAACGTCCAGGGATACATGGCTGTGGCCCAAACGTCCGTGCCCGAAACGTCTGTGGCCGAAACGTCCCCCTTTAAGGCGAATAACATCACCAAAACAAAGCCCATGTTCTTCATCAGTATTATAATTCATGCGTTATGATAGAAGGCTAAGAGGTATTATAAGTCGAACCCAGCTCTTTAGAAAGGGTTTTGTTCCTAACTCGGTGGTCCTTTTCAATGGAGTCTAATTAGTGTCTTCGTGTCTCGTCTTGCATTAATAAAACCAAATTACCTTTATTCACGTGTTAATGAAGAATGTCTCATGTTATCTTATTTCGTAGTTCTACGACAATACTTGTAGATCACCTAAAAAATTCCATCTACAGCTGCCCATACCCAAATATTGATATAGGAGCGATGTTACCACACCTCACCTCACCAGCAGATGGTCGTTATTTTGAAATCAACTCCTAATGTCTATTACTAAGGAACAAAAATGTTCACACAGAGAGTCTCATAATGTAGGTTTCTATTTGGATAGGTTCCGTTGTACGCATACTGTGTACTCTATGTGAACACTTAAGTGTAATAGTTGTAAAATAATTAACTAGGTAGATGGCACCCGTTAATGCTCTTGATCTTTAGGTCATGGGATCGAAACTTAGTGTTCTCTGCGTCTACATAATCTTTCATCCATCAGTAAAATGATAATTTTGACCATCTCCTCTCACTGGAAAGAATACCATTTAGTTATATGCATTAGGTATAGCCGGCACCGAGGCTACACAAGGTACTGTGTGGATGTAAGAACCAAGCAATAAACACCCCAGTTACTAATGTGGTTGTATATATACGTGTGCCTGTGCGTGATATGTGTGTATACAGTGTATATAATCATATACAAAATATTCACCGACACCTGTGGCCATGAAGAAGATAAAAAATAGCAAGACGTCCGACGAAACTGATAAAAAACACCCATACGAATAAACTGATCATTAGGATCGGTAGTCAACCATAACACATCCCATACACACACACACACACACACACACACACACACACACACACACACACACACACACACACACACACACACACACACATACACAGACAGAGAAAGACACGCAGACACGCAGACACACAGAGACAGAGATGCATGCACAAGAATTAATATCATACTGATGGTATGTATGTACTGTTTCTAATAGCAAGACAACTATTACCATGGGTCCAATAAGCTAATGACATACAAGATACAAGTAGAAGTCAGTCTAACAATAGTTCTATAACACTACAGTTTCCGTGACGTAGAGAACATACCTTTACTATCAGCTGGTTGTCATTAATGCTGATAAAGCCAAGGCTATATCATCCATTCAGCGCGGAGTTTGTTAACAGATTGAGTGCATATCATCCGTCTCGAGCTTCTCCCCCACCCCTTTGCAAGTAGCCCACACTAGCCTATTGGCAGCAGTAGTCTGGGGTATTATTTACGACCGTGCTAGCGGCGACCAAGTGTCCCAGGATAGACAGCACTCTTCTAAGGTGATGGCATTCACCGAGCTATCTTCTCACTTTGAGGTGGTCTCATTAGAGTAGATCAAAGGGTAAATGACGACGGAGAACGCTGTACATGAATCACACATTACCGCCATCGCCACGCTTTTGTTATAACAATACCAATTATGGAGCTTCGCAAATATTTGGAAAACTCTGTTATAATGATGTGATCTAGCCTTGAAACGGGAAACTAAAAAAAACCACCCAGGTAACATGCTGGACCGTAGGCTACGGATCGCCTGTCTAAAATAGGTTGTCGGGAAAAGGAGGTTTGAAAGATTGGACATTTTATCCAGGTAAGAAATACTATTCGATTCCGGGGATGTCGGTGCGGAAAGGTTCGTGCACTCTGGTGTAGCTCTTATAGATGATGAACTACTGAGCTACATAACACCCGTGTTTGAATAATTGAAGGGGGAGGAAGAGTTGTATGGTAGTTGAGCTGAAACGGGGACTAGGAAAAATTTGGTAGATTAATAATTTGTGCGCTAATGTTGATATTTACCTCAATTTGTGATGTACGCGAATATAGACATGTCGATATGAGCATATTTTTAGCCGCCCCTCTCTCTCTCTCTTCATCTCGGTATTTATCTCTGAGTGTCTGTCTCTCGGTTCGTCTTTATCTATATATATATTTGTGTGTTTCTATCCTTCTGTCTTTCTATCTAGGTAACAGTTTGTCTATCTCTATTCAGACATGATAAAATATGACACGCCGTGGCTTTGTTATTGCTACATGATCATAACGAAGCACACTCATTAGGAATATGTTTATTTTGTTAGCTAACTTAGTATGTCTATGTCTTGTTATGGTCCAAACTCTCCCTCAATCTCTCTCTGTATCCATCCATCCATCCATCCATCTGTCCGTCCGTCCGTCCGTCCGTCCGTCCGTCCGTCCATCCATCCATCCATCTCTCTTCCATGTATACTTCATCTAATAACAATATTTAGGTATCTCTAACTTTCTCTCTCTCTCTCTGTACGTGTGTGTGCGTGTGGATGCGTGTATGCGTGTGTGCGCTAGCGCGCCTGCGCGAATGTGTGCGCGTGCGTGTGCATGACAACCGGAATAGGATCACTACAACTGACTATCTTGTGATAACCACGTGAAGTAAACCGTTGCCTAATCCCGGGTTTAACAAATAGATCACTTATCAAATCATATAAGATGTTCTCAGATAAGATAAGAAGCACATCATATACTGACTGTTAAATTTTCTCCTTTATACTCACCGGGTCATAATTGACTTTTTTAATTCAATAAATTCTAATTAGCGATAAACGTTTCTCACTCGGTCTTAGGTACTTTCTTGGCGTCGCCTTGCAATGTCACACTTGAAAATGGAGCTTTATTAAATATATTATTATTATTATTATTATTTTGCCTAAGGATCAACTGTCGGGGTGCGTGTTTATAATCGTTTTGATCCAGGTTTTCCCGTGTACACTAACGCGCCAACTACTCGGATCGTCAACAGCAGGTCGGGTATACTTTAAATCAATGTCGGGAGATGGCAACTTCATCGCCGATTAGCAATAAATCTCTATAAATCGAAGCCGTTTCGAATTACGTCGAATTACCCGATGACGCCGAAAAACATCTGTAAATCGACCGGATTAATCCGTCCGACGATCAACGACATCTGTCGCGGTATAACGCCGTCGTTATTTGGTCGGTACTCGGTGTAACGTGAGCTATATCGGATTGCTGACTCAGCAATAAATATTTTCTGCTCAATGATAATGTAAATAAAACATTAACTGTCTTGCCACGTGTTACCTGATGAATGTTTGGTGGTGGTGGTGGTGGTGGTGGTGGTGGTGAGGGGGGTTTGATGGTCACGGGACTATTGTGATATAGGGATGTTGATGTGAAGGGGGGGGATTCTTTCTGTGTTCATATACGGAGTTTCGTTTAACATGTTGGGTAGGGTATGTTTGGCACGTTGTCTCTGATGATGTGAGGAATCTGGTATGTGATGTCTGGGTCGAGAGTGGGGGTGTCTTTGAGATAACGGAATGTTATATATGATGTTGGTGGTAAGCCATACACAATGTTGCTTATGGCTCTTGATATATAATATATGAAATTTCATTACTAACTAGCGAACAATTTATCATGACATATATTTGTAGACGTTAGAATACATATTTTGCGGTACAGCTAGTGATCAGGATATTTTACGAACAGATGAGATAAAGACGGACAGACAGGCAGGCGGGTGGACGGATAGACAGACAGAAAGACAGATAAACATAGAGAGAGAGAGGGGGGGGGGTGGCATGTAAATAATAAAAACACATTTTATGTGTTCGCCAACATCTCACCCGAGGTAAGGTTATTGTTGATGATAAGACAATCTTTAAAACAACATCCATTAACATCAAAACAATCGTCAAACAATGCGCTCTAAGTTCACATCAATATCACGCCCTTATGGAGATGAATCCGGATAGCGTCAATGGCTGAGTTTATCCGGATCATGGACAATCAGGATCTGTGTTCTCTGCACTTCACGCCTTCTCCCGCACAAAGAGTACCCCTACTTACCTGCGATGACGTCGTGATTAGATTGGATCACGCAATTGGTCGCCATTTTTCCATCAAAGTGTGTTTCCTTTAGTCAAATAACAACTTCTATCCAGATGATTCAGGTACACGATTCAACCTCTAAATGACGGGGGTTTGTGGAAGGGGCCATTACAAGAATCAATATTCCAGTGAAAAGGAATAACGAATATACAATACCAATACAACTAAAGGCTACGCCATAGTCTTCTAATGCATTAAAACACGAAGTAGAACCGACCTAAACGACCCTACAACGTTTTCTAACCCATTTAAGAACTTCGATTCTCCAACAAAATGATCACCGACATTTCTTAGCCGGCCTATGAGATCCATCTAATTCGGCAACATCAGGTATCGTAGATAATATTTTGATAAATGCATTCTGACAGAATATTTTCGAAAACCTTTGGACTAATGTTCAGGTGTCTCGGGACAGGGTTAACGAACAATAATACGAGGTCTATGGGTTAGAGTAATCCTACTTGAGAAATGTACTCTAGCTTGTTCCGTATATGTCAATCAGCCAAGCCATATATGATCATATAACAAACATAAATAACAATACGTATGTATGACTGAAAGACACATCAACTTGAAAAAGGTTTCTACGACCGAAGGTGGGGTCGTGCAATTTGGGCTGAATGAAAAAAAACTACTATTACTGCTTTTGTCGGATGTAATAGAATTATAGCTACATTTTATTATATCTACTACAACTACTACTACTTACTACTACTACTACTACTACTATATATATATATATATATATATATATATATATATATATATATATATATATATATACTTTTGACCTCTCTCTCTCTCTCTCTCTCTCTCTCTCTCTCTCTCTCTCTCTCTCTCTCTCTCTTTTATATATATATATATATATATATATATATATATATATATATATATATATATATATATATATATATATATATATATATATATATATATATATATAGTAATAGTATATAAAAATTAAAAAAAATATAATAAATATATATATATATATATATATATATATATATATATATATATATATAGAGAGAGAGAGAGAGAGAGAGAGAGAGAATAGTTTGTTTTCTATTGAGGTAATGGTCATTTGATCATAATTTTACAAGATTTATAAACATCACGAAAACCTGAGTCTTAGCCTTTATTACATGTAAAATAAAACATTCATGCACGCGTGCACGTACACTCACACGCGGGTGCTCGCACGCATATACATACATACTCCCACATATTTACTTAGTTACACGCACATAGACCCACATGTACACACACACACACACACACACACACACACACACACACACACACACACACACACACACACACACACAGGT
>JAODUP010000570.1:247500-250000 GCA_025642065.1 Paralvinella palmiformis | reverse complement strand
AGATGATGATGATGATTGATGTTTTACGGCCTTCAGATATGCCCACGCCGAGATTCGAACACGAGTATATAAGCTTATTTTCAACATAAAATAAAATGTCTTCTTGATGAGGGGAGGGTTCAATCCTCAAATAACGATATGCAAGAGCGTGAGATTTAAATTTCTCAGAGCCATGTCTGTAAGAAGATTGGTGGTTGATTGAAAGAGGAGATTCCATTAATATTCGGCCAATCACAACCTTCGTACCAATGCTTCAGATGTCAACAAGAGCATGTGTAAAATATAAACACAACGACTTCCGCGAACGCGTGATGAGTTTGTATATATATATATATATATATATATATATATATATATATATATATATATATATATATATATATATATATATATATATATATATATATATACAGAGAGAGAGAGAGAGAGAGAGAGAGAGAGAGTCAAAATGTACCATTCATTCATAATGGCTCCAAGGTACTATCTATATCTATCTATCTATCTATATCTATATTCTATCCATCTAACTATCCTCTCTCTCCCTCTCTCTCTCTCTCTCTCTCTCTCCCCTCTCTCTCTCTCTCTCTATATATATATATATATATATATATATATATGTATATATATATATATATATCCATTTATGCATGCGACCTATTACATGTAAATCGTTCTATCGTTCTAACCGTCTAACTAAATAACTAATTGTCCGTCCGTCCGTCCGTCCGTCCGTTTATCTATCTCAGATCCCACCCCCATAACTCATCATCTGTATGACATGATGTCACCCCCCAGTACCCAGAGGGCGTTACTACACGTCAGATGATGACACCAAGTAATTACAATTATCTATTATTATATCAAGATGACATGTTGACAGGATAATATATCAATGTCAAAATATGACATGTGTCTGTCATCTGATGTCATTAGTTCACTACTATCAGAATATCGACGATCCAGAGAGAGTAAACGTCATCAACTTAAATAGGAACCGACGATGTCTGATCACGCGACTGATGACGTCACAGCTCCAAATTGCCGTAAGGCGATACTATCCGAGCGACTTTGTTTATTGATGTCTGTTATATTGCTAGAGAACGTTGCATGGAACTGGTTCAGCGGTGAAGCTAAATAATCTAAGGACTTAGAAGTACAATCATTTACTGTTCAGCGGTATTTAACACATATCTCGTAGTGCCATACTAACTTAACACACACATAAAACTAATTAACACGCCTGCAATTTCAACGAAAGGGATATCGGGTCGGGGATGGTGGTGAGTGGTGGATGTGCGGCGAAAAGGTCGTAAGCAGGGCCTGATGATTCGAATACTGGAGCCCTCAGTCAAACGTCTTTCAAACGTTAACAACTGAGCTACAGCTATGAGAAAGTCGGTGCTTTTCAGTGCACGGGATTTATTCATTAAAGAGACATCAAATAAGTTGTCAGTCGGTAGACACTGTATGCCTTAGAATTGAGCTTCCGGCTACTTTTTTTCTTCCAGTAACACAATATATTGTGTCTCGTCTGATTATAAGATAAATTGGTTCTTTATTGAATCTCAACATGTAGATTAGCAAAGTTTCTAATTAACTCATCTTTATAACGGTGTTCTAGCGAGACGTCAATAATTATTAGCAGATTAATGTGTTCAGTGATTATTTACTTTATAAAATAAACAACTTTATCCAGTTTCCATTTTTTTGGTAATCTGCGTCAAAGCCGCGGGAATAATTACATTAATATCTTAATATAGATTGTATTTTAAACACGGTCTATCTATCTATTTGTTTATCTATCTCCGAGTTCTATGAAGTAGTGTTTGCGCTTTCCGATATTAGCTAAAATAATGCATTTCAATTATTTATTGTATTTGTGAGATGTGATGATGATGATGATGATGATTGGTGTTTTACGGCCACTTTTGTGCACATGGTAGGCTAAATAGGCCGAACCACCTCCAAAGGTAATGCAATGAAGTTAAAGATGAAACACCCTCCAGATGTTTTGTGAGATGTGCTATATAGAGTTACCTCCATGTATCCCACTCTTCAGGCCTAAACACGCCCGAGTCTAAACAAAGCATTCACTAACTCACACAATGCTGTGTATCTAGTTGATGATATTGTTGTTTACAATATGGCTCTTATTCTGACAAACTGCTGGATTATTTCCAGAATGGATCATTATTATTCAATCCATTTAGAACTAGATTATAATTGAGTTGGTTAGCTTCGGCACGGAAGGGGCGACCTTTTTGGGATGCGTCACCGAAAGACGACTTCCGGAGGAAATACATCCTCCAAACGCAGCTATGAGCCTGTTCGAAGCCACAACCTGGAAATATGTAGTGCAGTACTCTAACCACTGCCAAAGAACCAGATTCGTGTAATTCCTTTAAATTTGTTGGCGTCTATCTAAAAGAAGATAAATATCCCCGTGTAGAAAGGGACAGGCTTTAATTAGGTCATCTTGATTATATATCACCCAATCGGA
>JAODUP010000570.1:225000-245000 GCA_025642065.1 Paralvinella palmiformis | reverse complement strand
CAAACAGGATTCTCTTTATATGGGATTGAATCGAGGGGGGATTATGTCCAGGCAGGATTGCGTCCAGTTATGAATTTAACCGTATAGGATTGCACTCAGGTACGATCGCCTTAGTAAAGATGAGCAACAATTTGGAACCAGAATGTTTGCTAGATAGTGAATAGTCAAATGTTGATTTTGACGAAGGTTAAGATACTGATGATCTTCTATGATAATAGTAAGGATAATGATTACGATATTAATGATAGTAATATGACAGGTGATGCGTAGTTGATAATGTTCCTGATAACAAAAGTCTTTGTAGCTGTTTATTTGAGCTGCCGGCATAGAAATATTGCCATTAACGAATGGCACAGTTTTCGGTTTTTAGAATGACTGTTGCCATGACAACATATCGGCTAATTATGGAAGCTATCCTATTCAGCCATTAGCCACCGAAGACGTGACGCGAGTATTTACTCCACAAAAATAGCTAGTCAGGTTTTATCTGTCTACAGTTCACGTAACCGGTTAATTAATAATTGTCTTTCTCTACGTGTAACTATACCTGGTCGAAATATTAGAATTGCTTTATGTTTCACTCGGTATTACTTATATTAAGTTTCATTAATATTATCTCTCTTTTATCGTTTGCTTATCTGTCCTTTGTCATGAGCTAAATAAATTTATGTTATGTTGTCTGTGTATTTAGTTAATTGTGTAGTATTAGGGATGCTTATTGTGCTGGTGTATTTAGGTGCTTAATATATTCGTATATATCGATACACACGCGTGCGCGCGCGATCGCTCACACGCACACACACACGCACGCGTGCGTGTGTGCGTGCGTTGCTGCCGCTGCTGCTGATGGTGATGATTGCTGTTTTACGGCCACTTCTGTGCACATGGTAGGTTAAATGGGCCGAACGACTTCCAAAGGTAATGAAGTGTAGTCAGAAATGAAACACCCTTCAGATATGAACACGCCGAGATTCGAACACGGGTGGTAGTGATCTGTGGTATGTGTGTATATGTCACCTGTGTTTGTGTGCGTGTTTGTGTGCGTGCGTGCGTACGCCCCCGCGTGCGCCAGTACATGTTTAGATGTTAATGCATCTACATAGCTTGTCTATAAGGTCACAACACAATTACTGACACAATTTTGGAGAAATGTTTGCTCTAAGATATAGTTATATTAGCTTTGTTATTGTATCGAATGCCAAAAAGCGTGCCCTTTCCAAATCCACATAACCAGTTGTAAACACAAATTATAATAGACTCTTCCCTGGGAAAATTGTCTGCTTGTTTGATATCTACTGTCACAACCCAGTGTGTTGTATCTTATAGAGAGATAAATTATAAGTTTATCCTTCACAGTTTGTTTTGCATCTGTAATATTTTTCACCCGGTCACCTCGTTTAGCAATGGAGTAGCTGTTTGGTCATATGTTACAATGGTGAACAAAGTATCCACTCACTCACTTACCCAATCATTCACACCATCACTCACTACCACTCACTCACTCACTCACTCACTCACTCACTCACTCACTCACTCACTCACTCACTCACTCACTCACTCACTCACTCACTCACTCCTCATCACTCACTCACTCACTCACTCACTCACTCACTCACTCACTCACTCACTCACTCACTCACTCACTCACTCACTCACTCACTCACTCACTCACTCACTCACTCACTCACTCACTCACTCACTCACTCACTCACTCACTCACTCACTCACTCACTCACTCACTCACTCACTCACTCACTCACTCACTCACTCACTCACTCACTCACTCACTCACTCACTCACTCACTCACTCACTCACTCACTCACTCACTCATCTGAAAACTCACTCACTCACTCACTCACTCACTCACTCACTTCACTCACTCACTCACACTCACTCACTCACTCACTCACTCACTCACTCACTCACTCACTCACTCACTCACTCACTCACTCACTCACTCACTCACTCACTCACTCATCTACCACCAAATACTACCCTCAATCACCAGGATCGAATTATTCATCGTCTTAAACGCTCAATCACCCAAGCATTCATTCGCTCACTGTCTCATCTAAATGCATTAAATGTTACGATTCCGTACCCTAATACAGGACGGAATTAATTTAGTAACAACGTTAACAGTAACCCCTGTTTAGCCTAATTCATTTCGGTATCCGGGATTGACATATTAGCTCACCTGAGCCGTGTCATGTATAGTGTTTCCTACAGTAAGTATCATCCAGACACTTCATTATCTATGAAGTTAGGCGGAAAATTGCGAAGTGAAGGGTCTCCTAAAATAAGTATTAGGATCCTTTTTAACACTAATGTCTCGATGTAGCTGGGATATGGCACAAAGACTAGGAAATATGTACAGAAAGGTTTTATATGGACAGGAAATGGATAAAATGAATTAATGGTATATACTTTTGGTTACTTAGGAAGATATATATATATATATATATATATATATATATATATATATATATATATATATATATATATAAGAGAGAGAGAGAGAGAGAGAGAGAGAGAGAGAGAGAGAGAGAGAGAGAGAGAGGGGGGGGGAGTCCGCTGCCAAACGCTGCAATTTCCTAGTCATTTTCATCTGGAAACAAACTGCGGTTGACTTTAAGCCATACTTTATCCTGGATCAATGAAAGTTTTATATTTATGCTGTGAAAAACCAAGCTAATAATTTTATAACATATTGCTTATCATGAACAGAAAGATGCCAATTCAGTGTTGGTAGCATGTGACTAGTTAGTTTATTCCTATAAGGAAAATTATTCAAATCTTATTTCGACAACAAAAAGCCATCTCGAACTTAAATACTACAGGCGTCTTATGTACCCACTGCTAATAACCCACATTGTAACGGCGGGTAGGTATTGGGCTCGAGTACCGTGCGCTAACAAGAGTACAACGAGTATCGCATCTTCCTGTTGATGGTTATTTGTCTGAGTAATGCGTTGTGCCTATAATGGCAGCATGCGTTGTATGCTCACTTGGTCTGAGTTTGGTAAAATAATACTGTAAGGCACATAAAGGCAGCGATCGAGCTGATTAGGACACTATATACGTTTCACGTATTATTATTATTATTATTATTATTATTATTGATTATTATTATTATTATTATTATTAATAGTAGTAATAGTTGTAGTAGTAGTAGTAGGATTAGTAGTAGTAATTATATGGCAATGTTCAGCCTACTCACCCTCGACATACCATTTTCAGCCCATCCTCCATATACCTGTCCAATCAGCCACAACATATATCAGTCGAATTTTAAAGTCAAAGATAATTAAATAGTAATGGTTGATAGATAGAGATGTTTCTTGTTTGAGAAGCTAAATTCCCGATTTAAATATTGAACATAGCCCCCAGTTATTGCCAGTATCGAGTAGAGAAGTATTAAGGTAAAGAAGTTATATAGTTATAGGTTTTGCCACTTTAGTTAATGTACACCAGCTATAAGCTATAATATGTGGGCTATAAATAGAGCGTGTAAATATTAATTAGAGCATATAGATAAAACGTTATATTTTGATTATAAACGGATTTGACGACGTGTGGATAACATTAGGGATTGGAAATGTATACATTTTTATTAATACGTTCAAACAGCGCATAGGCGACATTTCGAAACCAACTTGGTTCAGTTAAATTGTAAATAACAAGATGCACTGTTCACATAAGTCGACATTAGAACCAGTGTTGTATTTGAGTGAGGTAGAGTCGAGGAGACACCCGATGCCTCGTGCCCGTCTTCGAACAGGAAACAACCATCTGTGTGTGTGAACAGATCTAGAGGCCTCCGTGGTCTAACTAGTAGCGCGTAGGATCACAGAACACTACCACCTGAGTTCAAACCTCGGCGTGGACACACCTGAAGGCTGTTTCATTTTTGACTACGCTTCGTTGCCTTTGTAGGTCGCTCATCCCATTTAGCCTATCAGGTGCACAAAAGTGGCGTAAAACATCAATCATCATCATCAACTTATAAATTGGGAGAAGGACTACTGGACAGGAAAATCAAACCCAATATCCTTTTGGAAAAAGATTAAAATGTAAATAGATTTGAAGCTATTTCTAGCCGATCAGATATCTTGATAGAGTAATCTTGATAGAGATATCTTGATAGAGTAATAGTTTCAGTAATAATCCCGTGACATTTAGAGTAGTTGTACTCAGATGATAGATAACATATCACACAACTCCACCCCCTCAGCCAAATACCCTTCCTCACGTCTTTATCCTAACACACTTCATATCTATATACGTTAACATTGACTTATAACGAACACGTACTCCTCCATACCTTAATAACCCATTAACATTTCCGTCGACGGAAGTAATTGGTCTTGCTTTGTCTTCGTTAAATTTGTTTCTCTACTAAACGTCGACGTCAGATCCGAATTTAACTACGAAGATTCCGGAACCGTGGGAATCGGGAATACGGGGTTCATCGTATCCTGTTGTTTGTAAGACAATCCAATTAACCTTGTTTAGTACACGAAGGCTATCACGTGGCATACTCGGCCCGTAATGAATGTAATTGACGATGAATGTTTGGTGTTTGTAGGAGAAACGTACGATGTAGAAACAAACCCAGATGAGATTACATCCGAATAGAATTGAACGAAGAATTAATACTATTCAGACAGGATATTATCCAGATAGGATAAATAATAATAATAATAATAATAATATTAACAATAATAATTAAACTGATATATATATATATATATATATATATATATATATATATATATATATATATATATATTGTAAATCGGAAAATTATGGCGGCTTTTAAATTGGCGATTTTTGCCATTCGCCAAATTCGCCAACTTAATACGACCGTCAGCATTTTCCGATCTACAGTATATATAATAATAATACTAATATATGATTAGGATAATTAGGACTAAGTAGTATTAAAAAGATGAGTTTTTAGACTAGATTTAAGCATATTAAATGAGGAACATCGTCGAAGTGCATCTGGCAGGTGATTCCTCAGGTGTGGCGCAGCATAGTAAAAGGGTCTCTGACCAGCAGTTTTTAGTCTCACACGTGGTACCATTAGCAAGTTACAGTCGGTTGTTCTCAATGTACGTGCAGGCCGATATTCTTGAAGCATATTTGATATATATGATGGCGCTAATCCATTGAGGGCTTTATATGTGAGGATGAGGACTTTGAAGTCAATCCGTTGGCGTACCGGTAGCCAGTGGAGGGCTTTAAGGACGGGAGTGGATTTCATTCAAATTTGTTGGCAAAACTTTTCCAGTAGATTATAACACACTTGACTCCTTGCTGTGTTACACAAATTTAAATGAGCTAGATCTTGCAAATTAAAATCTGTAGAGCATCTGCGTAATTTGCGTTTCTCTTTATGTCAAATTCTGAAGAATGATCACGTTTGTTGTTTTTGTCTGCCATCAATGAAATTTAGAAAAATCATGATAACTCTAATATTACACTCGGTACCCGGTATATATAGAGTATAATGTTGTGTTGCAGACACTGCGTGGATACGTGGCTTCTTTACCTCTCCATTTATCACCATAATAACCTCACACACTAATCTGTAATTTGACACTTTCGGTAAACTAAATAGTGCACTGTGCTTTAAATAATGATGAATCAACGGAATAATACAGCAAAATGCTCTGTTATTGGCACAACCTTAATTAAAATAATACGCATTAGAATACTGGCTTCAGTTGTTTCATATGATCCTTAAATGTACTTAGAATATGCTTTCGGATCCCTGGACATTAAAGCCAATTTCCTGCTTGGATATTTCCGCGCTAATTACTATAAAACACATGGTTGGCTTGCCATATTTCGATCATGTGACTAATTATAGGTATGCGAACTAACAACGAAACCTAACCCAAAACAAAAGAAAACATTATATATCACCGATATACCACATAAAAAGGAAATATATAATAAAATGTTGTAGCTTTGATAATTTATCAAGAGAGTTAAGACCATTAAAGATTATTGATACTGTATATGTGAATGACTGGGATAAACCATTTAAACAGTTCGTTTCTGAAGAGTTTATGTCTGCATTGCATACGAGCAATAATAGCGCACAAGCAAGGTAACAAGTAAAACTTGATGATTCACGTCATCCAAGGAAATATCTGACACCCCGGCACTTATTCAAGCACCGGCGCTTATTGCTTAAGGTAACCTATACCCCAGGCCCTTATTTGCGTGAGTATGGTAGTCTATTATAGCACTTCCCGCATGCGGCAGACACGTTCAACGGGATGAATACAATCAGGAAACGAAATTAATTTAATTGAAATTGATGAACTGACTGAATGTTTACATCAGAACGTGGTCATGTTGTTGATTTAGATTAGTTTTCGTGTGAAAAAAATATGCGTATGTATGTATTGTGCACTTGTGTCTGTATTTGTGTGATGGTGATGATGATGATTGATGTTTTACGGCCACTTTTGTGCACAAGGTAGGTTAAATGGTCCGAGCGACTTCCAAAGGTAATGAGACGAAGTGAAAGACGAAACAACCTACATATATGCCCAAGTCGGGATTCGAACACGGGTGGTAAGTCATCTAATGCTTTCTGTGCAGTTGACCCTATGCCTACATGGCTTGTGAAAGATTATCTGGATGTTCTGATAAACCCAATTACAAATATAGTTAATAAATCATTATCTCTGGGTGTTTCCCAAGATCCATGAAAGCTGCCCTTGTAAAACCATTAATAAAAAACCACACTCTGGACTGTAATATTCTAAACAATTACAGACCTGTTTCAAATCTTACATTTTATCTAAAGTTATAGAAAAGGTAGTTGCTTTCCATCTAAACAAATATTTAATCAATAATAACCTTAATGAATCACTACAGTCTGCCTATAAAAGTGGTCACAGCACTGAAACAGCCTTGGTTCGAGTGAAAAATGATATTATGATGTCAATTGATCAAGGTAAGCCAGTAATACTTGTTCTTCTGGACCTGTCTGCTGCATTTGATACAGTTGACCATAATGTACTTTTCTCTAGGTTAAAAGACATGTTTGGTATGTCAGGTAGAGTACTTGAATGGTTTAGATCCTATCTGGAACAACGCTCCCAGAGAGTGTCTGTTCATGGTATTTTATCTGACATTCAGTTTTTGTTATCTGGTGTACCACAGGGTTCAGTTCTTGGTCCTCTGGTTTTCACAATGTATACCCGTCCTCTTGGGATCATTGCGCAGCGATATGGGATTAAATATCACTTGTATGCTGATGACACACAGCTGTATATATCACTGGATCCTGACAATGAGTTAAATTTCTCCTCTTCCTTGAAGAATTTAGAACATTGAATTGCCGATATCCGGCTATGGATGACTCAAAATCTTCTAAAACTAAATGATAATAAAACAAATATTTTATATTTGGCATCACCACATTGTGTTAAATCCCTAAAGACACCAGCATTACAGATTGGTACATCTTCGATTACCCCTAATGGGTCAGTAAAAAATCTAGGGGTTATTTTTGACCAATGTATTAACATGCATGAACATGTCACATCAGTATGCCGAGCTGCCTACTACCATCTTAAGAACATCCACTGTTTAAAAGCATTCTTGACACAAGAATCACTTTTAACTGTAGTTCATGCCTTTGTTACATCTCGTATAGACTATTGTAACTCCCTGTTATATGGCATATCTGATTATAACATTAATCGCCTTCAGCGAATTCAGAATAGTGCAGCTCGCATTGTAACAAATACTAGAAAATATGATCATATTACCCCCATTCTTCAAAAACTACATTGGCTACCTGTTAGACAGCGTATCCATTTTAAGATTCTGTTAATAACTTATAAATCTATTAATGATATGACACCAGAATACCTGTGTGAACTGGTTTCCATTAGAAAGTCATCCCGAAAACTCAGGTCATCCAGTCAGATACTATTGCAGGTGCCAGTGTCTCGGCTCAAGTCATATGGTGATTGTGCGTTTAGTGTTGCAGCCCCAATTTGTGGAATAAGTTGCCGGCAAATATTAGAAATTCGTCGTCTCTTGGAAATTTTAAGTCTCTTCTAAAAACACACCTATTTAAGGTCGCTTTCACAGATAAATAATTATTATCTTTTAAATCATTACAGGGTTTTTACAGACATTATTTGGGGTATTATTAAATTACATATTATTTGTACAGCGCCTTTGAATGGCTCCTGCTAGTAAGGGCGCTTTATTAAATATACATTATTATTATTATTATTATTATGTGGTCCAGCACGCTACCGCTAGACCACGGAAACGCCTCTGTTTTTGTGTAATTAGGTATATATGTGTATTTGCATGTCCGCGTTATATATATATATATATATATATATATATATATATATATATATATACACCCGGTAGACAGAATTCCTTCTTTGCCAAGAATTGTCTACCTGTCTTTGTATAACATACCTGCTGTCTTATAAGAAGGTAACATGGCAACTGCCGCTTGCTACTTCAGGGCAACTTGTATTATATCTGATATTGGAGACGTTAGTTGTCTGTGTGTTTTTTATAGTCATTAAATCGACTTCAAAACGAACACTTCCTGATTTTACTCCGAGGATAAAAAGGTTTGTTATACACAGATCACAAATACTAATTAACATTAAGTTCTATGCTAAAGAAATATGATTAATTTCAGTGCCGTATTTCAATTTTATGTCAGACGGTTACATACCTAGGAATGATATATTTTTAAGACTCACTCCCCCCTCAATGTCTTTTTTTTCTTCTCTCTCTCTCATACGCAGGTGTGGGTATATGTGTGTAGGTAATTGTATATCGGTATGTGTAAGTGCGTGTGTACGTGTGCCGATGTGGCCGACCATTCGGCTGGTTGTCTGCCAACAGTCGTAGCTGTTATTCTCACCACTATGCACCCAGTGACCCTCAATCTGGCTTATCCAAAGATCCAGAAAATTCCACGACTAACTTAAGTAGTTTGTAAGACAGTATAATATTTATTCTATAATCAACTATTTGTACTCATTAACACTGTTTAGCATCGTCCAAGAAAGTCACGATTGTCAAGGTTCAGTTTATCACGAATCATATAAACAAGTGGATAGTTCAAGGGTCAAATTCATTTTAATTTTAATATCATTAAAGTGTTAAAAGAATGTGTTTATATTAAGACGTTCTTTCTCTCTCTATCTATCTATCTATCTATCTATCTATCTATCTATCTACCTATATCTATATCTCTCTCCCCCTCTCTCTCTCTCTCTCTATATATATATATATATATATATATATATATATATGTGTGTGTGTGTGTGTGTGTGTTATAGCAGTTATAGCAGTGTGGAATAAGGCACTGGCACCGAAACTTCGAAGATTCATCATGTGTGCGCGTGCATGTATGTGTGTGTTTGTACGCCTATATATATATATATATATATATATATATATTATATATATATATACGTGTGTGTTTGTATATATATATATATATATATATATATATATATATATATATGTGTGTGTGTGTGTGTGTGTGTATGTATATGTGTGTTGTGTGTGTGTATGCGTGTGTGCGCGTCGTGTGATCCAGTAGTTCTACCAATATAAACTCTTCATTGAAACGATTTTATATAAGACTTACTGGCTAATTGAGGGCAGAATATTGATGTCAAATACATATATACAGCACACAACGACTCCTCATCGTCATCTCATATCCTAAGACCCTTCCTTAAAGTCACTTGATAAGACCATCCTAGCGCCACGAAACTCTGTTTTCGCCCGAAGATAATTTAGATAATGTTTTAATACGAATCAACCAGATAGAATTATGTTAATTGGAACGAGATGATTGGTGTCACGTGACACAGCAGCTAGAGTCGTTACGACAGAAGTTAATTTCCGGCTAGTTGGTCTCGTATCATTGTGACGTAATCTTCGTAAAACGGTGCAGTTATTAGTCACAAACAGACAGACATATAGACATGCAGACATACATACAGACCTTTTGGGAAGGAGGCAGCAGGCAGGTAGACAGACAGACAGACAGACAGACATATAGTCAGAAAGATTGACAAATATGCAAACAAGCAGGCAGACAGAATTTCCTTTCCCAACAAGTTATGTAAGTACAACATATTCTAGAGGTATATTTCTTGGCGTTATAGACTTATTGTAAACTGTGTCGGTGATGATTGACGTTTTATGGCCACTTTTGTGTACATGGTAGGCTAAATGGGTCGAACGACCTCTTAAGGTAATAAAGAGAAGTCAAAGATGAAACACCCCTCAGATATGTCCACCCCGAGACTCGAACTAAGATGGGAGTGATCTGTAATCCAACTCACTACCGGCTAGACCAGAGCAGCGCCCTGTAAATTATGTCTGACAACATAGTATCGTTACATGTTGTTAACAAGGATGGTGCGACTCATAATTGCTTTTCGATCCAATCCGATTATTTAGAAGGAAAAACTATTGAGCTAGAATCATGTTTCACGACACCACGCATGTTCTCATATACACATCATAATGTGTCTGTGGTTGCTGAGGAATATTACTCACATATAATGCAAACAATTATACTTCGTGTAAAATGTGAAATCAACTTTAATCATCGAATGCCATATAATAGATTTTGTAAGAAGAAGTAAACGAACTTGACCTTATTCCAATTTAGTGGGTCCAAGTCACCCATTTTAGTGTTAAGGATGATGGTAGAGCGTTAATATGAAGTTGATATATGGGAAGATTAACCCGATAGAACTTGTACATGTATTTATTTATAAATGCTTTGTGGACTTCCGTTTACACAGAACAATTAATATATGCTTGTTTCATGTCCTAACTGGCATTCATCATTATAAAGCAAAACTTCACCAAGAATCACTATCGAACAGTGACGGGCCTAATTCTTTAAATGTCATGTTTACAAATATTCCCTCATAACTGGACAGAGTGCAAGGAATCTATAAACGAAAACGACCAGTTTGTTAATTGTTAGTTACGTTTGTTAGGTACCGTCTTAGCTACGAAATATGGGGCGGCTTGTCGAGAGGTACGACCAATCTTTGTTAGCCGACACTGAGCTACTGAGCTCTTTGGGCACAAACTTTAATAATCGATAACTTTGTATTTGGACGATTAATAAAGATTGCGGGAGATTTTGATTCCGAGCGGATTACCTTTACTGACCCAAAGCCACCATAGAACCGATGATCAATGATGTTTGTTGTTTGATGTTTGACGTTTGATGTTTGACGTTTCACGACCGTGTTTGTACATATTGTAGGACATCTGATCGGCTAGAAATCTATTTACATATTAATCTTTTTCCAAAAGGATATTGGGTTTGATTTTCCTGTCCAGTAGTCCTTCTCCCAATTTATAAGTTGATGATGATGATTGATGTTTTACGGCCACTTTTGTGCACATGATAGGCTAAATGGGATGAGCCACATCCAAAGCTAATGAAGCGCCGTCAAAGATGTAACACCCTTCAGATATGCCAACGTCGAGATGCGAACTCCGGTGGTAGTGATCTGTGATCCAATGCGCTACCAGTTAGACCACGGAGGCGCCCTGATAATTGACAAGTCAATGACCTTCTTTACGCCGATTTCGTACGATTTTCTTGTCCTTGCGGATTGATACAATAGGACGAGGGAAGCTACAGCGCCATTACTGAACTAATTCACTCTAGGTTTGTAAGCTGATGATAGACTTGTATCGAATTTCTGCGCTTAAAACTAATACGAACAAAAAGTAAACGTTTTGGTATCGATTCTTAAATTCTTAACCGACTCGGCTCGGATCATTTGAATCAATGCATCGAATGATACCCCTTCAGTTGCTATGGATGGTGGAGTGTGCGAATGAGTTCTTTGTTCACTTCGGGAGCTGGTCACGACTGGAATATAGGGCAGAGCGACGTCCCACTAAGGAAATATCCCAGAAACACGCAGCGTTCGAATGGTTATACCTGAAACGTGTGGCCAAAGGATAGTTACCTATAGAAATATCCCACGTTTAGCCGAGAAAATTAACGGTTTTGTCTGATACATGGCACATACGTACGCACATGGACACGTAAACATACGCACATACGCACATACACACGCGCACACACATGCACACACACATATATACCATAACAATGCCCGGGGTATATATATATATATATATATATATATATGCGGGCACGCGTGTGGGTATGTGTGTGTGCGTGTGTGTGAACGGGTGTTGTATAGGTATCCTGAGAGAAAGAGAGGGGAGGTGGTCCAAGGCCACGTATTATCTTCGCATGCTCCAACCTGAGGAAAACCAGTTGCTATTTCCCTGAAAAAGAAAGCGCCATTGTGCCATCGTGCCATCGTACAGAGACCATGGTGTATATGGCTGGCATAGTGCAATTATACCAGGAAACAAACAATTCGAGTGGGTTCTGCAGCCAGTCAGCTAGTGACATCTGTCGGACATCTAACATATTAAGCTCTCCATTCATCGGGAAGCTGATGGTGCCATTACCAAGCGGAGGCCGGTATATTACTGCCACCAGGGGGTCTTCCTGATGGTGACAGATTGTCTATGCTAGAGAGATACTCAGTCACACTCTGTACTCAGAAAGTTTTAATAACAATCGACGTGATATGTATCTCTGCTGGCTGAAACATTAGCCGGCGACGGGGATGGAACGACGGGCGTATGGCATCCATTTGGTTAACATCAACGTTATGGTAGAATTATCTATCGGAAGCTCCGTCATCGACTGAGATAAAGATCGGTTCTCGGCATAACTAGTCTGTAGGATATTATTGTTTGTTTGACTGTCTGGTTTACCTGTCTGACGATCACGGACACGCACGCACACGCACACACATACACACACACACACACACACACACACACACACACACATATATATATATATATATATATACAGAGAGAGAGAGAGAGAGAGAGAGAGAGAGAGAGAGAGAGAGAGAGACGAGCAAAAGACACACACACACACACACACACACACACATATATATATATATATATATATATATATATATATATATATATATATATATATATATATATATATAGGCATACATACGCACACATGATTAATCTATCTTCCACAACTTGAATTCGTGATTCGAAATTCTTTGTGCCAGTGCCTTATTCCGAATTTTTCATAACACACAAAGACCGAGAGAGAGAGAGAGAGAGAGAGAAAGGGGAGTGAGATACCTAAATATGATTATAAGATAAAACTTACCCGGACGGTTCAAGAGCTGTACATAAAGCAATTGTTTACAAATCACACTTTAGACTTTGATATAATATATCATGGTACTGATAGAGTCTAATCTTATGACCTTGCTGTAAAATAAGAGAGAAGGTAGCGATAATAATTGAAGCTGACAGTAAATATTCTGTTAATAAATAGTATTTATGCTATATAAAAAGTGTTAACTACAAATGCCTCCTATAACAGGCTGTCATAGTGTGTATATATATATATATATATATATATATATATATATATATATATATATATATATATCACCTATATATATATATATATATATATATATATACGTGTCTGGTCTACTCATCAGCCTGTGGGAACCAGCTAATTCGCTTTTCGTACGCGACAAATATGTCACACCCTAAGGAAAGAGGCTACAGACCGGCTACATACAAAAAGCGGAAGCACGTAAACATATACCATTTGATACCACAGCTCGCAGCAAAAAACACGTGCGTCTGGTTAAATGGTGACTTGCTACATACACATCATAACTATTTTGACACCACAGTTTACACTCGACATTAATTTTCTGTGGTCTAAAAGAAACCTGTATATAAAACATTTCGACACCTCAGATGCTGACCTCAGCTTTATTCTGGGTTAGAATAACTAAATAAATCCTACCTATATGAACAGCGGATTTCAGACAGATCTCCGATATTGCGAATGACACGTCGGGATTATAATAGCTATACATTTAACAAATTTCCTATATCAGTATAACCTAAATTCTCATAATATGGGGAAAAAACTCTATTCGCAGCTTAATACCCTTGGAGATGCCTGCCGGAGTAACAAACGACACCAGGAGTATAAATCCACCAACCAGCATTGTATGAATTAATAAAAAGCTAATAGACTCAAACATGTTGTAATAAAGACATAACTTTCTTACATTGGTGTAATAAGGAAGAGCATCAACATATCTAAACATCTTTCGAGACCTACTTGTATAAATCTAAATATAAATACAAACACAACTATACATACAATAATATATAAATAAAATGTTCCATACCTGCACATATAGATAGATGTATGCATATATATATATATATATATATATATATATATATATGTGTGTGTGTGTGTGTGTGTGTGTCTGTGTCTCCCCCCCTCTCTCTCTCTCTTTGTGTGTGTGTGTGTGTGCCAGAATGATTGCAGTAGTCAGTTCGTGATTAGCTAATGTTCTACTCAACTGTAATGTACGAGACAATTAAGTACTTGACATTCTTCTGATGCTGTAAACAACACTCCACTTGTATCACTTGTAGAGGTTTGATGACTCCATTTTAGTCCAAGTATCAGATAGTGTGGTACTTTATTTGCTGAACATAACTCGAGAGACCTCCCATTATACTACCGCATTCATTAATACAATGTCGTCGAGTTCAAGAAGGTAAAGTCGTAGATGATCTTTGGTACAGTTTGTTGGATAGTAGTTTGGACACCTTGGTTGCTTGATTACGTTGAAGTCTCCCACGACGTTAGCGTCCACTGCGTGGGTATGCTAGTTCCTACTATATTTGCATTCACTATATCTACATATGAGCCTTTAAAATAAACTCTTTACACTTATTCTTTCTCTCTCTCTCTCTCTCTCTCTCTCTCTCTCCCATATATATATATATATATATATATATATATATATATATATAATATATATTTTATATATAATCGCCTTTTCCCATAGATAATCCGCATTTTTAACACTTAAGTGGTCCTAGAATGTCTAATGCGTATTATAAACTGAAACATTAGTGCTGGGCCTTTTCTCATAAGGTTTTCTTCAAATGGGTATAACTACTCAATAACGTTCACTTACCTATCTGTATGTCTATTATGACTAACGTTTCGGAGTAATAATGTTCAATTAATGATGATAACACTAACCAGTTTTTATTTATATTACTGATGTGCGATCATTTACCTCACATTTCTTGTCAGGGGGGGGGGGGGTATTATGACTTTACCGACTGGCTTGTGTTTGATTGTGATTAAACGGCATAATTTGGTATATCTTGCTTCGTTTAAACGATTATAATTTTCTAAACACTTTCATCACTATTGATATGGGCAATACGGATTATACATAGGAAGATAAGTTGCTACCACAAATTTAAACCCAAATTAGGGGTGCGGATTATATATGAGTGTGGATTATCCACGGGGATGATTGATGATTGATGTTTTACGGCCACCCGTGTGCACATGACAGGCTAAATGGACCAAGTGACATCCAAAGATAATGAAGTCAAAGATGAAACACCCCTCAGATAAGCCCACGCTAAGATTCCAACTCAGGTGGTAGTGATCTGTGATGCAATACGCTACCAGTTAGACCAAGGAGGTGCCATAGATTATGGGGAAAGACGTAAAATATATATATATATATATATATATATATATATATATATATATATATATGATATTAATACAAATTTCCATACAATTCATAATAAGCATTTTGCAGGTGTTTCACAAATATATATTATAAATTCGTTAGATATGTGTATATTAATTATATTAATACAAATAATTATAATAGGGTATTATTATTAGTTTAGTAGTAGTATAATTATTAATTTCAAAACCTAAGTGTTTATCATAATAAATCTGGTGTAAATACCAGGAATCTTATTTCTTCTAAGATTTTAATAACATGATATAAAATTGAAAAATTAATTCATATATATATATATATATATATATATATATATATATATATATATATATATATATATATATATATATATATAATACTAAATAAACTTGGTCAAGAATCAATTTGTTTGCTTTTTCTGTTTAAGTAGGTCAGTTACATTCAGCTTTACTTTTTATTAATTTAAAACCTCTTTCTTTTAAACTAATTTTTTGGTTTGATTAACTCAATATTAAAATATATATATATATATATATATATATATATATATATATATATAAAAAGAGAGAGAGAGAGAGAGAGAGAGAAAAGGGGAATGGGTAAGAGGAAAAAAGATAGGGAGAGGGGTAGGGGGAGAGAGAGGGAGAGGGGGGGGGAGGTAGCGAGAGATAGAGAGAAAGAGAGAGAGACTGGTACCTATTTGTTTATTCAATACCATACTTTGTATACTTTGGAGTGTTATCTTCAGATAACGATGACGTTTCGTAACATGTCCTCACACAATACGTCCATCAGTCCACTTATCAAGACACAAACACCAGATCATTAATCGTTAAGCCGTTAGCATAATCCATCTAGACCAAACGAAAAAGTCGCCGAAATATCGCCCAATTAGTGAACCCTTCCGGTGTCGTTATATGTCTGAAGGGTGCCAGGTCAACATTAAGGCATACAGATCTGATGTTTGTCAAACGTTATCATCTCTCGTTTGATATATGACACCAGCTTCTGCAATGTGACCTGGTCCAAGCAGATTATCCGACAATATGCTGTCCTTTAACAATTGGTGGTAGAGGTGGTAGTGGTCGTGTTTATTTTGTGCAATTTATTTATCTCGTTTCGGATTGGAACTCGATATTCATCTGGCACGTTTATGGAACGATGTGATCGTGGTGACGTGTGAAGGTGACCCAGAGACAACGAGATAGCGACGCATGAAGAGATTCCTTTCTTTTTCTGCTGACATCAGCACCATTTGATGGTCCACATTAGGGATATGTTACAGGTGATAAAAGATTAGACGGAGCAAAGGAACCATACATGACGAAGATGATCGTGATGATCATGATTATGATCATATTTACCGAGCCAACGCGTATCGGTGGGCGGGGAAGGACACAGGAATAATCCTGAAGGATATCATCCGTAATTAATATCACGCGATTCGTCGGACAGGACACCACGGACGACGAATCCCATACGTCGTACGCAAACAGGCAAACATGAATTATTCTCCGGTATGGATCATCCACATGTCGCACGTAAACAAAGACCACCATCGTGTGGTTACCATAACAACTGAACTCTAATATGTCCGGCGGACGAACAAGGTAAGAAATTATAGGACACTAACCGACTTAGAATACAGTGGACACTATTAAATTATTATCTTATTAAAACTCCAAGAAACCACACAAAAAGATTAACCCTCGGACTATAACATTTGACTATTTCTATTAAAAATCTAAGTCATCTTGGTTCGAATCCGGGAGTGTTTTATGCCAGATGAGCGTTTTATCTTAGTCTTTTGAGATCGCCCCGCCTATTTAGTTTATTCGGTGCACAAGTCGTCGTATGACTTGAACATGTTTTGGTTTTTTAAATAAGAACTACTTTGGTCCATATTAATCCAGACAGTCATTTGTGACAATTATAGGTGTCATTATAACGAGTTGTTGATGTTGTTGGACAAAAGAGATGACAACTGATATTTGATGATATTTCATTTAATATTCAGCGTGGGAAATCCTTGGCCAATTAATGCACGACCGGGCACACCTTGTTTATCGTCGTAACATACTGATTGCTAGGTATTATAACTAGGACATGTTTGTCTATGTGTGTTTTGGGTGTGTGTGTATGCGTTTGTGTGTATATGTGTGTGTATGGTTGTGTGTGGGCTTTCGTCTCTCTCTCTCTCCCTCTCTCTGTATATGTGTGAGTATATATATATATATATATATATATATATATATAGTGTGTGTGGGGTGTGTGTGTGTGTGTGTGTGTGTGTGTGTGTGTGTGTGTGTGATGAGGGGTGTGCAATTTTCCCCAGATAGGTTTTATTTCCGGATTGTGCAGGCTTTAGAACTAGCCGCCATGCAATACCATTAATTACTTCAGGTGATTAATTAACACATGACTTAATAAATGCATATATTCTAATTTCGGAGGAATCTCTTGCTTCCTGGAAAAGTAAGTTGTTCACCTTTCAGTCACATGTGTTATTTAGTCATTGGACGTGTAAATGAAACTTTATGGCCATCTTAGAAGACGCCGGTGTATCAGAATTGTGCATCTATTATTAGATTTATCATTACAGGTCAAGTTGTAAAAACCATGAGTGAGTGAGTGAGTGAGTGAGTGGTGGTGGTGGTGTGGTGGTGAGTGGTGGTGGTGGGTGGTGGTGGTGGTGGTGGTGGTGGTGGTGGTGGGGTGGTGGTGGTGGTGGTGGTGGTGGTGGTGGTGGTGGTGGTGGTGGTGGTGGTGGTGGTGGTGGTGGTGAGTGGTGGTGGTGAGTGAGTGAGTGGTGGTGGTGGTGAGTGGTGAGGAGTGGTGAGTGGTGGTGGTGGGTGGTGGGTGGTGGTGGTGGTGGTGAGTGGTGGTGGTGGTGGTGGTGGTGGTGGTGAGTGAGTGAGTGAGTGAGTGAGTGAGTGAGTGAGTGAGTGAGTGAGAATGGGAGGAAGACAGAGTGAGTGAGATTTTGATTTGATTTATTTTGTACACTAATGCAAATACATATAATAAACACTAAAAAATATAGATACATTAAAGTACTAGGATAACACAAGGAAGTGAAAACACTTATTTCCAGTGTGGTCCTGAGATATTTACAGTCATTACACGTGTAAATGAAACTATAAGGCCATCTTAGAAATGCAGACATGGAGAGGAGTGTTATGGCATTGTACACAGAAGCTCCATATACGATCCCTCTAAAGCTTAATAAGAAATTTGAACGAACTCTATTAGTTACAGACCGAAAGCAACCCTGGTGAGATTTTAGAGCAAACAATTAAAATTTCCAAGAAAGAGCAGATTCCTAATATCCGCCAGCAATCCGACCCACGAAGTGAGGACTACTACACTAAAGTATCATTGATCATGTGTCTCAAATATGTGACCAGCGCTGAGGACTGAACGAATTATCTTAACTTGTCTACTCTAAATGCTCAATATCCGCATGATTTGATTTGCCTGAAATACTATCTGATTGGATAACCCGAGTTTTGGGGGATGACTTCCTGATGGGCATCAGTTTACACAGGTAACTAGGTACGCCATTACTTATCAGTTGGTAGTAAAAATGTTGAAATGGATACGCTGTATAAGTAGGTACAGTTAAGTAGGACTGCACGTCTAACAGCAGGATTATGAATGTATAAAGCAGAATTAATACCATATTTATATTTTTCCTGTTATAACAGCTTACTGGAAATCAACTTATTGAAGAGAGAGTGCTATACCTCGATTAGAAATAGCTACAAAATAAAGTTATGATATTTAACCTGGACCTAGAGGTTTAAGCCTATCTCTAGCTGTAGATGACAACTGTTAACGATAAGATAATATTTCTATTTCATTGGGAGCGTGGTTAGTTAGATTATTAATCAGAATTGTTTTGGGTGTAGAAATTGGTTCAAATCGTCTTCCTACACGTTGTAGGAAGCAACAGAAATGAACTGTGTTGTTTTTGGCTTCAGAAATGGACGCCTGGAATTAAATCTCACAAACAATGGTATGACTGGAAGCCACATTTCGAAATGGTGTTAAACCCAGTTGTTAGTGGCTGTAGTCAGGTGATGGTGTCTCTAGCCACGGAATAGTGTCTGTAACCAGGTGAAAGAGCATATTGTCAAATGATAATGTATGTAGCGAGGTATTTGTATCAATGGCCAGGGGATAGTGTCTGTAGCCAGGTAATAGTGTCTTGTAACCGGGTTAAAACGTATGTAGGCAAGTGATAGTGAATGCAGCCAGATGATAGTGTCCAATGACAGATAATAGTT